>JAAIXJ010000155.1:487677-632148 GCA_013403705.1 Heliconius hermathena | reverse complement strand
ATTAAATGACAAGAAATTCCTGGAATTGACAGTTTTAGAAGTAAATATAGCATTGAACTCACTTTTAATAACATTGAAAAATTTCCCATATAGTAAATTGGGTTTATTTTTATATTTTAGGTATTTAAGTTTTGCTATTATATTACTTCTAAATTTTTCTACACGACCAGTTGTCATCGGTATACAAACATTTTTTTCATTTTTGTTAATTATATTTTTACCAAAGTGTAAGAAAGCCAACTGTCCGCAATGATCTGAGCTTAACATATTAATTATTGACTTTTTACATGGTATGGAGTTTGTAAAGATATTATCAATACAAGTTGCACTACAATGAGTGATTCTTGTTGGCTCTAGAAATAGATTATCTAGGTTATATGAATTTAGTAATGACCTGAATAGTAAATAAATAAAGTCATCACATACAACTTTTAATTTCTTAGATCCAGATAATTTTACAAGTACCTGTTCTAAAATTATTTCAAAGTTTTCATATAACCCAGTGGGAGGTCTGTGTACACTTACAACAATGAAATGCTCAAGCTCAGCACAGGCCATTTCAATAGTTTGCTCAACAGAGAGGCTCACAATGTCTTTACGTTCTTTAAACTTGGCAGATTTTTTCAAAATTATTAAGGAGCCAACGCGAATTGCTTTTTCTCTGTTGAACATACTAGCTACTTGGTGATTATTAAAATTAAATATAGCTTCAGAGTATCCCTTGTATTGTAAACTTGGTGCATCAAAACTGATGCACCAAGTTTGTATCATTATCATGACAAACAGTATTTATTTTTACATCATTGTTACTTTTATTTTTACTACTGTATAAAATCTTGGCAGAGATGGCCTCTATTGTCTTATTTTTTAATTTAAATTAATTGGAACGGATTCCAAGCAAGTCAAAGTATACCGTTCAAGAGGTAGTGTTCTTTAAAGCCACAATAATATTTATTAATGTATGTAACATATTATTTAAATTAAATCTAATATCATTTTCTTGTGGCAACTTTCTTATATAAGGAAATGTAAACATAATATTTTTTTTACATTTAAATTCATTAATTGTAAATAGTATTCTTGTAATAACTTTTTATTTACATTTCCCCTTCCCCCAATCAAAATAATTAAAATTGTGTTAGGACAATGAGTATTAGATAGAATTTTACTAATAATTTGGGAGTGTGTGACTCCAGGCATGCAACAATTTAATACTGAGTGTCCTTTACAAAATCGTTAAACCGTTTTATTAAGACAAAGTGCGAAGATGCACTTTCGCACTTAAACATATATCGATATCTCCAATATGGTTGAACAGAGAGTCTTCTTTCTGCCTCTCCTGCTGCGCGAGAATATGTGCGCGATATGTGATATCTTTGAATTTTGTGAAATTTTGACGAATCCTCAAAAATATTTATATGTTCAGACCGATTATTATAATACTAAATCAAAAAATAAAGCCAATAATAAATATAATAATTTGAAAAACATAGAACATAGTGATTTTTCCAGCGCATGTCAACGGTTAACCTATAGTGTAATTGTATACCCATATTGTTGTATAGTACTGTAAACTATTCACAAAAATTAAAACACAAATATACAATATAAAAATTAAAATTTGATTCAGTAATGCGCCAAACAGTTAACGATCATTAAGTAACCATCCTTGAAATTGAAAGATATAATAATCAAATAAGCAACTTAAAGTGAAATTAAAATTAAAAAAAAATGGACGAGTTGCGACGCACTCGGCTCAAAACTTTGGTATTTTTAAAAACTTATACTTACTTATTGGGGTTTATATTTTAAAAGTTTTTATTTTATACCTTTCTTTTTCCATTGCCTGATTTTTTTAAAAGTTATATTTAAAAATATTATTTTGCAATTTCTTCATCTATAAGATAATATAAATATAATATGTATGTAGGATGAGTTAGACGAGTTGAGGAGTTTTGATGCACGATTGGCAACACTCATTTAATTTCTGCCCTTCTATTTGGTGGTTTGTTGCTTCTATGTGCAGTAACGGTAACATTGATTAGTCAGTTGGACTTGGTGTCGGCCGGACGCGGGGTGCAAGGACGGACGCGCAGTCGCGAGTCGCGGTGCACCGATAGTTATCGATTTTGCAATCTCTCCTTATACATGTATTAACTTTGAGTTAATCAAGTTTTAAGATTTTGATAATTAATTTGGAGAGCTTCAATTTTTAGAAATGCATTCTGACAATTACATTACTTTTAATATAATAAAAAAAAATAGTTTTTTTCACAATGAATCAATTGTTGGTGTCTATAAATAAATAGATTAAACTTAGATAGTAAATATTAAGAAAAACAAAATGCGTTTTCATAGGCGGTGTGGTAATCGCGTGACGCTTTTACATGACAATGTTACCGCCGTCAGAAATTTCGTCGAATTTAATCACGGCTTAATATTGAGTGCTGAGCCTATTATGGATGATGTTAGTTTTGAAGTTCGCATTGATAGAAAGGTGAGTATGATATAATTGCAAAATAATATTTTAGTTAGAGTATGATATGAGGAGAATATGAGGATCATTTGATAAATTAAAAAAAAAATTATAATATTTCTATAACTATGTTGAGACAATTCCATATTATGTTCTTTATATGTTATATAAATGTGTGATCATTTATTATAATATGAATTTATAACATGAATATCTTATTAGAAACTTCCCTTTATGTGAAAAACTATGAGACACTTAGTTCTATGAATCTTTTCTTAATTAACCCGTTTCATATTATAAATATAAATTTATTTTAGTGTGGAAATTGGGTTCACAATCACATAACAATGGAAATATAAGAATATCAAAACTTCATACGAATGACATAATTTTTAAAAGATTGTAAATATAATACGTTACGCAAATTATTAAATAACCTTCTTGATTTCCATTGTTTTCTTCAAAAATGTTGGCTGGCTGTACTAATAACTAATTATATATTTAGAATTATTTGAGTTTTATTGTTATTATTAATTAAGAATTATTTGACGATGTTGAAAAAACCAATTCGGATTTAGAAAGGTTTACACTCTAAGCCGATAATATGCTACGTAACATCTCAGGAAACTACAAACAAAATAAATTCCCGTACATTTCCAACTTGCTACTTGACAATTTATGTCTAATCTTACACTTATGCACTTTGAGTGACCGGATAGGAGGGTATTATGCGCCGTTCAACTGGCAAATTATCTTAACCGTCTACCGATGGCGTATTGGCAAAATAACAAAAAAATATGACAAAACATTTTTTTTTTATTTTTAAAATATATTTTTTAAATTTTATCCTGTAAAACATATAATTAATATTTGTACTGATAATTGTCAATTTTCAGCTTATTAAACATCAAATAGTTTATTTATATTTAATTCTGATATGAAACATTATGTTCGTAGGAAATTAAATTAAATGAAATCTAGTTTACTAGCTAGCTAGCTTCACGCTAGTATCCCACATACAGCAGGGTAGGCAGAGGGCACATAGTGTTAAGACACTCCGTTCCCCCATTACCGCCGAATTTTTCGAGGCATTGCGTCCTGAGTGGCGGAACTCAACGACGGGCTTTTTACTTTAGTGCCAGAACGTATAAATGAAAATATTAATAAGTAATAATTCATTCTTCCGAGTGTGGATCGAACCAACAACCGTCGCGTTACAGTCACAACTTGGGCCATTTCGCCACGACGGCCTCTATAAGCTGTTTATTATTTTATTAAGAAAAATAGCTGCTGCCGCTTCGGGTGTTCAGAGCTTATAGTAATTTATTGAACAAATTTCAATATACATATAAATGTCGACATGAAGTAGCTTAAACAAAATGGCCAGTCAGTATTCCTCGAAAGCTCTGTACTGTACCCCTTTTATTTGTGCATTGAACTGCATACTGCGCATGTGCATTAATTTGCTAAAGCTGGTTCGGGGCCCGGGCACTAACGAACTAAGTACATTGAACTATGCGATACTCGAATTTTGTGTGATAAATTATATATTTCTTATAGATATACGTCCAGTCGAGGCGCAGGGGCACAAAGTGTGAGTGTTAACGCGACTAGTTGTGTGTTCGATCCCCACTCGAGGATATATTTTTCGTTCTGGTGTCGAGGCAAAGCGCGGCGTTAAGCTCTGCCATTTAATACGCAATGCCTCCAGAATTCGGCGGAAAGTGAGGTACGGAGTGTTTTAAACTCTGATTACCCTGCTGTGTGCCGGTCAGCTTCAAGCTGATTTTTTTTTATTTTACTCTAGATATGTACTAAGTTATAATATTATTTATAAACATAAATTTTCATTTTCATATTTCGATTTGTTTCCTTTATTTGACAAGAAGAATATTACCATACTCCATAATAAATAGGTCTTGACTAAGCGGCGAATGACAAACTGAAGTTTGCAAACGTGCGCACTGTATAAATTAGTACACTGTAAAAATATAAATTAGTAATATTGTTTTCTATAATATATCTATAAATTGTTTTCGAATATTTTCTTTTACTTGTATTGTAAGTCCTCACTTCTTGCCGAATTTTATAACTGTAGGTTCATGTCATGTATCATATAGGTTTTGATTACAGGGCGAATTTCATACAAAATGTAGATAAACCGATTCTTAAACGCCTGTATCATTAAATTGCGTTGACTTATATGCTTCATTTTTGTATGATATTTGATATTAATTTCAGCTTGATACATCTTCGTAATCTTGAGATAAATGGTCTTGACAGATCTGGTATATTAAATACTTACTATAAATTTCACTGTTTTTAAAAAAATGATTTTTTTTTCACATAATTATAATAGTAAAGTTTTGTAATTACAACATATTATGATTTTAGTAGTATTTACATGAAATACAGTATCAACTTAAAATAACTTAATTTTTTTGTTATGCAGGTCAACGTTTGGAATGGAAGCCTTGAAATCGGTGTTACCACTTTGGACCCTGAATACATGGAACTTCCCGCAACGGCTACTAAATTACGGAACACAGCATGGGTAAACGTTCACAAATTAAACAATCAGTAGATTAAATTATATTTTTTCATGAGCTTATTTGGTAAATAATTACAGTTTAAGTGCTATGATCTTTTATTGTAATAAATTGACTTTGATCGCATGAATAAACTATAATTTTGTTTACAGATAATGTCAGGAAGCTCGATAGTAAAAGATGGTGTTACGCTGATAAACTCATATGGGCCGGAGCTTGATACTCTTCGAGAAGGAGACGTTTTGGGTGTCATGAGGACTTGCAAGGTAAAATTATAGACACTGACTTAATTATTCATATCTATTGATATATAAATTATTATTTTAAATACTATAAAGTTAAGTTCTGCGACTGTTAAAAGTATTCGTGGAACGTGCCGCAGTTGAAGCGTCTCTTGTGTTTTTCATTGACAGGTTTACTGTTTATCTTAGTACGTTTCATTCTAATGCATTTATCAATTTGATTTATTTCCCCCAATTTTCAGGGGGAGCTAATGTTCTATGTCAACAATAGATGCTTAGGCATCGCTGCTCGAGATTTGCCTTCGAGATTGTTCGCAGTAATTGATCTGTATGGGCAATGTGTGCAAGTGTCTATAATACATGCTAGTGGTATGAGAACAATTATGGAGAGCAGCTTAGACCAAGTGCGTAACATATTGTTATTATTTTATATTTTTATTTATTTAACTTAACAATATTAATGAAAAATAATTTAAAACTTTCTTACATATATGCATTATTGTTTCAGTTAACTGAAGTGAAAAAAAGTATATTAATTTAACTGACATGCATGTTGAAAAATTACAGAACCTAATGTAATTTATTAAGGAGATTATTTGTCTACATCATAGATCGAAGAAGATCCAAACAACGATGACACATTGACTTCCAGCGAGGATGCGGTGGTGGTGCCTGAGACATCATATCCTAAGGAGCGACAAGACGTTTGCATATCCATTCCAGCAGAAGGTGCTTGTGCTACTGGTAAGTATTCATTTAATTTTTAGATTAATAAGGTATGAAATATTTACGAATAAATAAACATTCCAATCATACATACGTCTTCTTGATATAGAGGACATGTTATCTCTTAGTCTCATATTATATTCATAATAAAAAAATTGATCGCTCTTTTACAGTTGCCCACGATCGCTTAAGATTCCATCCCAGATGTGGAATACTGGTAAAACTATCGGCAAATAACAAGTGAGTCGCGAAATAAAAAGAGAATATAAGAAAAAAAAAGAAAAGCTTTTTTTGTTTTCTTCCTATCTATATATTTTATACAACAAAATTGTGAATGGTGTGTTCTTTTTGTTATATAGATATTTTTACATGATAATTTTTAAACAGGACCGCTGAAAGAGCCCGACCGTTGGACGATTACAATAATGGCGTCGTGATGACGCACCGACCTCTATACGACAACGAGTTATTTGAAATTCGCATAGATAGACTTGTTGATAAATGGAGTGGAAGTATAGAGGTAATTTAATGTCACATATTAACTCAGTTTCATCATCACTAAATATAATTGTAATTTTTTTTGTAATTTAGAGAGTGATAGATATTTTACATTATGTAAAACCAGCGTTTTTCTTTATATCTGATATAGAGATAAAGTAAAAATTGTGATGTATATCAAATTTCACCTCGTCCATAAGAAAATGCGAACAATAAGATAAATAAACATAAAATATTATAATAAGAGGCCTTCGTGGCGCAGGGCCACAAAGTAAAAGTGAAGGTTGTGGATTTGATTCTTATTCAGGGAATAAAATATTTAATATTTTAATTTCCTCGCTCTGGTAACGAGGCTAAGCGTAACGTTGAAATCCGCTACTAAACACGCAATGCCTCAAGAATTAGGTATTATAGAAAGTGGTAAACAGGGAGACCTTAATGGGGAACGGAGTGACACTAATTTCTCAGGTTTCCCCTGCCTATCTTGCTATATGCAGGATACAGTGTGAAGCTTGAAAAAAATTATAATAGATAATGATAAATTCACAGTAGTAATGTATTGTACAGGTCGGCGTAACCACTCACAATCCTGCTACCATAAGGTTTCCATCAACTATGACGAATATGGATACAGGCACTATAATGATGTCAGGTTGTAAGGTGCTGTTAAATGGACATGGGAGCTGTATGGAGTATGGCAACTTCAATCTTGATGAACTTAGAGTAAGTAGTATTATTATCGTAATTTTCATCGTTTTTTTTGGATATTTTTATTATTATTTTTTATCCACCGTTGTGAATTAAATTTCGAAATGTTTGTTTTATTATGTATGATTTTGGTGCAATAAAGAATATTATTAATATATTAAATTAATTATTGTTGGGGATGATCCGATTATGACTTTGGCCGACTATTCGGCTAAGCTGAACGCAATTTTCGGCATTATAGTGACACTTCGTTATTATTTATTGAAGTTGTTGGAAATTAAAATTAACGTTTAACTATGACAAAAAGAAAGACATGTGTTTGGATTATTTTTACAAACAATTTTAGAACTTCCACAAAGTCTAGTGTAAGCAGTGTCATATGATAATTTGTCGTGGTGGTGAATTTACGGGAAAGTCAGCAAATGCTACTAGAATGAATATAAATAGATAAACAACAAGTATATACCAACATCCAACCTTGATAACCCAGTTAGTTCTACTATCAATACTTTTGATTCAAAAGTTAAATCTGTGGTTTACAATCCCTCCTAGTCGGAAATCCGAGTAACTTCATCGGTTTTATTGTCATCAGAGCCCATTTTAAGAGCCAAGAAAACATTAAAGAATTGTTATTTTATAATAATAAATATTATAGCATCGTGGCGCAGAGGCACAAAGTGTGATTGTAAAACCGACTGGTTGTGGGTTCGATCCCCACTCGAGGAGATGAAATATTTACTAAAATTTATATTTCCATTTCTTCGCTCTGGTGTCGAGGACAAGCGCGGCGTTTAGTTCTGCCACTCACGCAATGCCTCCAGAATTTGGGAGAAAGTGGGGAACGGAGTGTCCTTAACACTAGGTTCCCTCTGCCTACCCTGCAGTGTGCGGGATACAGCGTGAAGCTGATTATTATAAACATTCTTCCTTCATATGTTTATTGAAAATGAATATACAAAGTAAGAAGCAGGATAGTTTCATTTTTTTATTTAACTTTCAAAACGGTGAAAACGTGCGGTTGCTATAAGTCAAGTTACATATGTATATGTAAATTCAATAAGCAGTACATGTCAATAATATTTTTTAGGAGGGTGATACTGTAGGTATGATGAGAAAATCCAACGGTAAATTACACTACTTTATAAATGGCATTGATCAAGGGGTGGCTACAGATAAAGTTGACCAGCAAGTGTGGGGCGTCGTGGACCTCTATGGAATGACTGTCAAGGTAAGTAAAAATAGTCGGGAAGCCAATTTACTCTTTATAAATGTTGCTTAATTCTTGCAGTTGTTAATACTTTATACCGTAGCGTTTGGCTCTCCGTTCTCTCTGACTACCCCGCTAGGGATAAAGCGTGAAGTTAGTTATAGTTAATACTTTTTATTAATTTAATATTATTTACGGGCAAATTAGTTGTATTTTAGTATAGTTAAAAGATCGCAATCTAATTATAATTTATGGTGTGATACACCAATCGGTTCTTTAGTTCACATTTATTTTAGAGTCCAATGTCTTATAAATTAAATTGTCCTTTTTAAAAGTTTAACTATGTAAACCAGTCTAGAAATTAGGCCTAATTATAAATATTGTTTATAAAATTATATTTATATATATGTTAAAAGCTCGAAATAGCTTGCAATAGACTTTAGTTACTTTACTACCTACTCGTGTTATATGCATCACTGCGCCATCATTTTATTTTAATTAACTAGAGACTAGAGAGCTCGTTCATGTTGCCGGATGTGTTAATAAAACTATATATAATATAGATATATTTTGTTAGTTAGATATACTAGTTAGATATACTATGTTCAACGAATAACGGTCGTTTTGTGTGGTTGAGCAATTTGTGTAAAGTGGAAAATGGCACGTGTAATGGTCGACTATCAGAAAATTTTCATTTAAATAGGCGGAATACACCGTCGCTCTTCATCTTGCACCACTTTGGCCTATGCAAATTAATATTAGTATTATAATCAATATTTATTAGTAGGTGATAAAAATGATAACGATAGGTATAATATATACATGGATAAGATACTAAACCTGACCATTATTTCCTTTTTATAACTTGAAAACTATAAAATTGTTGTAAAAATATAATGAACTATTTTATAAACTTTCCATGCTCTACGAACAACATCACAGACAGAAGTTGATATTAAAAAAAATCGCAAATCTCATATATTTAACTGAGAGTAGGATTATCATTATCCATTGCGGATGATATCAATTGGTTTATCTTTATTAGACTGTGACTCTATGCATTTTTACTTTCTTATTAAACTATTCTTTGACATAATGTATGTATTTATTAAAATAACATCATAAATTTATACTAGAACATTAATGTTATCACGGATGCATATAGCAAAATATTTATAATGTTCCTATTGAAATTTTGCCCTTTTGAAGAAAAATATATATACTAAATTAAGTCTTTTATTGATTTTAGGTATCAATTGTGGACTTATGTGAGGATATCGACAGTAATATTCACAACATTCCAACAGTATCTAACGTCGTCGACGTGCCTGCGCCTCCTAGTGAGTATTTGAATAGAAATATTTTGCAATTTAATCATTATTTCGCAATCTTACGGAGGATCACATAATATCGATTTTGCAATTTACTTTTGCGTGGATTATAAAACTTAAGATCGCGTTTACGTTTTTTTTCTATTCAAGGATATCTTCTGTTAGTGGTCTCCTACATTCGCCCTAAGAACTTCCGTGCCAAGTTAAAGTTTCTACTGAATGTAGAAACTAACTTTAAAACTACTGTTTTGACTGTGCTTTGTCTAGTTAATACAAAAAAAACAACGAGCACAGCCAATACTCCACTACATATATTTAATTTGAGGCTGTCGTGGCGTTAAAGTTGTGTGTTTGATTTCCTCTTAAAGAATTGAAATATTGAATATTTTCATTTTTCCTCGCTCTGGTAACGAGGCAAAACGCGGCGTTAAGTTCCGTCACTCAACACGAAGTCTTCTCCTCCTCCTAGCTCCTAACATTTAATACATTTATAGTTTATACTTTTATCTATTTATGACTTTATATCCTTAATTATGACATTTATTTCCGTAGGTAGGTTCAGGCCGAGGATAGACGAAGATAGCCTTTTATTTCATACGCTGCGTGATTCGTATGTTATTATTATTAACGATGGTAAGACTGCTCATAGGCCTAAGTAAGTATAACTTTATTATACCTTTTGAGCATTTTGTTTCACTACTTGCATTGGTTTAGTATTAAAATATACGTAAAAAATTACAGTTGTCTCTCGATAAATTTGTATCTCGGGTGGAATAAACCGAGAATTCAAAATAACGAAAATGTCATAAATATTCGAGATATATTATTTAATCATTCGTACGATTATTCACTAAAAATTATTATTTAACAAAAAGTGGTCAGTCAGTTCTTTTGTGTAAACGATTTCAGTCTATCATTGTCGAATGAATTTTTGATAGTAGTAAGTAACTGGATAGTAGTAGGTTAGTAAAAGTAACTAATAAAAAACTAACACTTTAATGTTTGACGAAAGATTAAAATGTGAACTACGAAGTCACTCATGAATCAACGGGTCTGTGTATGTTTTCTAAACAAACTACTTGACTCATGACTAGAAATATATAGAAATAAACAATGGAATAAAAATATGAAAAAAAATATATACAGAGACAAAAAGTTTAGTCTCATAAAATGTAGCACTTATAAATTGAACAATGAATTTATTTCTATGCTTACTAAATACCTCAAAAATCTGTGCAAGTAGTGAATCGAAATGGAACAAAATAATAATTGTTGTTACAATCAATAAAAATTGACACCAATCAATATTCCAATTTTTACACAAAATAGTGCTTTCGAATTCTTCAACAACGGCGTAGTAATGACGAACAGAACGCTACGCACCAACGAGTTGTTCCAAGTGCGACTCGATCTGGTCATCCCCAAGTGGGCTGGAAGCATTGAGATAGGAGTCACGCAGCACGCTTCAAATGATTTACAAGTACCATTCAAAATGAGCAACGCCAAGTGAGTTTTGTGTTCTAGCTATTTATAAATGTAGTTATTTATTTTAACGCAGTCGGACGTCAGGCTACAGTTACAGTTCCCATTCGGGCTGAGGAATTACTTTCATTTCTTCGCACTAGTAACAAACCAAAACGTTGATTTCAACCACTCAATGCTATATCTAAAAATTTGTCGGTCCGTGGAGAGCTGATTGTCTTAACTGCCCCTTCCTTCTTCTGTCCACCATGTTCGTTGAGGGAATGAGCGTGAAACAAAAAAATATTACAGAGTCGCATTTTGTTTCACTGTCAATATAACAGGCCAGGACAGTCGTGGCGCAGTGGCGTAAAGTGTGACTGTAAAACCGACTGGTTGTAGGTTCGATCCCCACTGGAGAAGATGAAATATTTACTTAAATTTATATATTTATTTCTTCGCTCTGGAGTCGAGGTTAAGCGCGGCGTTGAGTTCTGCCAATCAACACGCAATGCCTTCAGAATCCGGCAGAAAATGGGGAACGGAGTGTCTTAACACTAGGTTCCCTCTGCCTACCCTGCTATGTGCGGGATACAGCGTGAAGCTGATTTAAAAAAGAATACAATGTTACATTTCCCTCCCCGTCCACTTCTTTTACTTATTTTAACGTGTAACGTAATTTATTGAATGGCCCCTTATTTTGAATTAAGTTTTGAGAATATTTTCTTATCTTATATTTTTAATTCTGTGGCAAATATAGATTTATATGGACGTGTAGCACAAGCGACGTTAGTGGATTCATATTCACCACCTTTAGAATGTTCACCGGAATCGCCAATATCTTCCGAGTCAAATGCTACAACATATCCGTGAGTATCTGATTACTTTACATAGTTATATTAATATTTTAAAATTTTATAGAGATATATATTTATATTTTTAATTTATATATTATATAATAGATGTATAATAGATAAAATAAAAATATTAACACATTTCTTAACCAATATTATTTACCTATACCATTATAACAGACTACTAAATTTATATACTAGGTATATGTATTCAAAAGTAAAATTGAAAAGGTACTCAATGCACTAGAACAAGTGCAATACTGAAAATTATCATTTCTAAATGTTAATTTATTAATTAGTATGTTTGATAGTATAAATAATATAGGGTTTGACTATAAATGCAGTGGCTGTGGGTTCGTTTGTTCATTTATACTCGGGGAAATCAATTATTTTCATTCCTTCGCTCTGGGAACAAGATATCACTACACATAAAAAGAGTTTCGTCACTCAACACGCAATGTCCTGAAAATTAGGTGGTGCGTCGTGAATAGTGTCTTAACACTAGGTTCCTTCTGCCTGCCCCAGCGTAAAGCCAAAATTTTTTTTCCATAGTGAAATGTGCTTCCATCGCGTGCATGGGCGCAACGCGAGGCTCAGTAGGACGCGTTTAACAGCGTCGAGAGCAGCGGTATACTCGGAGTTTAACGACGCGGTCCTGTTCAGCTCGCGACCGCTCCGCGAGTGCGATATGTTCGAATTGCGTATAGACTCCATGGTAGACTGTTGGATTGGTAGTTTGGAAATAGGTTTGTATTTTATGCCTAATTTCCTTTAATGTAAAATCATATTTAATTAATTAAATTAATTAAATATGATTTTACATTTATCCTATCATAACGTTTAACTGCTTTAACAACAGCTGAAAGTACTTTCTAGGTCTACTTTTTTAAATAATTTTTTTTAAAACCTCTCTCTCGCTCGCTCAACTACTATACAATTTCAATCAATTTCTTTCAAGTATTGAAAGAATTAGCTCATACAATTTCAACCAATTTCTTTCAATACTTGAAAGAAATTAATTGAAATTGTATGAGCTAAAAATCACAGTCAATCAAGTCAAGAGTTAAGGGAGCTCTGGCTACTCTTTCACTGCTTTTACAATATTATATTCAATTCAAGCTTCTATTGCCTTTATAAACATAATATGATTTTAATATAGGTGTGACAGCTATACGACCTGATGATCTGGAAGCCAATGGTTTGGCCGGTACCGCTACAGACCTCAACTGGGATACTTACATATTAAGTGGTGCCGCCATGATGAAAGATGGAGAATGCGTACGTAGCGGGTACCCGCTTGATTTGGACACACTCACTGTTGGCAGCAGAGTTGGTAGGATTTATTTATTGTTTTATTTTACATTAACTTTAAAAAAAAGTAATATTGAAAATTTTAAAATAAAAAAACAAAATTTATTACCGACATGTACCCCGCAAATTAAGAATCAGCACTTTAGAAGTCATGTTTATCGACGCGTTATAATTTAGTTTTGGTAATTTATCGCAAAGAAAATGATTACTTTTTTCAAGAGGAAATATCAATCAAATATTTATTTCTTTTATCGAGGTAAAGCGCGGCGTTGAGTTCCGCCACTCAACACGCAATGCCTCAAGAAATCGGTGGAAAATGGGGAACGGACATTCCGTTACTTAACACTAGATTTCCTCTACCTACAACGCTGTATGTGGGATACAGCGTGAAGCTGACTTAATTTTGATTTTAATCAAATATTTACATACAAAATTTAATGACAATATAGCAAGAAAATGTGGATTCTATAATTATTAATATGTAGTTATGCAGTAAAATCTTAATTTATGCATATCGTTAAAAAATATATACAAAAAGAAACTTTCACCCATAAATAAACATATATTATTTTATATGGGTAATACATAATTTATTTTAGTAATAGTTACTGTTATTTATTCTATGTATGTTTGGTAAATATGTTATAATAAGAAAAATGGGTTCGGTTCGGTTCTGTTTCCCACTCCGACATAGGTTTTACACTACACGCTGTATTGTTTTATGCAGTGATATTAAAATTAAAAAAAATGTAAGTTTATGACACAGTACAGTGAAGTTTTTTTTTTTTAGGAATGATGTGGCACGCTGATCGTAGTCTACATTATTATTTGGACGGTATGGATATGGGCAAGGCTTGGTATGTTCCCCATCTCAATATATACGCTGTAGTCGACCTCTACGGCCAATGTACGCAGGTACGATAAGTTAAGAATATTTTTCTATACAAAACATTGGTGTCAAAAATTATTCATAACTTGTGTTTATATATATAACTTGTTTATTCATCACTTTAGTATATTTTTCATTTAGGTTACAATACTGCAAAACGAAGAGAGAACGTTCAATTACAACGGATGTAATTCAGATAATTCAATATTAAGTACATCTAGAGCTCTAGCTACGCCTCCGCCGCCATATTGGTAAGTACGTTAATCTTTTAATCGATTGTTGTCAAATGTTAAATTTAAAGATAAGATTTAATAATAATAAAAAAGTTAAGTGCTTAGACTTAAAGTTTTAACTTTTTATGGTTCCAATTGTTAAACAGTAATAATTTTCGCTATAATAACAAATACTAAAAAAACAAAAAAAATATTTGAGGGGGCTGTCGTACAACAAATGTAATTTTTATGCTCGGTTTGCTTGATAATAATAACATCAAGAAGAGATAGACGCTTGATATCTTTACCGAATATATAGTTCACTTTGAAAAAAAATAATTAAATTAAAATAAATAAGTATTTAAGGGGTGCTCCCATAAAACAGACATTATTTTTAGCCATATTTATTGATAATAGTTCGGAACCCTACGTTCGCGAGTCCGGTTCGCACTTGGCTTTTTCTTAGATATATAACACATAATTAATAATTTAATATAATACACAAGAAAAAGACAATTTTCAATACAAACTTATATTTTTTAAGTTTAACAAACCTCAGGATTATCGTCTACTAAGTATATGTTCTTAGAAAATATATTTTTTCTTTTATCGTTTAACAGGAGCTTCTCGGAATATTGCGGTGATAATATTGTTTTAATGCACGACTACTCTCTGGCGAGGCGGATCACACCAGACCCTATGGGGGCTCTGGTGTTCAGCTCAAGTCATCTTGCCGTAGGAGAGATATTTGAGGTAGCGTAATTTCTATATTATATACACTTGTTTGTATACGTAATATTCTATTCGTATATTAAAAAAGTAATTAGGCTATGGTGTAAAGAAGTAATTTCAGAATAGCATAACAGTCCTGGAAGCAAAATAGACCATGGTATTGAATGGTATACCCATTAAATATATACATCCGTGCATCAAGGCGGATCACGAGTATGTAAATATTCATAGTATAATAATATTATAATTAATCTAAGTATAAAAGTTTTTTGGCTGGCTTGCTATTGAGATATGTGCCTGCTATATATGTATATTTAAATTTTTATAAAGTAGTGCAACAATAGAGTAATGTATTGCGCGTTGTTATTTGTTAGCATGGTAAGGTAAGGTAACAAGGTAACTACTCTTGTGGGATACCAGCCTCGTTAAAATTGCAAAAGTATCAAATAATATAATAAAGGTATACATATCAATGGGTAAAAGTTCTATAGAAATATATGTAAACTAAGAATAGCTTTTTTATAAAATATTTGTATGCTATGAATTTGCTCGACTTGATATTTGAAAATCGAACTCTGATTTACTACTGTATTTATTATATAACTACTTTTCTCGAAAATAATGTTCAGAATATAACAATATTTACTTAAGAAGACCACAACGGTATTTTAGGACTCTAGGCGGTTACGGTCCGCTGACTTTCCAATAACTTTTAGTTATTTAAAGTGAGCGCACTGTGGCCGTCATCTTACACAAAGGAAATGCTCCCGAAACAAATTTCTTTGAGCAGAAGAAGGAAAAGAAGGAGAGGGGGCTACTAATCAATCTTAGCATTGTCGTTAATTTTAAATATTCTATGAACATAGAAAGAATCTTGTGAGATTATGAACTGCATCATTATTTATAAGCCGCATTAAAGAAATGAGCAAACGTTTACTTTTTTTTTTGAAAATGATGCTTGTGTAATATCATTTTTTATTAATTGTCGATTACATTGAAAAGTGCTTTTTGGATATGTATATTAGTTATATATAAAAATGATTAAAAAAGCTAGAGACCATGGCGGAGTTTTTCGGGACTTTAAACGGTTACAGCCCGCTGACTTTCCAATAACAAGAGTTTCTAAAAGTGAGCGCATTGTGGCTG
This sequence comes from Heliconius hermathena, assembly GCA_013403705.1. Classification (NCBI taxonomy): domain Eukaryota; kingdom Metazoa; phylum Arthropoda; class Insecta; order Lepidoptera; family Nymphalidae; genus Heliconius; species Heliconius hermathena. The sequence continues at coordinate 615,806 of JAAIXJ010000155.1, read as the reverse complement.
TTAACTTACACACAAAAAATTGAACCCACGACAGAAAAAATTCAACATTCATATAATTAAGACAAAAGCTGATCGTGTACTTTATTCGAGTATATAAATTCAATATGACAGTCAAATAAAAATTTTGAATTTAATTAAGAACTTCGACATGCTTTAAATCTCACGTCAATGAAAATTGGGTTCTAAATTTATTCTGTATCCAATTTTAAAACTATTGAAAACAGAAATACCTTACCAATACTAGGCGTTAATATGTGCTATTGCAATAAAGATATACTCGTAAGCGTGCTTATGAAGCCTAGAAAGAAAGAAGACGACAGCAGTATATTTTACCTATTGGAGAATTTTGGAAGATGGTTAGGCGGTTACGGTCCGCTGACTTTCCAATAACTTTTAGTTATTGAAAGTGAGCGCACTGTGGCCGTCAACTTACACAACGGAAGGCTTTCATCGCAGATGTCGCTTTAAAAATTAAATTTCCCCGTTTTTCAAATAAATGATCAATTTCACGATCACGATTTTGTAATTGTTGTTACGATCAAAAATTCAAAAGCGAATATTGGCAGAATATCTTTAGCCGATGATGATTTATTTTGCTGAAATGTATATAAATTATATCTAATTATAGGCTGAAACTTGTCATATTCCTAGCTCATATCATGAAAATGGGAATCCAAAAGTGTTTTGTAAATTTAATAATTGTAATTATTTAACGACAACTTTTATTAAGTATGTGTATGTATATTTTTATAGTTTAAAATTACATGAATACTTAATACTTTTTATTAAGTATTAATGTAATTCTTTGTAATTTCTGTAATTATATTTGTTAAGGGAGTGTCTGTTAAATGGTAAAACCAGTTTGACAATACGCTAGATTATTATTTGTTGTTTCTATTTTATTGATTCCATATGAACGTAGTTTATCAATCGAAAGAGATATTTTTGATTGGAACTAAATAAGTGTAGTAAATAACATGTTTACAAACAACATCAGGTACATAACAACCAGACCGACTGTTCGTGTGAACATTCTTATCTAGAAAACGTATTGTACGTATAAAAATTTGAACGTAGCGGGATATGAACCCGCGCCCCTTGGAAACGCTTCAAATAAGTTTTTCTAAATAAGTATTTGTCTTTCCTAAGTGTGGAATAACACCTTAAATTTATTAAAAATAGTGTGAACATGTTATTTGCCTGGGTCTGACATAAGTATATGCTTCTAAGGTTATTTTAGTTGTTTTACCAGACTTATATCTTTATAATATATACTGTGGTCTATTTTCTTCCCGGAGGATGTTGCTTATGCACTAGAATTTATATAAGAAAGAATAATGAAGATTAATGATTTCAAATATAATTATAATAATATGTAATAATTTAAATAATTTGAAGTCGTTACAATTTTATCACAAATTAATTATTCGAATAGATTAAAATAGTGGCATGCAAGTACAGCTACGCAGGCAGCTTCCGTATGGGCGTGACCGACGTGAACATTTTGAACGCGCACGTCAACCGCAGCCTGCCACCCTCGGTCTCCTGTCTGCCCCACTACACTGCATATATTGACGGTTGGTTAATTCCTACATCGTTACACAAATAAATAAACGCAATAATAGAAATATCTGCAATTGGCATAACTTTAAAAATTGAAATCTAAATCTTTTGAGTCACGTCTTGGTGCAGTGAAATAGCATCTGATTGTAAACACGACCGTTGCCAGTTCGCCCGCACTTGGTGTAATGATTAAATTATTTTCATTTCAAAAGTGCTTTCAACACGTCTAGAATTCGGGCGGTGCGTGGGAAACGGAGTTTGTGGAACAAGTGTGAAGCTACTAAATCTGTTTATTACATTTTAAATTTGCACTGAACTACGATAACAAGAAACAAATAGATTAATTCAGAGATATTTTTTTTTAATAAGATGTAATGTACGCAGGACGATATATGCGTTACTCCAAGCCTGGAACGAGGAAGCAGGGTATGAAAGTAGTTGTACCTTCATTTGAATGGCTGAGGACTGGAGATCGAGTTGGTCTCAAGAAAACAGCCGACAATCGAGTATTAATATATTACAACTGTGAACTACTCGACACTGCCTTTGAACAAGTTCCCGATGTGAGTTACAACGAGATTTCATTAAATATCAAAGTCCAGTCGAGTTAATTGAATTATTTTAGTTAATCTGGATATTTTTTTATTGTTTAGAAAACTTGCTCTACATGTTTTATTTTATTAACTAAATTATATACCTTCATTGAATCTTGTGTTTTATAATGTTATATGTTTATTATGAGAACCGAAATCGTTGTTTGCCGTTAATAATTTTAGCCTTTAATAATTTCTTGCCAGACTTTCGATCTTTCACCTTTAATAATGTGACAACGATAATATATAGTACAAATTCTACAAAGTACGTTATTATTAAGAAGCCGTAATAAAATAAATATATATTTAGAGAATAAAACGAGTAATATTGAGATTCTAAAATTAATAATAACTAAGCCACAATTTTTTTGTAATATTTTAATTTGGCCGATCTGATATATTTTTTTACTTAGTGACTTTACATTGACTTTACTATTAGTAATTATACCAAATGTTTTTAATTTTTTTAACGATTAAGTAATCATGTTTAAATTTGCACCGTGAAATACAAACAAAAAGAAATCATTGAACTAATAATTGTATAAGATTATACTCAAAATAATTAGATTCTTAAAAAATAATAATTTGATTGTTTTTAAAATTTAAAAATATATGTAAATTATATTAAGAAACCCAATTCTTTTAGAAAGTCTACGTGGTTATGGAAATTTTCGGTTCAGTGTATAAGATACAAGCTGTGACACGAGGAAATCCAGTTGTAGCCTTACCTCAAACTAGTAAGTATTTAATCTATTGTTATTACCAATAAAGAGTGGGGAAATGAGTGTTTTAACACTAGGCTCCCTCTGCCTACCCGTGCTGTGTGCGGGATACAGCGTGAAGCTGATAAAATAAATCATAACACACTTTGGTCCCGTATTGGTACTGTCTGACTTTTAACGCAACATTTGTGGGTTCGATTCCTACTTGGTGAAATGCATTATTTTCATTTCCCTGTTGTGGCAAGAAGATAAAACGCGACGTTGAGATGCACGACTCATTGACTTTCAAATTGTTGTCGTCATCGTCACACTAATATCTTAAGTCAAGTATCTTATCCTCTCTGGACCGATAGAGTGAAGCTAAAAAGTAACTAAAAGATTGCCATTTTTTTAAATGAAAATAATTGTATACGCAAATTCCAGTTCCAAATGACAATGGACAACCAAAACAAGATACGGAAGAAGTGCACGAGGTTCAAATAATAAGCGACATGACAGATTTAAGTTCTTCAATGATCACCCTGGTTCCAGTAGAGCCGCGGCGCAGAAGAGCCGCTCTACCATATACGTTTCATTATATACACGGAAAAAATATTAAACTGTGTAGTTCAGGTAATTAATATTATTTGTGAATCATCACATTTTCGTCCATTTTTTATTATAGCAAAACTCACAAAGCTTCTTAGTTACTATGCATGTACTGTTTCTGGCATAGGTTAGCAACTGTCAAAGCATTGTTTAAAAATGTAATTTAATTATTTTAACTTCATTTCTTCTTTTAAAAATTAAACTCATAATTTCGAAGAAAGTGAGCGAGAAAGTGAAGTGAGAAAATGATTGCCAACGATTACGTAGCTCAATTTGAGGGAGAAGGAGGGGGTCTTCTAAAACGTTACCATATGTTACAAAGATGTGAAGATGTCTATGAATAACGCGTCACATTTTTTTATTTAATAAAAAAATTGAGAAATAAAAATTAGTTTTCGGGAACTCCTGGCCTACATTTTTTAATAAAAAAATATCATTGGATATTGCTTACGTTGTCCTTACATCAAGACGTTACAGTTCGTTACGTAGGGAGTGGAAAGAGCGACCATAGAGGAAGCTCCAAATATTCATCGAAATTTATTTAGAGAATTTTTTGTTTATTTGTACATTTTTGTTTGAAATTTAGCATAAAAAAGACTTTGTTAAAATTTATTAAAGTTAGAATTTACTAATGTATATATTTTTATTTATAGACACAGTGGCAATGCGCACAACGGGGTATCAAGATGCAGTCGCGATAGTCAGCCAACCGTTACGTCGGGGACATAGATTTAGGGTAAGTTTTTTTTTAAATTAAATTAATAAATTTTAACCCTTTGCTTGCTATGATTAAAAATTTAAAAAACCATTGTCACTGTGACATAGCAATCGAGCAAATGGTTAAAATATGCTTCGCTGGCGTATAATATAATATATACATTAGCGTGGAGTGAAATTCATAGAAACCTGTATTATAATGATTTGATTATGAGTTATGATACTGTAGCTCATGATAGTAGGTTCGAGTCCTATTTCGGTTTGATATAATATGGCATAACGTCATAAAAATATAACCGAAGTTTAAAGATTCTTACGGTAGGTTTGTATATCTATTCGGTGTTTTTGTATTTAAATACATATATTATAATGCTAATTATGATTGGTCTGTGATAAAACAGTCTAACAAATATCTAGAAATAAACTTGTTTTCAATTTTTTAAAATTACTTTTATTGCTTGTCATTTTTGATTGGCTCTACTCTTCGTAAACATAAACGTAAAAATAAATCATTAATTTTATTAATACATTGCACTGATATTATACTGATATTATAATATCGCCTAAAACATTTTTGGTTGTCTATAGTATACTACTAAAGAGTTCTTCCATAAGTTCGGCAATGTTTATATTTCTAAAAATTATATAAGCTATTTTACTCTTTGATCTGATAACGACGTTATAAGGCCATTGAATTTTGTGTTCGTATTTGTTTATTTCATCCTATATCCTGTGCTTCTATCATCAAGTATACCAATTATAGTTTTGGACACAAAATAAAAGCTATCCCAGATCGTTTATGTTCCTATAATTAGTAAGTACACTAGTATTAATACGATTGAATGGTGGAATAGAAATAAACTAATTATTAGCCCAAACTTGTTGCAATACAAGTAGTGAAAATATGTTTTTTTTAATGATTTAATTTTTTCTTTGCCGTGAGGATGTTGTAGTTTTCTCTGGGTATCTTCTTTGGCCTGGGTAGTCTTTCGTTTGAGTTTTTTCTTTTGTTTTTTTTTATGCTGATTGGTTGATTCATTGTTTGTTTCGGTGCTTGGCGGCATACGCCGTAGAAAACCGTATATATACACATTTTTTTCTGAATTTCTGCAAATCACTCATGTTCTGATCTTTAATATATATTTCTTTAATAACAAAAAAAATGACCTGTCGGAAACGTCTGTTTTACGAAAAAATTAATTATAACAAGAAAAATATTAATTGAAAAAAAAAAACAATGTCATTTTCAAAATGGCAGGCTCTCAGTAATAAAATATTGTTTATTTGTTGGCGGTTGTGAGCGATCTGTGATTTCGTTGTTCTTGTTGATTTGATGTATGGTGTTCTACGCCGTAGAATTTCGGCAATATTTATGTTTATAAAATCTACAAAAAATATATTGAAGTTAATCTTCATTGTAAAAATACGATAACTTTATTACGTTATCGACTTGTGTATTTATTTGTTGATTAAAATTATGTGTTCTGGTTCTAGTGGTAATAATAATTAATACATTTGTCTCTTTAACGACGTTTTTTACAATCAAATAAGAGATATCATGATTTATAAAAATATTTTTTTAAATGAAGTTCCGGTCTATGTATAAATTGGGTCCGAAATTTTACAGGAAAGAAAATCTTTTCAGAAGAATATAAGTCGAATCGTTTGTTGTCGTCGTAGGATTTTTGTATTGGGTTTGTGTATTTCTTCTTTGTGTAACTTTATTATTTTTTGTTGTCCCTCGTTGATTGATTCTTTTTGTGTTCTATTATTATTTGAAATAGAAAAGATAAATGGTATTTTTTTATTATCGTAGTACAGTTGCTAAGGAACAACTTTTGAACTGGAATTATAGTAACAGATCGGTTGCGCAGTGATTGCGTGTCCCAACTAAATATCATTTATATGTTTGTGTGACTTAAAAATTGTTATGTGGTAATGGCTGTATGGCTGTCAAAGCAAGTTGTAGTATGGTTAGCAGTGGTTATGGTAGATTTTTAGTCAGGACGCCGTCGTCGCCGTGTGATATTAGGTGGACTATTACTGATAAATCGCTTATAATACAGGTAAAAATGTTTTCTATTCATATACTACGTTCACTCCACACTAATCATAAATGACACTTTAGAGATTAATATTTCCCAAAGAATATCCGGTTGATTGATTAGTAACATGGTGGAATATTGAACAATTATTTTTACTTGCGTTCATAATATATTTAATTTTATTTTTCCGATTCTGCCCTCGGAGTTCACCTGCTGCTTTGTAGGGCTAATTAAATTTTATCATGTAATTAATATTAAACTTCAAATGACTGAATAATTGCTTGTGTGAAAAAGCTTACATTTAGCGTTGTTAAACGCTCTACATGTAAGCGCGATGGTTGTGGAGGTTCGATCCTCACTCGTTGAGTTAGGCCACTCAGCACGCAATGTCTCCAAAATGGACGGTGCGTGGAGAACAAAGTGTCTTAATAACCGGCTCTCTCTGTTTTATGTGGAAAAGCGTAGGAACTTCTAGGTATTTCAAAAAGAACAGATATTTACTAAGAAAATATTTTACAAAAAATTTGCACAGCGAATGTATTTTTTATTAAAAAATGCATTGCGAAAGTTTTTTTTATAAAGAAATTCTCTGTGCGTTGTCGGAGAAGCGTGAAGCTGAAAAAAGCTTTCATTTAAATTGCTTACATAGAAATTTCCCCGGTAGGTACTAACAAAAAAAAATTACTAAGGAAATATTTTACAAGAAATTTGCATAGCGAATGTATTTTTTATAAAAAAAAATGCACTGCGAACGCTTTTTTTTATAAAAAATGTCGCCCTGCGAAGGTGTTATATTAATAAATTCGGATATTTTATTATATTATGATGGAAGTTTAACATTCGAATAAAATTATGCAATTTTTCCTAGTGGTTCCCACATACTCCGTTTTCCACTTTCGTTCTTTGAAATAGGAATAGATGTTATCTTTGCTCATTACAAACAAATTTAGAATACACTATTTTTTGCAAGGCGAATTGCTTATATATTTTTCGAATTAAATAGCTCAGCGAAATTGATTTTTCTTATAGATTTACCTAAAGAAGTCATATCTTTTACGTAATTTTAAAATCGAACCCCACAAGGCACCTAATTACCTAATGCATAAATGTGGGCTCCTTCATTTTTATATTATCTATGTAGAAAAATCGTAATATTTTTGAAATGAAAGTGGACAACGCAGTGCGCTGTTATACTTCTTTATGTAGTATGTGAAAGAGAAGATACTTGAAGAAGTACTTTGACAAATGTTGGATTTCCATACAAAAGTATTAATTTTTTAATTTGTATGTGATTCATTGAATTATATATTTATAATATGTCTACATTAAATATTCATTATTAAGATAACGACAACAATGGTAACAACAGTAGTGTTTAATGCTAATTAATATTCGAACTTGTAGTAATAAGAAAAATATACTTTATCATTTAAAATAAAGAATGCGATGCTACGTTCCTGTGGAGGAGATTATTTACCATACAAAGATAAGTAGCACAAAGTAAGTATAGCAGGGACGAAGAAATAAAAAGAATAGTTGCGCAGCGGACCATTCATAAAATTAAAAAAAAATCCAAGTCCATATCCAGTCCATCTACGTACTGAAACGGACCTCCATCAAATGACTGTGTCAACAGGTACCATGACTGTTCTACAACAGCCATGTTTTTTTTAATTCTACACCACAAACAAAATTAATTGAGTTATCAATTTATCTTAAAAGAAGTTTATTTCACATTATTACTTACTTATATTGAAAATAAGTTTATTTTATACTTCCACTTCGTTATATATTTAAGCGAAAGCATAAGTATTTTTTTTGCCTAAACAGAAATGTTCTTAAAGTGTGTTTTCAAAAAAAAAAATCTTATTCAACTCAAATGGCAAACGCGAAGTTATCGATCGATTATTAAATCATGGCAATGCGATGTATCGATCGATAATATTAAATCATTGCAATGCTAAGTACATATTGAACGATATTTGCATCGTGAAATGGATTAAGTCAATAGTGAAGTGTTAATAGATTTGTCAAATGTATTATATTTTTTTAATTAATAAATCCACAATTTTATATTAACAGTTTCGCGTGGACAAAATCGACGACAGCTGGGACGGTAGCCTGTCTATTGGCGGCGTGCCGTGTCTCCCCTCCGAGAACGTCCCGGAGTGTGCCATGCGCTTAGAACCACCTGCCTGGATACTCTCCAGTGACCTACAATACAACGGGACCAATGCAAGTATCCAACGTGACAATTACCATAACCAATTCCGTATTCATATTACTTCTTCTAAAGCATAGTAAACACTATTTGTACTTAAACTTATAAAATAATTTAGTCTCCAAATTTAGACAGTAAAAAATATCCTCCATCAATTTTATTTTCGGTGAGCTGCAGTTTTTAATATACCAGTAATAATAAACTAAATACAACTTAATTACAGTTGATAACCCATGTCGCTTCGGAACTCGACGAAGTTGCTGAGCAATCGGTGTTGACTCTACATTTCCGATTCAACAGTGAGTTGGTTGTTGACATCGATGGAAATGTGCTAGGAATTATCGGTGCCGTTCCCAGGTCGTACAGTCATGTTTATCCTTTAATCGACCTCTACGGAAGAGTTTCCCAAGTGAGTTGAAATGGTTTTCTACATATATTTTTTTGAAATTTAATGCTGCACACATTGCTAAAATTATCTATAATATATATTTTATAGGTATCGGTCCTTTTACACCCTTACACAGTGGTGACTGGTACATCGCTTGATTTGCCAGTAATAGTTGAAAACCGCCGAGAAGAGGAATCTCTGACGGGCATCAATGTGGATAATGCAGAAGACGAAGATCCGCCGACGAGGGAGAGAGTAGAAATTAGAAGGAAGCGAAAAACTAAGGCCTATAGCCAAGATAATCTGATAGAAGCATACGACCCTGTTATCGAACCAGGTCCTAGTCGCGCTTCAAAGCCACTCATTCAAATACCTGATAATGAAATGAGGAATTTAGAGATTAAAAGTCAAACTCCGGGTCGAGTGATGCATCACAGTCTTATTTTAAACGCTACTGATAACAAGGAAGCGTCCCTCCGAAGCGTTCAACGAAGTCAATCAACACATGACTTTTGCCGCGTGTCAGAACCCCTGTCACTCAGAGAGACGATACGTCTAGCGTACTATTCCAGCCAGGATGACAACGAAATAAATAACCAGTTTTGTGACACTAACATTCGTCACAATGACCGCTACCCAGAAGCGAACGATGTGGACAATTTGGACAATGAGATAATGGACGCGTTGACTCTCGAGACGGGAAATCTACCAGATCTGACCGAGGAACAGTCCTCCTCTATCGATGAGTCGACGCGTCGCGACGATTTTTGCTCGGAGCCGTTGGCCGTCGAAAATCTTATTTATCTTAATAGGATACTCAGTTTGGACCAAGAAGGGGTGGAAGGTCAGAGTTTGGAAGCTGAATGGGAGGCTTTCGGAGAAGGATGCGAACATTTGCACCTCGTTCTGAAGTTTTGGAACTATTTAGTGCTTCCGTACCCAGAGTTGCGACAGGCGGTGTCCTGGGGACAAGTCAAGTGCTACTGCAGTGACTGTCAACCGGATGCAGATGAAACATTGGCTGGTAATAATTTTTAATTTCGAGACTATTTATTTCATATCAAAGTTACAAAAAAAATATTCTGTGTAGCAGTGTAGCAACTGTGTAGCAGTTATTAACGCCCGCCTCACAAGCGTCGTTTCATATAGTAGTATGAGTAAACTGAGTACATTACAAAGACTGCTTAAAGTAGAACAAATTAATAAATAATAATAAAAAAAATATGCAATAATAGTATAAAAAACAATTAATTAAAAAATATGGTATACATTAGAAACATTATTAGAGTAATTGATGATATTTAAGCATCTAGATGAAAAATATATAATATTGTTAGAAATCGGAAGCGGTTAACGTTTTTAAAAAACACGCTAAAAACACACATCGTCTATATGTTTCTAACCATTTGAAAAGGGGAACTATGTAATTGCAATAAGTGATATGTATCACCTACTAACAATACTTCACATTAGTTTCCTTCCTATAGGGGCCGTTGTCGATAAGCAACTGCCCCCTGATTTACACAATTCCACTGCTTTTATAGTTATTTTCACACAAGGGCAAGCGTCCTCGCGCCTGCTCAGACCTGCCGCCGGGAGCGGCACATCCTCTAATTTACACTGATCACAATGTTTAATTGTAGGAACAATTATTATTTTTATTTAGTACATGTATAAAATTTGCAGAATTGTTTTAACAGTAAATGATAAGAGTCTCCCCTAGAAGTCACCCCTACGCTCAAACAGAATCTAACAAGAGTCTTCTCGGTCACCTCGTACCTATCGTGATAGGGCTTAAACAAGTCTTTTCCGAGTCACCCCTACGATCGTATTGAGTCTGACAAGAGTCTTTTCTCAGTCCAATCTTAAACACGGATTTATACAGGTCTTTTTCAGGTTACTCTGACGCTCAAAGTTTAGAGACTAACACAGATCTTTTCCTAATCACCCCGTGCCGTGAGCTATATGACGTAAATTTATAAATACAGTGGTGTAACCAAGTCACCTCGACGCCCGTTAGTTAACGAGTCTAACACGAGTCTTTTCTAGGTACCCACATACATGCACACAATAACTTAATTATACAAATTAAAAATTCAAGTTCAATAAGGAGTCAAAATTATAAAAATTGTAAAGTGTGCTTAACTTACTCTCAAAGCATCATGCACAGACCTGTATTTTCACTCGGTCTAACCTGACAGTTGCTTATTATTCGTCTTTGATTCGATCCATTTTTCGAGTCTATGAAACCACAATAAAATTACTAAAACAATAAAATTATTAGTAAAGTAGTCCTTCTATTTTTCGATAATAATTTAAAACACAGTAAAGATTTACATAAAGATATGACTTCATGCGTATCCCATTTCTGATGTTAGAAATCGGAAGCGGTTAACGTTTTAAAAAAAAACACGATAAAAACACACATCGTCTATATGTTTCTAAACTATTTGGAAAGGCGTACTATGTAGTGACAATACTTCACACTAGTTTCTTTCCAAAAGGAGCCGTTGCCGATAAGCAACTGCCCCCCGATTGACACAATTCCACCGCTTTTATAGTTGTTTTTACACAAATCTACCCTCTTTTACACGAGTTGGCTAATAATATTATAAGTTTAATTGTTAATGGAATCATGTTGTAACATATTATCATATCTGTTTGACTTTTGGACTGTCAATTTTAATTGAAGTTATAGATGAAGTCGAATGTGCCTTTCCATCATTGTTTTTTGGATTTATCCATAAATGAAGTATCCAGCGAGGAGCTGACTTAAGTCAGCTCCTCGCTGGATCCCGCATACAGCAAGGTTGTCAGAGGGAACTCTCCGTTCTCCATTTTCCGCCGAATTCTTTAGGCATTGCGTGTTGAGTGGCGGACCTGAACGCCGCGCTTTTCCTCGACACCAGAGCAAAAAAAATGAAAATATAAATTTAAATAAAGATTTTCAGTGACTGTAAATAATTTTAAAACTCCAAAATCTCATTTTTTTCTGTTTATTTTACAAAAAAATAATGAGGTTTTTTTATAAAAAATCCTTAATAAAAGTTTTATTCAAAGTTATTAAATTCATTGCGACCAAAAAAATTAAAATAAAAGTAAAAATTACCATTAGTACATTGCAATTCAATTTCTGTGCATAATTGACGTTGTAATTTACGTGTAAGTTGCTTTTTTCGTTCGTGTGTTCTTTCAAGTTGCTTAATATACCTATATTTGATGAATATTTCCAAAGGTTGGGTAAGGATAGAGAGGATAGACGGTGTGGGCGCGGCGTCCCGCGGTTTCTGGCACATCACGCGGTCGACGCTGGGCGCGGCGCAGGCGGCCAGTGCTGAGACGGGCGTCGCAAAACGACCGAGATACTTGGCCTCTTATCCAGTGAATTCTATCACGTTTGGCGATGTGTAATTAATTTTTGTTCGTTATTTATCGCTTTGAACTCGATTATCTGAAGCGTATATAACTCTTGAAGGAATAAATAAATTTACCTTGTCCGTTAAGACATAGTGCGGCGTTGAGTTGTGGCGTTGTGAAACTATTCTGTCTATATTTCTATTATACCTTAGGTGAGGAAAGTTGAAAAAAAAAATAGAAAAATTACCTATTAGATTAGACTATTCCTGCAAATTAAATAATTAAAACAAATGTCTTTTACTGCGTACAGTTTCTATGGATGGGCATAAAATAAAAATTATTTTAAAGATTCTTTTTTCTTTTAAGATGGCTAGATGAAGAAGGAAAACCTCACCACACCACTTTGGTTATTGAAATCGATATAGAGTAAGTATCTTTTCGATTCCTAAAACGTAAAAATTTGCAAAAAAAAGCTTAACTTAACTCGACTACGACTATGACTCAATTATTCAATGCTAATAAAATAATAAGAGTGAGAAACATCTAATAAATATAGATAAAAAATCATTACTCACCGCCGCCATTCACCCGATCTCTCTCCTTATCTCATGGATAGATGGACACATAATAATATAAAATATTTTTCCACCTGTGACACCGAGTACTATATAACAAACGTTTTATAGAGAAAAAAATAAATAATTATATTTATCAAAATTTCATTTAAATATTAGGTCCTTACATAAGAAACTTGAATACGAGTATAGTAAACTTAGATTACTGTCTACTTATATCTAAACATCTACCTCATCATCATATAAATAAAATTAAAGAGTTATTTACACGATACCAAAACACAAATAAACAATTTGTACATTTCTGTCTATCTTTCTGTTTATCCGGGCAAACCTCCGGATCACCTGAACCGATCTTTATTTGATTAACATTGAAAGATAGAAGGGGTTGTAGAGCAACATAAAGATTATTGTGTTACATTAAAAAAGATATAATAAATAAATGTAAAGTATGTTGTTCGATAAAATTGCTACTTCCTAATAGAGTTCATACAACAGTTTTATTGAAAAATCTTTAGTTTTCCATATTTTGTTGTTTGATATTGTTTGTAAATTATTATTTGTATAAAAATAGAAAAAACTCCAGATTGTATGATTATATAAATAGACCGATATTTAGGATTCTTTAATGTAAATTATTAAACTTTACGTTGTTAGCTTCTCTTTAGGGAAACTAACAACATAAATAAGTTGTAACAAGCGTCTAAGAATTTCAATGTAGCTCGATGAAAACGTATGGCTTAGTGGTCAGACCGCCTGGACAGTTTTCAAGAGGCGTGGGTACAAATCCCGCTACGTTAAATTTTTTTAAAAAAGTACTTTTTTTTCTCAAGTGTGGAATAACACTTTAAAATTATTAAAAATACATATAATCTACTTCCCGTAGACTTACAGTTATGAAATTTAGGACTAAATAAGATCGTACAATACAAATAAAGGAAAAAAATCGGAATGTCAAAATTTATAGATATTTAATAAAAAAAAATCAATACAAACTTTATTTATAATTTATCTCATATAATAAATTTAATATATGTATATACTCGCAAACTTAAGTTTGTTCGCCGTTCGTTTGTTTTGTTTGTTTGTTTGTACAATCCTAAAATTGGTACAAAATCTCGGTGGGCGAAGTCGACTCGCGCTTAGTCGGTTATTTCTTAAATACAATTAAATAAACATTCGTATATTTCAAGCGAGCCTAGCAGCACGGGGCCTCTATTTATTAATAATTGTATTTTTTGCTATACATATAACAATATATATAATTTTTGTTATAGCGGAAATGAAGCGGATAAAGATCGACTTCTAGCGTTCCTGATCCACATGAAGTCTCATCAGGTGTTCGTCGACGACCCTCTCAGTTTGGACGAGTAAATGTTTGGGAATTTTAATAACTTTTAACATAATCAGATCAGTATTTTATTGTTAGATATTAAAATGAATAATATGTTTAACATAATCATACAGTTATATTTGTACATTCATAACGAATGTAACGATATTTTTATTTATTTCTTAGATTTGTCTGTAGATACCATATGTACATGAAAATGGCGTATATGATGAATGCTTCTGTTGAATAGACACAATTTATTAATATAATCCACATTTATACACAAATATAAAAAAAATCGCATAATTTTACATATTCAATGGTGAAATGTAAATTGCAAAAATAGTTGTGTTTTTTTATTTAAATTATTTAACATTTTACACCGTAGCTATACAGTTGGAACGTTCACTGTAATCAATGTTTCTGGATGTTGTGGGTTCGATTCCCAATCAAGGATATGATTTTATAAATGAAATATTTTCGTTTTTATATTCAAAATATTTAATATTTATTGTTCTTTAATGGATGATTGTTTTTAAAATGTAAACGTACGCCATTTTAGGTAATTATTTTACTAGTAGTTAAGGGAAATAAGTTGTAATGCTTTAATGAAATTGTTCATTCGTTTAGATATCGATCTACACTCAAGTTTGTCAAATTTTATTATAAACGTTATTGTCAATCGAAAATAATAAGACAGACAAATTAAAGTTGAATAAATATGAGATAAGCCATTTTCCTATTTGCTCTCTACATATATGCTATTTAAAACTTAGTTCAATTTAACTTCACACTGCATTCCGAATGTAGCAGAGTAGGCAGAGCGCGCACCGCCCAAGTGTTCGAGACATTGTACGTTGAGTGGCGGAAGGCGACGGAATCAACTTAATTTTTTTTTATCCCGCACGTAGTAGGGTAGGCAAAGGGAACCTAGTCTTAAGACACACCGTTCTCATAAAGACGGTTCCGCTTCTCATTTTCAGAATTGGAGGCATTGTGTGTTGAGTGGCGGAAGTTAACGCCTTTGCCCCGTTACCAGAGCGAGGAAATATTAAGTACTTAATTTCCTCGAGGGGGAATCGAACCCACAATCTGTGGCGTTTACAGTCGCATCCTCCTCCCATCTTTGCACTGACGTCCTTGTTGATTATGATTAATGGAAAATCACTGGTTTCACCTAGTTTAATTTATAATTTTGTTAATATCTCTATTTCTATAGATAAAAAAGAAAAAACTAGGCAGACACATCGTTCTCCATTTCTATATATGTATATGAAAAAAACATTGTGTTAATAATAAAGCAGGCTCCCTAGAGCACGAGTTTGTTGCGATATTGGGGTAAATGAAGTTTTTATCGTCATCGTATTGTAATCGAATCTGCTGAAAGAATATAGTTATTGTAGTAATATTGTAAGCTAGTTGGTTAACTTTTTTTAGCTCTATGCTGTATCCCGCACATAGCAGGATAGGCAAAGGGAACCTCCGAACCTAGTGTTATGACACTTCGCTGCCATTAAGACACTACCATTTCCCATTTTCCGTTGAATAGCTTTGCCTTGTTATCACAGTGAGGAAATCAAAATATTAAATATTTCAGTTAAATAAAATTGCGTGCGATAAATAAGAATAATTCTATCCTATACTGATAATATAATTTTACACAATTTAAAACCTTTTTTAATTACTATAGAATTTGACAAGCTTGTTGGTGTAGTGTCTAATATCTAAATTCTTGGTTGAGTTTTTGGGTTCGAATCCCTCAGGGCGTACGGGTTTTAACTCAGGTTTTTTATAGTTTGTACGCTTGTATCTTACGTAGGATGCACTATATATATATCGTATATCTAAGAAAACTATAATTGTTTTCTCTGGTCTAATTATGTATTTGTGTTGAGTAATTATAACACACAATTATTTTTGACTGCCTGGTTTAATGTAAGAGAGTCGTGGAGATAAACATTTAACCTTATTCGAGTAATTGTACTGCAATAATGCTTATTATATTTATATTGGTTGTATGTCATAGATATTATCGAATATAGTTAAACGATTTCTTATGTACAATATAGTATATTAATCTTTAAGAGCGACTTAAATACTTTAATATTTGCTGACATTCTCATGTCCAATAATAAAGATATAATATTACTTTAATAAACTTTTACAATATTTAATGTACTTATAATATTTATCTATTTTTTATTGTTCAGTTTCATGCTTTATGTACGCCTGTAGACAGAGGAAACTTAGTGTTAAGACACTCTTTCCCTTCTTCACTTTCCGCCGCTTGAGGTAATGCTGTGTTGAGTGGTGAAGCTCGACGCCGCGCTTTGCATTGTTACCAGAGCGTAGATATTAAAGTATTAAATATTTCATTTCCCATAGTGGGAATCGAACCCACAATGGTCGCGTCTATTATAATTCTTTATTGAATACTGTCATTTATGTGTTATTGACTATTATTCCATATGATTTAGTAATCAATAAGCTTATATCTAACCATACAGTTAATGTCAACATCGATATCTTAAACAATCATAATCTTCCAAAAATAGAAAAAACTTTCGAATTTTTTTTGTAATCAAAGGAAACTGTCGTTGGTCGGCCACTATTATATTTAGCTATGTATATTATATCTTTTGCGGCCAGCTTTGAATGTTATACTTCTATTTCTATAATAATATACCTGTTTATCTTTGATGTCCCATATGACTGTTTTAAATGTTTTAATAGATTTGGATGTAATGTCAATTCATTCTTTAAGGGAACCAGCTACTCACTGCATCTCAATTGTAATTAGACAATATTTTTGAATATATTTAAATAGCGCAATTAAAATTTTTATTAATGTATTATATTTATATTAATCACTAGGGGGATTGATACCCCTAAAATTGCCTCCATGTCAATAAATATTTATCTATTTTTTTCTCGCTTTGACAAAATTTAAAAATGCTTTTGTGTAATCAGTAATTTGTAACTGGTCAGATTTGTAAGAGATCTTATTTAAAATTTCTAATTATTAGAAATTCATACAGGATCGCTACCATATTGTATAATAAAACATTGTAACTTTTAGAAGAGCAACTGTTGAGTTTCTTGCCGGCTCTTCTCAGCAGAACAGCTTTCCGAGCCGGTGGTAACTTGACAATTCGAAACATTTAATAAAGAATATTTCGATTTGATTTAATTTGTATCAATTATCTTATATCCTGTGTCACTGGAAGTCTAGTATATTATAAAATCTGAAGATAATCTCTTAAAAATAAAAATAATAATAAAAGTACTCTCTTTTTTACCTTTTGTTTATAATATTTTTTTTACCCTATTTATGTGAACGATTTAAATAGACAAAACTCAGTGGCGTAGCTAGGGTATTTGCTGCCTGGTGCGGCTTAGGACTTGATGCCCTTTAAAATGGTCAAGGTAATTTCGGATTTCGATCAGTAGAGTAGATATATCGTTTTTTATTGCTGCAAAACTATAATAACTATATATAAGTTATAATGGGGGTCCAAGATGGAAGGCTTGCCACGTGCAACTCGCAAAAGCGCACTGGTAGGGCGTCCCCCCAAGGCGCGCACCAGTGCGTCCCCGCTGGTGTGTCAAGTGGCGACGAATGCGGCGTTGGGGACCGCCACCCAACACGCCATGTCCGGAACGGCGGGAGGTGGAGGAATGAAAAATTAATAATATGCGGCGATTTGAACGGATGGGTCGGAACTGCGCGAAGCGGTTACGAGGGAGTCCTAGGTCAATATGGTGACAAGAGAATTAATGAGGCTGGAAAGCTTATACTGGAAATTTGCAAGAAAGGGAATTTGTTTGTGGCAAACATGACGTTTGAACACAAACAAATTCACATGTATACATGGGAGCGAGCGGAAGGGAAAGTATGATTGATTTATTCCTAGTGGATCAGCGTATTCGAAGCCAAGCTACGGACACCCGAGTGCTTAGGGGTTCTGAGCTGGGAACAGACCACTGTCTAGTCGTTGCTAGAATAAGGGGTCTGTTTGCAGGTTGGCGCAACTACACAAGGTGTCCAAACTTGGAGTCGAATTATCGCATAAGAAACTGGAAGCTTCAAGATCCACCGATTAGAGAGGAATATCAAGAAAGAGTTTCCAAAAAGCTAGACAGCAGCGAATCTGGAAATGAAAATATTGGAGTATGCTGGCAGAACCTTAGGGATTGCATGAAGGAAGCAGCAAAAGAGGTATGTGATAAAGGGAAAAGACGGAAGGCTTTACCAAAAAGCTTGACGAATGGTGGGATGATGAAGTGGAAAATGCTATAAAAAGAAAGCATGGCAGGATTATAAAGCCTCGGGTAAGGATAAAAGTATGAGAGAAATTAAAAAGAAAGAGTATAAGCTGCAAAATCACCAAACGACAGTACTGATAAAGATGAAGCGTGAAAAGGCAGAGAAAGAAAGAGACGAAAGGTTNGTTAACGGAGCCTTAGCTGCATTGATGAGACGGCGAAACGTCAGCACAGCTGCGCGTTTGGCCGTACACAATGCAGTGTTGGGACCGACGCTGTTATACGGCAGCGAAACGTGGGTATTACAGAAGCAGAATGAAAGAAAGATGAATGCCGTGGAGATGCGATCTCTTCGTAGGATATGCGGAGTCCGCTTAGCTGATTGAATCCGCAATGAAGAGATACATACAGAATGGCAGGTACTAGCTAGGATGTCACGGTGAGAATGAAGAAGACAGAAACAGAAATGCCCGGAGGGCATGTATAGGTTGATAACAGTGGACGAGGCGAAAGAGGTATGTAGAGACCGTAGCGTTTGGCGCTCCATTCTCTCTGACTACCCCACTAGGGAAAAACGTGAAGCTAAGTTAAGTTAAGTTATAAGTTATAACATTAGATTTTGGTAAAAAATATTGCAAAAATTTAAAACGGACATTACGCTCTTTTTGACTAGCAAAGTCATTAATCACATTTTCAAAATCAATAATAGCGACTAGTTCATGGTCAATTGACATGATAGCGAGATTGTATTTTTCATTATTATTCTCTTATTTTTCTTGTACATTTCTTGATTCTTGATTTGAAAAAAAATTAGAAAAATTGATCGTAGACTTTGATGCCCCTTTCCTTTTGTTGCCCGGTGCGACTGCACCGCTCGCACCCCCCCAGCTACGCCACTGACAAAACTACATCAGTTATAATAATCACAAATTATGTGAAGATTAGAAGCATGTTTATATTGAGACTAAATAGTCTTCGTATAATGTGTTGACAACAATAAATGCACCTTAAATATGTTGTTGTTTTCTTTATACTCAACTGCGCAGAGGAAATGAGGATAATGTGTTTCTCAGTCTTCGTACGTATGCATGTACGAAGTGATTTCAAAAAGTAAGGTAAATTTTCATTTTATTACCACATAAGAGAAATGATTAAATCCTGATTTATGGGGTAAGTATGTCGTGATATCTTATGTCTATGATATTTAATAAAATTAGATATGACGAGAAAAAGTATCTAAAGTAAAACCATTGTTTAAAACTGGAGAAAATAATGTTTTTAGCAACTGTGACTTGAGAATTTTTTTTTTTACCAATTATCTGCTTAATCGTAAAAATATCTTGAAAAACGCACAGTATTGTTTTACAAGAGCCAGATCTACGAAAGGTGCTGGAGTTGCCCTCCTTAAGTATATTTATGTTAAGGATTCTTAAGGACGATTTTAGCATTTATGTTAAGGATTTGTGCGATATTGTACTGTCTGCTAATGATACTTTAATTTTTAAAATAGATCGTAATAAAGATAATTGTGGCGAAGTGAATCGGGCACTATCGCCAATACCCCAGTGGCTTACTGTCAATAACTATGTATTAAAGGGTATGAAAACTAAGTGGCTAGAATTTAATATGCCTCGCTAGACGTATTATAAAGTTAACCTAAGTGTTGACACTGCTATCGCGGTATTTTTGGGACTAACCCTAGATTTGAAACTTCCATCTTTCTTCTCTTGCGGGTAGACTGCTTACTGCGTTAAAATAAGTTACAGATGAATATTACTCTGTCGAATCCAATCAATATTCAAATTTAAAAAAGAGCAGTGTAGACTATTTTCAGCATAGGATCTAGGGAATCTCTGAGAGAAGTTTCTAATAAAATGGGTATTCTAACGGTTGCAGAAGTTGTTTTTCAGCTTCACGCTGTATCCCGCATACAGCAGGATAGGTAGACGGAACTTAGTGTTGATAAAGTACGTTTCCCACTTTCTGTCGAATTTTCGAGACATTGCGTGCTATGTATGTTACTTGAGTTTATTTAAAAGTGCATGTTATAGCATAGTTGAAAAAAAAAAAAGATTTTGTCCTTAAGTTCCCTCAGTGATTCGGTTTTATTTCCTACATCTTAAAAGTAAAACTTCATTCTTTTATCATCATAATATTAAATTAACCTGACCCGTGTCAAAAATATAACTAAATATAAAAAATCATTTGTAAAATTTGTGTGTAAATCATTTAAAAACAGCTTTCTAATGAGGTATTACAACCTAGGATACTTACACGACTACGGTGAAATGTGATAGAAACGAAAGAAATTTATGAAGTTTGTTGCACGTAAAAAAATGGGAAAGAAATATATATTAAAATTATAAAACGAAAAAAATCTCCATTTTATTATTTCTTGGGGGAGTTATTTATTATCGTGGGGATTTGAGTACGCTTTCACAGTCAGAATTAAAACAAGTTTAAATCTTTATATATCCTAAACTGATTCTGAAAATAAAAAAATCTTGAAAGGAACCTAACAAACATTTTTGAATAGGTACCTGTTGTGAATGTGAATTGGTTTGGTCTATACAAAGCCACATAGAAACATAGTGTAGTACTGTGTTTTAATTTTCAATTTCCAGAAATATAGATATAAATACAAATTTCTTATTTTGTTAAAACTAAACTAAATGCATAGTCCCATAATTCATGACATTAAGTACAATATATGTTTTCCAGAAATTTTATTTAATGATGGCGAATTAAAACGAACCTATTGAGAGCGAAAGAATATTTATATCTTAAGCAAATTGTTATAAGAGGACGCAATACTCTTTATTATTTTTATAGCATAATAGCTATTTTAATTTAAAAAAAAATAAGAATTCTCAACGATATGATTTAACTAGGCAACTTTATTATGAAACTATTCGAAGAAAGCTTATTTTTGGCAAAATAACAAATGTCAATCACGGGTTCCTTTAAACTGCATTTCTTCATTTATCTAAAGATAAATAAAAAAGAAAAAGCTATACTGTAGAACAAATAGTAAGCCCTAATAGAGGTTTTATGACAAAATTATAACCTAATTATATTATATTGACTTGCTTGCTACTTTATTTATTACTTCTAATATAACACTGATTAAAAAATAAATATTTTTTAATAAATAAATACATTAAAATTATCTTCTTTTTATTTTGCTACAAGATAATTTGTATTTAGCGCCATATATTCTGTCTCAATCAATAATTAGGTGTCCATTACTAGGGCCTCAATGTAAATATCTGAGGATTTTCTCTATTTCTGGATAATAGAAATTTAAAGCAATTTCAATATATTTTCAGGTTACTAAAATTATATATTTTATGACTTAAGATTTATTTAATTATTGTTGCTTGTAATTATTGCTTAAAGTTTTTTTATATCTGTAATAAAAATCTGCTTCATTACGAGTTGCACTTCCCTACATAAGTACAGTCCGCGAGGCGTAAGCTGACTTTTGCATTTGTGTGAGTGTACACAGGATAGAGTAGGTGTGATAACAGCTAGAACGCGGTGTATAATTAATTTAAGTTAATACTGCTTTTTACCTACAGGCTTGAGTCGCGACGCATCTCTTATTATACGTAATTACACCTCTAGCACACAGGTACCAATGTCTCGTGTTAAAATTTTAATATGTTTCTTTTTTCGATTTAATAAAAGCGAAAGGAAAAGTTGACACTATTTAAGAAAAGAAAAATCTATGTGACCAAATATTCCGAGAAGAAAAAAATTCGTAGTCACAACACTTTTCTTGATTATTAACACAACGAATACAACAGACAAGAGTGACGTAGTAGAGTAGACAAATTGATATATTTTTTGTTTATTTTTTTATATTGATATCTAATAATAAATGTTATTGTTTAAAGTTTATTTTCTGCCTCAACTTTTGGTGTGAGTACACAAACGCAAAGCTAAGCTTACGCCTCGCAGACTGTAAGTACATAAATTGATAAATACATTACCCTCATTTGCGTCGCGCAGTCAGGTAAGAGAATTATCTTAGCTAAAATATTTGACAAAATATTTAACCGCTACGTAAAAGTTTTATACGTTTTCTAAATAAGTATATTTAACAGGGTTTTATTAATTATACACCTAAAATAAACTTTAAAAAAATGCGCATATGGGAGAGATTTGCGCAAGATTACAAATTGGTATCCTGTACTCTTAAATAATTGTAGAAAATATTACTTTTTCCTATAATAATAATTATTGTTTAATATTTTTTTAATTTGAATATTTTTTATTTATGTGATATATAGGTACATACATATAATAAGTATTCCGTTATATAATTATAAAAACCAAAAACTAAAGGGACATTAGTGATGAAAGTCCAGTGAACCATTACTTCTATTTCGCATTTAGGATCTAAATAAAAGAGTGTTTCGATAAAAATCGTCTTATAATTGGTGTTCCAATGATAACAACAATAAGATTGTATCCAAAAGTGTTACTTATCTATTACTTATGCTAAAATTAAATTATCACTGTTCTAAAGTAGCTGTGACACGTGCGTGCTTCGTGCTTTGGCTGAAATCTGAAAAAATTATCTAACACATAAATTATGTTTCAAATGAAATGTTATCTAATATAAATTGTACTATCAAGAATAAGTAGTCACACAAAAGTCAATTATTTGTTTTGAAATTTATACAAATACGTCACACTTAAAATTATATCATGTTTTTGTTATTATAATATGATTGTACAGCTTTTTTCACAGTAAGTATGTATGTGACCCACGCCTGCAATCAGACTTAAAACAAAAAAAAAATTAAAAAAATACTTATAAGAATAGAGCTTTGTATATAATTAATTAAAAAATATTTCTATAAAGAGCTCAGCAAGCAAGCCAATTATGTGGCTCGATTTAAGGAAATTTAATATAGCTATATACAAAGTCGGTCAAGGGTCGGAACCTTGTAAATCCTTAAGTTACTCTAATTAAACAGAGGTGAGAACAAATGATGTGTACTTCTAATGTACAGTTACTAAAATTCTCTTAACGGCAACAATCGTTGTCAGTCTCTCCGACGCAAAGTAATAAATGAATTTAACTAAAATTGAAATAAAAAAAAAACACTAACAACATGTGCAATACAAATATTTAAAATGTATTTATTTATATTTAGCAGAAGTCAATTCACACGAAGTTACTTTCGATTCCACGTCTATCAACTGTGAAAGCACAATATAAAAATAGATCATGAAACTAAATTAATCATTCAAGATGAACATTCAGTAATAAGAGTGCCGGACCCGTCGACTTTTGTATTTATAATAAACTTCTAAGTGCGGAGAATTCTGACGTATTTCAGATCAGTGCGAGAGGAAATGTGAACATCGATAGGGTCCGATTTAATCGGCTGTGTGCCGAGAGAGCATTTTCTAGGCGCGACTAATTAAATTACCATACTTTGCATTTTTTAATTGGATTCATTGGAGAACCTAGCGGGCATTTGAAATCTGATGCAAACTCTTCCATGTTGGACATCGGGCCGACCACTCGGAAGCGGCCAGGCGCATGGTATCCTGTAGTTATGCGGAGTTTAATAGCTTCGTTGCGGTACACCGAGCACCAGGTGTTGGCGGCACTCATCCAGAACAACTACAAGACAATTTTGTATTAAAATAGCAGTTATAATATATTATTGTGGTTCAATCCGAGAGATAAACTCGTTTTACCTGTCTTGGGCTATACTTCTCAAGTCCGGGGAGTCGGGGCTCCTCGCCGTGTCGTTGAGTCCAAGCTTGGTAGGCGTAATAGGCTTCTTTGATGCCGCCATTATCAGCAATGTTTTCACCTTGTGTATTTACTCCGTTAAGCTGAAAGATATTATTTGAACATAATGTATACTATTCTGAGAGACTTTTATTATAAAAAAATCTTTCATAATTGTACATGTATTTGTATGTATATAGTGTAGTTAAGTAGAAAAGACAGAAATTATTAGTACCTTCATGTTTACTTCCTTGACGGTGTAGTTTGAATACTGATCAATAATACATTTAGCTTTTTCTAGATACTTTTGTTTTGTCATTTCCTGCCACCAGTCAACTAGATTACCGTTTTTGTCAAATTGGCGACCCTAAAATTAAACAAATATTAATAATGATGATAAGGATTGATATTAGAGTACTTACAAAAGATATTTTACATTTAAATTTGGCAATTATATAACAACAAACCTGGTCATCGAATCCATGTGTAATTTCATGACCAATCACAAATCCGATAGCACCATAGTTCATGTAGGCTGGCCGCTTCGCCGAAAAGAATGCTCCTTGCAAGATGCCGGCCGGAAATTCTGTAAATAAATAATAAATAAAATAAATCAGCTTCACACTGTATCCCGCAAACAGCGGGGTAGGCAGAGGGAACCTAGTGTTAAGACACTCCGTTCCCCACTTTCCGCCAAGTTCTGGAGGAATTGCGTGTTGAGTGACGGAACTCAACGCCGTACTTTGCCTCGACACCAGAGCGAAAAAATGAAAATATAAATGTAAATAAATATTTCATTTCCTCGAGTGGGGATCGAACCCACAACCAGTCGATTTTACAGTCACATCTTGTACCCTTGCGCCACGACTGGCGTCAATGTTAAATAATAATAATAAAAATAGACCTAATATTTCAAATCAACCTTAAAGCTTCTTATTATGCAGTTAAATAAAATTGATTCGGCATTTTTATATTTTTTATTTATAATATTGCAACTCACGTATGCTATTTTCTATAGATGAGTAGAAAGCATTGACAATCGCCGGTCGTCCGTGTGTGATCCAGTCAGTCTTATTGACAGGTTCTCGCAATTTGCCAAACAGGTACTCGGTGCCAAAGAGAGTT
This sequence comes from Heliconius hermathena, assembly GCA_013403705.1. Lineage (NCBI taxonomy): Eukaryota > Metazoa > Arthropoda > Insecta > Lepidoptera > Nymphalidae > Heliconius > Heliconius hermathena. The sequence goes on along the minus strand of JAAIXJ010000155.1, from coordinate 590,555 downwards.
AGATTAAGTACTGACTCCATCAGTTTGTCAGAAGACATCTCCAGCTGCAAAAGATAAATAAAATATTATTTATGCAATGTTGAAAGTTTGCGATGGGTTTCTTTTTCTATAAAAAAAATAGCAAAAATTTTATTTAAAAAAAAATTAAATTAATATAAATTATTTCCGCTTTCAAGGTTCTGTACCTCAAAAGGCATAAACGGAACTCTTATACGATCACTTTATTGTCCGTCTGTCCTTTTTTTTCGAATGGACTTAATGCTGTTGACCTGGACAGCGTCACCGGGCTGGGAGGGGCGAATGTATCTCGCCCCTGAAGAAAAAATCACGAGCTTTGATGGACGCTCGTGAAGTGTCTGCGATCGCGGGGAAATGCCCCGCGTACGCTAATCATGGGGGATTTCGACTGTTGGGCCACGCCGCGCCGAGGCGCGGGCGTGCCGTGAGATGTGACTGGCCTCGCCGCCTCTTACGGCAGCGGAGAGTGGGACGTGGGACTGAGGAGTGAATCCTCCCTATGTATTGGGTGTTGGCAGCAGTGATTTTATCGTCGGGGTCCAGAAGGACGCTTCGAGGGCGTCGAAGACGCGGATGTGGGTGAGGAGCGTACTTACACGCATCGACAATGAGTGGGTTTGAATGGGAATCTGCACGCTCGTAGTAGCGCTTGGCCAGGCGCTTGCAGAATTCCTTGAGCGATTCTTTCGAGCGAGCTCGAAATCTTTATGTAGGTCAACGTTGCGTACGTACCATGGGCATCCGGATGCCATTCGTAGAAATTTATTTTGAACCCTCTGAAGGAGGTCTATCTTGGTGTGTGCGAACACGACAGAAGCATAGGTCATGACGGGACGGATGCAAGTTTTGTACAATGTCAGCTTGTTTCGAAGTGACATTTTACTCCGCTTGCAAATGAGCAGGTATAAACCTGCTCATGACGTATGTGACTTTGTTCCTGACATACGTGATGTGCGGCCGGAAAGAGAGTTTCGAATCTAGTACGACGCCTAGGTGTTTGACCTTGGATTTCCAGGGGACCGGTTTGCAAATCACGCAAAATCCGTCTGTCCGTCTATCAAGACCATTTATCACGAGATCCCATGGAAAACCAATATCAAATATTCATGTTTGTGGCCCCTTAAAGCACAGAAGAAATCAATCTTCTGCGTCGCTGCGTAATCAAAACCTATAGGATACTTCTCGTTGGTCTACAGTTATTAAATTTGGCACAAAGTGAGAGTTAACAATACAAATAAGGAAAAAAACCGAAAAGTGAAAATTTACTGATATTTCATAGACATAGATTGTCATGTGGATAATTAACATTTTTAAAATTAAACGGATTCCAGGCTTAGAAGGAATTATGAACTTATTAGTATGAATAACAAAGAAGTGGAATTTTCATCCATTAATATAGCATAATTACATTGCTCTTCTTTCATATGTATATCATAATATATGTAATAGTATATGTATCAATAATAAATATTATAAAATTTTAAGTCTGCTATCTTTTAACATAATAATTATCTAACTCTACTTACACCAGCATAGAATTTAGTAAGTTTGTCGTCATCTAACATTTCGTTGGGGTAAGCGATGTGAGAAGCCATTGCATCAGCTTTCTCCAATGCTTCTTTACGAGTATGCTCATCCATCCAATCCACTTCAGTAAGTGTCTTACGGAACTGTTGTCTAAATTAAAGGATAAAAATATCAATAATTTTTGTTTATAAAATTTATTTAATATATATGTATATAATTATATATTATATGTTAAGGAAGCACAAGTTTATATAAAGAGTTTTTATATTTGTGTGTTCCTTATTTATATTGTATTCAATCTCATTGATCTTCAGTTATTATTTTACACATTGACATATTGTAATAAAATATCTGAACAACGAAATGTATTTTTTCTCTACAATAATATATATTTTATGAATTATTAAAACGTTGTTTTTGTTAACTTTAATATGGTAGCAGAGCGTTAAAAGTAAACAATAATAAAGACCTATAAAAGAAGAAGAAAAGACTAAAAGAGTTACGATGGCATCAGCAAAACTTGAAATAGGACTTTTCGATGGATCTAATTGGGCAACTTGGAAGTTTAAAATAAGGTTGTTGCTTCAGAGTAATCCAGGCACTTTAGACGCAGTGGAAGGAAAACTACAAAAGCCAACTCTTCCAGGTGAGCAAACAGAGGCTAATTTAAGCAAATATAAAAATGATTTGCAAAATTATTTAAAAACTGATAGCACTGCAATGCTGCTTTTGACTACCAACATGTCAGACGATATACTCACGAAAGTAATGCGTTTTATGACAGCAAAAGAGATGTGGGATGAATTGAACCATCTTTATGAGAGAGCGTCAGAAGATCGATCATATGAAATATGTATGCAATTCTTTAAATACAAAAAAGATCCCGCACATGATATAGGGTCACATTTGTCATTTATAAAGAATATATGGCATGATTTAAAAAAGAATTTAGTGGACAGCGAACTGCCAGATATATTACTGATTTGCAAAATTTTAGATTCTCTTCCAGAACAATTTTTCAATTTTAAATCGAGCTGGTTACTTATTTCAAAACAAGATCGTACTATTGAAAATCTGACTACTCAGCTGTGTGCATACGAAAGAGCTTTATCAGAATCTGGTGAAAATAACATGAACGCCTTAATGGTACAGAACAGGAAAAATAAATTTAAAAAGAAGTACAAATTTAATAAATGCAAATATTGTGGTGCTGATGGTCATATTGTTAAGCAATGTAAAAAGTGGATAGCGGATGGAAGGCCTCCTAAACCTTCAACAAATCCAAAGCAATCTACAAACAATACAATGTTGACAAGCATAGCCTTAGCTTTTGGAGAAAATATTGACAAGGATGCATGGTATATTGATAATGGGGCCACTAGTCACGTAACTAATAGAAGTGATCTGTTTCAGACTTTTGAATATTTCAATAATTCCCAGACAGTTATAACGGCAAATGGTCATCCCGTTGAAGCCATTGGAAAAGGTACAATACATGTGGAAGTCGATATAAATAACAAAAAGGAAGTATTATTTTTCACTAATGTATGGTACGTTCCTGGAATACAAAGGAATTTATTCTCAGTTTTAGCGGCTCAAGACCTTTGTCATAATAGCATTTTTGAATCAAGCACCGAGTCTTGTTACTTTAAGATCAATGGTAAGGTAAAATTAATAGGATTTCGCAAACAAAATGGAGGTTTGTATAAACTCAAATTAAATGTTCTACCTCCAAAACTTGAAATAAACCTATTAACAGTACCTAGTAAACTACAACTTTATCATGAACGTCTAGGTCATCAAAATAAAAGACATGTCAAACAGGTAATTCAAAGAGAACTTGGTATACAGTTTAATTTTGATGTTAATTCAGAAATCTGTCAAGGATGTATTTATGGAAAATCACATAGATTAAAATTCGGAACCAGACAAAGAGCTACAAGACCAGGCGAGCTTATTCATACTGATGTTTGTGGACCATTTGTATATTCTATTTCCAAATATAGATATTTTATTATTTTTAAGGATGATTTTACCCGTTTTCGATACATATTTTTTCTAAGACATAAATTTGAAGTTCATGCACGCTTAAATGACTTTCTAGCTGAAGCCAAAACATCTGGTCACGCTATTGAAGAAATTTTAAGCGACAACGGTGGTGAATTTGATAATGAACAAATTCGAAATACTTTAAGACGATATGGAATTAGGCAAAGAATGACAATGCCATATACACCTGAACAGAACGGTTGTGCTGAGAGGGAAAACCGTACTGTAGTTGAAATGGCGAGATCACTTATGCATGCTCATAATGATATTTCTCAAGGTTTGTGGGCTGAGATAATCAATACATCAGTATATATACTGAATCGAACTGGACCTACAACAATTGAAGGTAAGTCACCTTATGAGTTATGGTGGTCTAAAAAGCCTAAAATAAGTCATCTGAGAATCGTCGGTTGCACATGCTATGTACATATTCCAAAACAAAGGAGACCAAACAAGTTAGACCGAAAAGCACAGAAGGGAATACTTGTGGGATATGATGGTGATGACGGATATCGTATTTTCGACAAAGAAAACTTAAAATTGTGGCGATCTAGAGATGTCTCTTTTGAAGAAGTACCTTTGTTGGATAAAAGTGAGCCTAATTTTGAAATCCCAGGCACAATAAAGAAATCATACGAGTTACCAACAACTACTGCCACTATTCCTCCAGATTCACAAATCGAAGCTCACAGTGACAATGATTATCAGTCTATTGATTCAGAGGATGAGACAGATAATAGTAATGATGAAGTGAGACATGAGCAAAACACACCTGACTTAAACAGGCGTGTGCTTCGTGATCGGAGTCAAATTAAACCTCCAAAGAGATTTAGTTTTGATCAGTTCATTAATGAAGCTATAGCTGATACCGAACCATCTTCATATCGAGAAGCAATTCAAAGCACTGATAGAGACATGTGGATAAAGGCTATGGATAGTGAAATAAATTCTTTAAGAGAAAATGACACTTGGGACATTACATCACTACCAAAGAACAGAAAAGCACTTCGCTGTAAATGGATATATAAAATAAAAAGAAATCCGGATGGTTCCATAGATAAGTATAAAGCAAGATTAGTTGCAATTGGCTATTCACAGAAAGAAGGTATAGATTATAACAAAACATTTAGTCCAGTAGCTAAACTATCTACAATTAGAATACTATTAAGTATAGCAGCTAATGAAGGTTTATCGCTCAGACAATTTGATGTTTCAACAGCTTTCTTGTATGGTATTGTTAAGGAAGAAATTTACATGCGACAACCAGAGGGGTATAATGATGGAACAAGTAACGTCTGTAGATTAAAAAAGAGTCTCTATGGACTGAAGCAAGCGCCTAAATGTTGGAATGAATGTATTCATAATTTTCTAATTGAAACTGGATTTTTACAGAGTGACGCCGATCCCTGTTTATATGTACTTCAGCGTTATAATGTAAAAATGGTGTTAGCGTTGTACGTTGATGATGGCTTGATAGCTTCTTCAGATGATTTTGTAGCAAAAAAATTTATTGAAGAAGAACTCGGAAGTCGATTTAAAATAACAACAAAGCAACCATCCTATTTTCTTGGATTAGAAATAAATCATAGTAACAATGGAACTATTAAGGTACATCAAACTGCTTACACAAAAAAGATTTTAGACAGATTTGGAATGACTAACTGTAAGGAAGTTGGGACACCAGCAATCAAGGATGTTTCAGAAGACGAGATAGAAAAAGATGAGACTTATAAAATTTTTCCTTATAGACAAGCAGTAGGAGCTTTATCATATTTAATGGTTGGAACAAGACCTGATATTGCTTATGCAGTCGGTGTTGTCTCTAGAAATCTTGACAAACCTAGTGCAAGAAATATTGTACAAGTTAAAAGAATATTTCGTTATTTAAAAGGAACCATTGGAAACGGTTTAGAATTTAAAAAGAACGAGAAACGACTGGTTTGTTATAGTGATGCAGATCTTGGAGGTGACAGTTTTAGTGGATGCTCTACCAGTGGTATGATATGCATGTTTGGTGGATCAGCTATTTCTTGGAGAAGTACTAAACAGACAACAGTTGCCTTATCGTCTACAGAAGCAGAAATAATAGCTGCTAGTGAAGCATGTCGAGAGATAATGTGGCTGCAAAGATTATTTACAAGTTTAGGAAAAAAATTCGAAAACCCAATTTTAAGAATTGATAACCAATCTGCAATAAAACTGGCTCATAATCCTTCGTATGAGTATCATAGAAAAACCAAACATATAAAGCTCAAACACTTCTATATTAGGCAATGTGTTGCTGAAGATGAGCTTGTCGTAGAACATGTTTCTGCAGAAGACCAGTTAGCTGATTTTCTTACTAAACCAGTGTTCAAGCCCAAATTACTAAAGACCTGTAAGCTGCTTGGTCTACAAAAATGAGGGAATGTTAAGGAAGCACAAGTTTATATAAAGAGTTTTTATATTTGTGTGTTCCTTATTTATATTGTATTCAATCTCATTGATCTTCAGTTATTATTTTACACATTGACATATTGTAATAAAATATCTGAACAACGAAATGTATTTTTCTCAACAATAATATATATTTTATGAATTAGTTAAAACGTTGTTTTTGTTAACTTTAATATTATAAAGAGATGATAGATATTAATATATTACCGTATATCATTAACCATTTCTAAGGCGTTTGCTTTTGAATTTTCATTAAAATACTTCCTGATGTACAGAGCTCCCACAGCTATAGACATGCTGAAAAGATAAAATTAAAAAGTTAATATCAAAAATAAAAAACTCAGTTAAAATAAAATTGCTATAAAAATAATACAAATTGCTTATTATTAAGTAATATGAAATAATATCGGACTACCTGACGCTAGTAGTGTCAGCGCACTCCTTCCAACGGCTTTCGCGCTCGGTTTTCCCAGAGAGGGCCGTGACGTACGCCAGTTGACGTCTCCTGAGATCGTCAGTCAAGTAAGATATGGATGCGCCTGCGACTCGCCACATAACGTAGTTAGCTTGAACCCGTTTTGGTGTTTTATCTAAGAGGTCCTGTAACATTATATTAAGGATTTTTAACTAAATATAATAATTTAATTATAGAAACTTTACAATTCTTTTTGAAGATTAACATTACATATTACTCAGTAAATTTATCTAAAAATTCAAAAAAAATCTAAAAATTAGGGTTCAAGAAGACTTAATATAAAGCTCTAATAGATTGGCTGCTTTTTGTAATAATGCATATAACAGAGTAGGCAGAGGGAAACCATTCTATATATACACCATTCTATATATATATTGCGTGTTGAGTGGCGGAACTCAACATTCTTTGTATTGTAATCAAAAAATTTAGACACAGAATAGTAAATTGAAAGATGGAAAAGCAATAAAGGTAGAATCATTAAAAATATCTATTGAATCACATTCACTTTACCTCCGAGCCGTTGCTATAATATAAATAATTATAATACAAGTATATAAAATGAACATTATGAATTACCTCATTAAAAATCTAAAACGGCAAATATATTAGAAAACTAGATTTCGAGTATCTACATATATATGTATATAAAAATAAATTAAATATTTACCTCGAGATCGCTAATATATTTGGGGACATTCACAATGGTTATCTCATCCAACCCAACTTGCACGTGAGGTGATAATAGACGATTTATGTAAGCCAGCCATGGAATCCTGCAAGTTAATAGAACATATTTTTTAATTTATTTAAAAATATATACATAATATAATTAATATTTTCTTTTTCTCAGCTTCTCGCTTTTTTCTGTATAGGAAAACAGAAAGACATTGTGTCGAAACATTTTCCTCCTCATTTCGAGATATTGCGAATTGAGTGGCAGAACTCAATGTCATGCTTCTATGCATTGTACCAGATGTATGTAAGAGCTAGGAAAGAAAAATAAATTAAATATAATTCTTCCTCCACGTGGGAACGTTGTTTACGTCAGCAGTCAGATTTACAGACAGACGCCTGCCCACTGACCGTTATTTCTCTTTCGTAGTACAATAAAAGTAAGCTGTTTCACTATGTCAATGTAATTACATGAATAAGTATATTATTATTTTATTTAATGTGAATATGCTTTAAGATTTTTTTTTTGTAAATTAAAAAATATCTTTAATAATACCTTGGAAATTTACGTTGGAGTTCTCCTATCGTCATTGGGTTGTATAAACTGGTGGCATTACGACGTTTTTCTAACGGCAATGATATCTGCAATCAAAGTTTAAAATTCATTTTTTTTAATCACTTTTTAATAATCAAGCTCATGCGCTATATATATTAATCAAATTAGTTATAAGGGACTTAGAAAAGTTTAATTGTTCAAATAATCTTAATTGTACATAGTTTTTTTCCAGGTTCACATCGAGTCCCGCATATAACAGGGTAGGCAGAAGGAACCTAGTGTAAAGATACTCCGTTCCCCATCTTCCGCCAAACTATCGAGGCATAGCTAAGAAATGAAAATATTAATAGGTAACTAATAATTCATTCCCCCATGTGGAGATCGAACTCACAACCGTCGCGTTACTGTCACACGCTTGTGCCTTAGCGCCAAGACGGCCTCAAACATAATAGGAATTACACAAAATACTATCCACATGCTTATTAATAGATAGTAAAGCAATAGTATCAGTCACGCAAAAATAGAAAACTTAACTAGAGCTTTACCCGTCAGCCAAAAAAACCATACTAGTGAAATTATGCAACAATCACCTAAAATTTATTATTGCCTAAAATAAAAGAGTAGCGTGTGTAAAAAAATCAATTACACGAAGTCGTAAGAGAATCGAGGCGAAGATTTAGTGCACGCCACATCAATTGCTGACCGTCGCCGCGCAATTAAGCCAATCTAGCGGAACCTTGGAGGAACTTTTACCATACAACGTATTAACGTCGAAGTTAGCTTCGTTCAGATGTGACTGGTGATATTATAGTTTTATTTGTTTGAAAATACCACTTAAATATGTTTAAAGTTATACCGGAAAATTTTGTTGAAAAAAATGTTAAGCAATGGTTATCGCCCTGATAATTTGTTTAGAAAATACGAGACGTAGGTACTCTTATTGTAGAACTTTTTTCCCTATGTTTTAGTATAAATGTAAAGTCTGCTTAAGCTTCTACACTACAGAATGGTTTATGGGAACATTTATTAGACAATAGAGAGGCCAGTCACACAAAGTGTCACTGTAAAATCGACTGGTTGTGGGTTGATCCCCACTCGAGGAGATGAAACATTTATTTACATTTATATTTTCATTTCTTCGCTCTGGTTAAGGTAGAGCGCGGCGTTGAGTTCCGCCACTCAACACGCAATGCCTCCAACACACGGCGGAAAGTGGGGAACGGAGTGTCTTAACACTAGGTTCCCCCTGCCTACCCTACTGTGTGCGGGATACAGCGTGAAGCTGATAAAAAAGAGAGATTCTAATAGTAACGGCAGTTACTTTTAGCGTAAAAGCGGAATTTTTCACAGTTTTGTGAACCATATGTATCTATCTATTTGTGTGTAGAATTTTTCACTCGTTTGAAATTTCGATTTCGTCTAACCTAACATAAAAGTCAGAAGAGATCGTAAATAAACTTCTTTGTGGACACATTAAAAGATACATTTGAGACGGGGCCCCTTTAGGTTTATTGTTCTTACTGTTACGTCAAATTTACAAATAATGCTCCAGTTTGTTGATTTGGTCTATTGAGCTCATAAGTGTGTCAATGTTATATTTGATTGTTGAAAATCTGTTTTCAATATTGTTGAATATTTTAAATGATTTATTTATTTTACATTAATATAATAAAAATAGCAGCATCTTGGAAGATTTAGAAACAGTGAACGTTTCCTCTGTATGCTTGGAACTACCGGTTGGGTTTCGCTACCCAAAATACAATATCCAAATTGGACGGAGATTAACGCAATAAATAAAGTAATGTATTTACATTGGCTAGTTTCATTTCGAACTGTAAAGAATCCTTGAGTTCCACTTCAGCTCGAGCACGATCAGCACCTAGGAGAGTAGCGATGTCCACCATGTAATCATAGTAAGCAAGCACTAATTTGTCGCTGAATCCACGGTTCAAATATTCCCGACTCAATCCAAGGGAGGCTTGGTCCAACTAAAACACATAAACAAAATATAATAAAGATAGAAGTTCAAACACAAAATCAATCTATCTTTGTGTGGCACACGTTACAACTTTCAATGCAACAGAAAGTTACAGCACATCGTTAAAAACGTAATGTTACTTCATAATTTATCCTGTATATTATGTGGTCTATGTGGGTCAGAGCTTATGTATAATAATAGTTTATTGTGACATCAGATGTAATAACTTTTTGTAACAATGTGGCAAAATAAGTCTTATTATATGTATTATAAGTGGTAAAATTATTTTAAGACTTTGTATTAGTCTCTAGTAAAATTCAAAGTAATTTTGGCTAGTAATTTTGGCTACATGTATTTTATTATATGTATGTAACATATAATTATTAATATTCTAAAATTATGTAATTTTTAAGATCGTAATTAAAAAAAATTGTGCTCTTACATCTATAATACGCTTAGTAGAATTCTTTACATCCACGCTAATAGAAAAATCAAGGAAGTAGTCCACGGAATAACCCGCTCTGCGGAAGCGGTATACAGATTCTTCCCAGGAAAAGGAAGCTTCGTCCCATGAACTGCCTTGCAGCGCCGGCCATCCGCCTAGGCGCTCCATCATGTCAAGCAGAGGTCTGACACCACGACTTTCTATGGCCGCTGAGGAATATATTTATAATGTTTTTTTTTTAATTTGATAAACATTTTACTGTTATTACTAGTAATATTTCACATAAATTCCTCGAATGTGATAAATATTTATTATTATAAAATAAAGTTTCATGAATCGTTACTGGCGACTCCAAAAATATTAAATACCGGTTACATATGAGTAAAAATATTGAAACTCAATAAAGAACTATTTCTTTCCTTTACTACAGTCATTTATTACAATGTAGGCAACGTTACTTATGTCATATGTTATGCAAGCTACGGAAGGAACGCCACTGAGTCACTTTCACTTGCGTTTACACTTTACTAGTTCGAAATATATTTTACTTTATTCTGTAAAAGAAATTAAATATATAACTATAAAAGTATGAATTGATAAAAACCTGTGCTAATTTTATATTAGTATTGCATTTATTTTGTATTTATTTACTTTTCTTTTTTTTTAGTAGAATATATTATATAAAAAATATATATTTCGCAAAAATAGAATCAGTATACAAATGAAAAGTGTAATTTGGTTCGTTAGAAAAGAATAAAAAGACACTACTTACTTCTATTCATACAAGCTTGGTACAACGTCTTTGCGAGTGCGAAAGGACGAGGTTCGTCTTCAGCAATCGGCTCGTCAAGAAGTGTACGGATTTGTTCTTGTAGTTGATCGGTGATGATAGAGAAGGTATTCACAGAAGTCTTGTCATCAGGTATCCGTGTGTTTTTCAGGAAAGATCCACAAGAAAAGTCGTAGAAATCGTCACAGGGGTCCACTTTTTCGTCCATATTGGAGAGCAATTTTGACGCTAACAAAAAATAATTAGTACATAGGTGAACAATTCAGCCGATACATGTATCTGTAATTATTTTATTATCATAATTATACAATTATCTCTTTCATTATAATTTTTTTTGACTTTGTTGAACAATATTGATATTTTTACCTATAAATAAAAAGTTTTTACAAAAATACTTTTAGTAAACATTCCTATAGTATAAAAAGTAAATCTTTACAAAATTTTACATCGCATAAATGTATTTTACTCATACTGAGAAGTAAGAATACCTATTGTGATGAGGACGTGAGACAAGCTCAGTAGCTGTATATCTTAAAAGAATGGACCTTTGTTTCTCTGTGAATAAAATCTTGGCTTTAACATACTTAATACCGCGAAGTGTTGTTATGACGCTTATTTCATTATAATAATATTGTAGTCGTGTGCGAAAAAACCTTATGCTTGTTCTAACTTAACTTCCTATAAGTACCTATATGATGGCCGAATTAATTATTTTATAAATATTCTTGTCAGGTTCAAAATTATAAGATCAATAGTAAAGTAAGTGTTTTTCAATATAGGGTATTTAAGGTGCTTATACAAAATGTATGCAGGATGCATTTATATATAAATACCTAAAAAAATATTTATGGTTGTATGTACTCATGAAGGTGATATACGATACTTAGTCATATTTATTCCACTTTCTCTGAAAAACCACTGAACGGATTTAGATGAAGTTTTACAGTAATATAACTTAAACATCAGACATTGGCTAGAATTGTAAAGATTCAGAAACAATAAATTAAAGCGGGCGAAGCCGCATTTGGGCAGCTAGCTTTTTAATGAAGCTCAATTTTTATTTCGTTAATTCATTCCATTTGTATTAGGTATTCATGCAACATTCGGCTTTGTTAAATTATCTTATAATAATAGCAAATAAGAAATGCCTCACCTGTATGAATACATCCAGGTGCGTTGCACATTTTGCTGTCGCTGTCGGTTCTGGCGATCACGGCTGGCGGCATGGACGGGGTAAGTCTTAGTTCGCTAGTCTGTGGCATGTCTAGAAGGCGGACGGACAAGCTGAGTAAGACACACACAAGACACACACTATGGCTCCAAAGCACAGGCTATGATGCAATGAAATTATACAGTTCAACCAATTTTAAATAACTGCATTTAATGATTTCTTATTAATTTCCATTTTTTTTTTAATTTTTTATCGCAGTTAATTAAATAAATATGTAATCTGTATAACTTTGACAATACGAGCATTCAGTAATAGTAGATATTATGGTGAAAAATGGTTTGAGTAATGCATTTATGAAATATGAAAAGTTTAGAGTGCTAATAATTATGCATGGACATGGAGGATTTTAAATTCATGCTTTAGATGATAATAATAAATCAGTAGTTACTAGTTAGTTTTAATATAGCACTTAACAACTGCACCGTTCTCACTTCAGTATTTATCAATTAAATTTTAAACTTTTACTAAATAATTTATTAAAAAAATAATTTAATATGGACATATTAGATGCTGTGTAGTATTTAATGAAATCTTTTTACTCCCACAACATAACCTAACGTTCAAAACTTACTTTATTGAAAAACTTCTTAAATTTTTAAAGATAAATATATCAAAATATATAGGTAGCTTCTAGAAAATAAAAAATGGTAGTTATCATAAAATGTATAAATACCAGTTTACCAATTTTTCAGCTCGATCGACCGTGAACGAAACTCAATCTTCACATAATACTGTTCATTAACACACATCTCTCTATATTTGTAGGTATATAAGTAACGTTAATGTTCGAAATATGTCTTTTTAAACAAATAAAGGTTTTAAACGCATATCACTAAACAACATAGTTAAAGGAGAAATAAATAATGTTCTTATTCAAATAAATGGTTTTTTTTTTAATTTAAATATAAACAAGGAGTCAATTCAATTAAAATGCACTGCAGCTTCGACAATGTTTACATTATCCTTATAAATATAGCTTAATTGTAATAGTCCTGATCAATTTAAATGTACAATACATTGGATTAAAAGTATAGTGTATATCTTTGATTAAATAAAAAAAGATTATTCTATTTCAAATAATAAATTTAGTATATTTTAATTTACTAATTATTTAATTTTTTTTTTTATTATTTATATAATTATTTATATAATTATTTATATAATTAATTATTTAATTCAATGTAAAGTTTATATTGTATTTAACAGCTGCAATCTAAATTATTATATTTTAAAGACTTTTAAATCTTATTATCAATATCAATATTTTTTTTTATTAATAGGGACAGATTATCGGATAGTTTGTCGTTCACGTCTTGGTAAATCGTTAACCATTTATTGATTTGAAATGATTATTTTGTGAGCGTTTGATGTACGCGTTGGCTTCATATAGTTAATTTAGTTATAGAATAAAAAAAATAAAATATTGTATGAAATTTTTAAACATATCGTGCATGGTATTTAATGGCAAACTTTAAATCACACAGGAACTTGTATAAACAAGTGGATTTTATTTTAAGGAAAATTTTCGCGTGTCACCTACTAACCGGTTAGTATTGACCTCAATTTATATTTTGAACTTGGCACTAATATATGAAACCTTTTTCCTTCTAAAAATGAAAAAGCGTACTAAATTATACAACGAATGGTTTTTGTTACTACTTAGTTAGTATAATTTAGGTGTGGTATATTAGGTATGTTGTATAAAAACATAATAAATTTTATTTATTTAAGAAATTATCACTGTGGATAGAATAACTAAACTGACTGATTTCAAGAACACATTTTACTTGTAATTTAAACCTTAAGGTATATTTCGTGTATAGTCTTTTTTCCTATTCATTGGTATGATATACCAAAATATATAATTGACAGACATCGTCTTGAGCTGTGTCTAAATCTTGCTGGTAAAAAATTCAATGCAAATGTCATGATTCCATTTCTCCGCAAGTTGGACAAAGCACGGCGTTAAGTTCCATCACTCAACATGGAATTTCTCGAAAATCAGACTGAAAATAGCGAACGAATTGTAGGTCCCCCTGTCTACCTTACGCGGGAAGGAGCGTAAAGCTCCTAGATGTTTATAAGTATTTAAATTCTCATACTTCAATAATATTATTGTAAAAGATAAAAGATAAATATAAGTAGATAGTACGATATGGTCGGGGGTACATCTTTTAAACGAATAATTTTATACAATTGAAACTGAAAATAGGTTGTATTGCATTGTGTTTTTATTGTATAATTCATTAACGTCACCATTGGTCGTGCCGACATCGCGTTACAAAATTCTACGTGATCTAATATTGAACGTTCAAGATTTAAATAAGATCAGGTTGTTACCAAAATATTTGCGTCATGAACCGCGCTCCATTACGGAACGGTGGGGCAATTTGGAAGTTACCATTTTACAGATCATTCGATATTATATTTTTTACTACTTTTATACGTAAGCTTTTTGAAAGGTCCGTCGTCAATTCAGATGAGACATTATGCGATTATCAGGTTGTAGCTCTGCAATTTTTTTCGAACATGAGGTTAATGCTGATATTTTAGCCTATTGGCTTTTACAGCCACACCGGCTGGAAGAGAAGATGGCACTCTGTCCCTGAGAAATTGCAAGCACTTCGTGGGATGTCGGTGGCGGCAAGAGCGTCCCCTGCGGGACTCGAACCTCGGCTTTCGGCCGTCGATCGGCCTGGGATGGGACAGCTCTACAATGTTCCGCTTTTAAGGCAAACTCCAGGTCAACAGCGCAAGATTGATTATTTGATTGTCTCATATAGTAAATGTCATTTTTTACTGTTATTATTAATTCTTTTCATAGTCTAGCGAATATGAATAAGAATGGACGAATAGGTACTTATGGTTACATAAGAGCAAAAACAACTTGTCAGATGAAGGTGCTAAAATTTATAAATAATTATCAATAAAAATATTACATTTCTGTAAGTAACATTTTAATTAAGTAAATAATAATTAATATCTTTTGCGCTTTAGTATAATAATAGTAATGAGGACGACAAAGTAGAAAAGAACCTGCGCATCTCATAGGAGTCACGAAGGTGTTTAATCGATTGAATATTTAATAACTATAGTTGTCTGTTCACGTCAAACGATTTGAGCAAGAATTTATTATCAATACAAAATCATTTTCTTGTAAACCGCGGAGTAATTGTTGATTTTCTTTGAACTATAAAAAATCCAATTAAAATAATATTTAATTTGTTGGGGTTTACCTATCAAAGCAAAATTACTGGAATTTCAAAATGTATTTTATATTAGCAACAATAATACAAACGATGACGTCAATAATGTTAGATCTTAATAACTATAACGTAGAAGGTGTCTATTGTTGCGTCGATAAGAGATAAAAAAGTAGGTATTACTTTTTTTGTAAATCTCCCATATCGGTTATTGGCACCGAGCCACAGATACCTATACATGTAAACATGTTTTTTTTTAATCCTTTTGTTTTTTTTCTTTTGTATCTCTTTCATGACTCAAAAATTTGAATACAAATCCGTTGTGTCCTAAATCTATAATTGACTAAAGGCTACCTCCTCGTTGTTGTACAATTGCTCTTTTATTACTTATGACGTATATGCATATAACACTGTTTTTCTTAGAAATGATTTAAGTAAACAAGATGATTACAAATTCAAAAAAGCAAGGACAAAAAAGCTCAATCGAACTAATATGGTGGTAAATTTTAGGAATTTGATACTGTTTTTGTGATATAGAAACATAAAAAGAAACGTATTTGATAAATTTCACAGTCTCTATATCTAACTTACCTACGTATAAAATACTATGTATTATCCTTGTTTGTATACAAAGTTACGAGTTGTTTAAATATCTTTGTATTTTGAGATATTTAAATATCTTTATATAAATATCTTTTGTTTCATAATTGAAGGTTCGAAAGAATCTGTTTACTTTACGAAAGCTTAAGAAAGAAACTGGAGTAACTTCTTATATACATATAAAACTAAGTTTCTATAGGTAGGAGGTACACAATGATTGTCGACCGTGAAGAGCTAATGTAATATTCACATATACTTATGAATATAGGTACATTGTAATGGAACAAAATAAAATACTATTTTAAACTTGTTTAATATTTTGTACAACACAAGAAGCTTAGGAAAAAAATATATAAAACATAATCTATAAAAAAGGAGATGAACAATATTAATTAGTTACAATTATATAGTTATAACTATTCTAAATCTGTTCTATATATCCCCATCTTCACGTTGTATCCCGCACATACAGGGTAGGCAGAGGGAACCTAATGTTAGGACACTCCGTTCCCCACTTTCCGCCGAGTTCTGGAGGCATTGCGTGTTGAGTGGCGGAAGGCTTTGCCTCGACACCATATAATATTTTAATATGGGTAATTCCGTATTTCTAAATTGATTCTGTATTTCTAAATTGATTTCTGTATTTCTGTCTGTGTTTCTAAATTGAGTTTACACATTGAGTAAAATAAAAGCAAAAAAATATTGGGGCCCAATTCATAAAAACATTTTCAAGTTCCGCTTACCATTTATATCAGCTGATGTCTTGACTAGAACAGTGGCAAGGAACGCCGCGAGGAAAGCAACTGCGATCACAGAAATCACCCCAACGGCCAGTAGTAACCTCTTTTCCATTCTCGTCCTCTGCGCCCAAAACGACGGCCTGTGAAACACAGTAACTGTTATGTATGCATATTTATAACATCTATATTATATTTGTATAAAGAAATCAAAAATATGACAAAACCAGAGTTTTATTATTTATTAAATCTACAGCTTAATTCTTCTTATCTTATTCTTCTTCTTCTTAGCTTATTTTTTCTTTGCTTTCTATTTAGGATACGCAAAAATGATTAGTTAAATTCAAAAAAGATACTTTGAGTGCTTCTCGTCACCATCGAGAAGTTATGCGGACGAACGAGAATTGGAGACGAGAAAATAATATTTTACCATTTGAAGTGTCTATTTTACAATTGTTTGAAAAAATGTAGGAACCTTAACGTCATTTTTAAATATCTAATATTATCTATACTGCACTTAAAATTTAGGTTAATATTTTTTTGCTTAATATTAGTTTCATAAAAAGAAAACATTCTATTTTTTCTATTTTCGTATAAAAATCGTAAACCGGTTCACAGAGAAGACACACAACAGACAGTTGGGTGGATAGCTTAGGTAACCTATATGCCAAATTTCAACTATGGGGTCCTAATAGTCACGGAATGAAGTGGTCGTGACATACGGACGGACACGTATGGGTTCTAAATTGATGATATATTTTTTTACACTACACGGATACTTAGCTAATATTGTAATTACCGGTGTGGTCACAGCGCCGTGTGACACACAATGTTTTTGTAGGGAATTGGAAAATTTTAAGTGGTTATTCTTTGAAGGAGAAAATTGCTACGAAATTTTCAATTTGTTTTGCTAACCCAATTTACTTGGCCGCAATTTTCCTTGGTGTTGAACGAAGGGAGCCCCGGGGAAACCAGATCCCTTATCATGGATTTTTAAAGGTAACTTATTTCAGTATCTCGCGCAAAGCGGATTAAAAATTATAAATGATTTCAAATAAAAGTCGTCGCCAACACACTGTGACGCCGAAAAGTAAAGCATTTATCTTTTTGTTAGTCATAATTAAATGTAAAAACACACACATTTGTTAAATCAAACAATCTAAATTCTTTAATTACATATAATAAAAATGTAGCTGATCGCTGTCTTTACATGGAATCTTCCATCTATAAGAGAAAAACTATTAATAACATTAATAACGACATTTGTATATGCAATAGGATCTTAATTAGGTATATTTATTAATTTGTCTGTGCATTTGTGCTAATGCATGCTAATCTCAGAAACAACTTAAAAAATATACCTATACGTCAAAGTTGTTTCAATTGTATGTAACTGTTATATTGCATTGGCTTGGCATTGGCATTGGGAAAGTTTGGTTTTCATTGTTTATATTGTCTTTAAAATTATAATAATATCAAAACAGGAAGGCAATTCAGATTAGTAAATAAATATTCTTGTAGTTTAAGCGGGCGAAGCCGCGAGCTCGCTAGATAGCTAGTTAGATACATAAATTGTTTTGTTATCATCGTCCTTTCCTTACAATTTCCTGTTAAATATTTAGTTAATGGTGCATTCTATGTAAGTTGTAATCTCTTTAAGTACTTAGTAGTGTTAATATTTGCTATAATTGCTTATATAAAAAATCATTTTTTTTAGTCAACTTTGCTATAAATTAGTTCTGGATAAACATACTGCGTATAATGACTCCATATCGGCCAATATAATATATACTAGATATAAATGAAGCTTGGGAAGAAAAATGATAATAATTATAATTTTTAATAAAAAGAACTGACTTCTTCCATTTCAACCGGATCCCATAATCGGAACCTAACCAAACATTCACCAAACTGTCCTTGAAACGTATACTTTCCAATAAAAATAGAATCATCGACATCGGTTGGAATACAGTCGAAGAGATAACTTCCTTCTTTTATAGAAGTCGGTTAAAAAAACTAATAAAATTAAATAATCTATCTTCAAAAGTTTAGATTATGTTTCGACAAGACAAACCGTCATCTACCTATATATATAAAAGGATATGTACCTGACTGACTGAGGTAAGACGCACGCACAGCCGTAACCGCTGTACGGAGAAACGTGAAATTTGGACAGATGTTTATTTTCATAATCTGGACATCCACTAAGAAGGGATTTTGAAAAATTTTAACCCTAAAGGGATGAAATAGGGGTTGAAAGTTTGTATGGATTTTTTTTTAAATCGCCACCGATTTTTATAAAAATTTAAATTCAGACTGTTAAAAATATTTTATTGAACACGTGTTTCGTGGTTTTTTTAGAATTCACCCCTAAGGGTGCAAATGAGCGGGCGAAGCTGCGCGCGCCCTCTAGTATTATTATATTTGTTTATTATAATCGACGTACATGTTCACTTGCATCCGCTGCAAGTGTCTCACAGGTCAGATGTAGTATGTAAAGGCTGAATTGTTGCTTTATTGATTATCAAGACAAAACTTCTTATGGATATTTTAAATGAATTGTTGTTATTGTCGTTGTTGAATAGCACTAGCAACGCATTAATATATTTTTTAGAATAACAATCCACGTACATTTTCATATAATAATTTTAACTAACTTAAATCCTAATTAAAACTTATTATAAATATAACAACAAAACTAAGAAACAATCATATAGAATAAATAAGCCTAAAGATTGACATTCTGTCGTCAAGATATCATTTTCAGGGGAATCCGCTGATGTCGTGAGAAAGGTGCGGCGATATCGAGCATAATATAGTGTTTATTTTGATTTCGCTGAATATGTTTATACAATTACGAAATAGGAGACGTCTCTTGAACACCGACAGTATATCGACGGTTATTGTGTCAACAATAAGATTGTATGTATGTGAGCGTTTTTTATTGTAAACCATTAGCACCTATTTATGTTGGTTTTCAGTTTACTTTTTTTAGGCTTCAAGCTGTATCCCGCATATAGCAAGGTAGGCAGAGGGAACCTAGTGTTAAGACACTCCGTTCCTCGAATTTCCGCCGAATTTTTGAAGTATTGCGTGTTGAGTAGCGAGACTCAACGCCGCGCTTTTGCCATGATACCAGAGCGAAGAAATGTAAATATTAATAAACAATAATTCATTGCCTCGAGAAGAAACGAACCCACAGCCGCCGCGTTACAGTCACACGTTTACGCCCCAGCGCTACAATGGCCTCGATAGTTTATTTCGTTAGTATATAGAAAAGAAAATTGAACGTAAAAGATTCTTATCGGACCATGCACCTAGGAAGCATTACTCCTGTCATCCATTTTCAAGACACGTACGGTCGACGAGCTGTGGCCGCCTTGAAAGTAGGATTCCTGAACTGTTCCCCGTTGATATTTTTTAAATATTTTTTTTAGCTTTGGCTTCGTGTATCTAGTAATAATATATTAATGTTGTCCACTCGAGAAGAAAATAAACAAAAGTAAGAAAAATGCTAAAATCTAATCTTGCAGCTATCTACTATCTTCAGGGTGGTCACGACTCGTCGACTGTAGTATGGATATATAATATGATGTGGCATAAACATTTCCCCGGACCGGTCTGACCTACGCGCACCGTCTTAAAGGTGAATGAACTTTTTTAAAAAATTATACAGTTTTATAATTAGATACATATTTTCCTACGCTAGAAATTTTAACTAGATTGACTCCGTTCTCCACTTTTCGCCCGAATTTAAGGTATTTTGTGCTGAGTGACGGTTTTACCAGAAAAAAACTCAAAATATGTTTTCCCTAAGTGTGGACTAAACTCGGAACCATTATAGCTAGATCCTGTTCCATTGTGCCATAATAGCTTCATAAAATATTATATTTATATCTCTACTAATATATAAATGCGAAAGCGAAAGTCTTTTTGTTACACTTTTACTCTTGAATCACAGTAATGATTTTAATAAAATTTGGTACAAAGATATATAGTATTGTCCTTGGGAAAGGATATACGAGACATCATCGTATGCTACTTTCTATCGCAAAAAAAAACAGATTGCGGTAATTTACTATATAAAAATTTATACGGAAGCCAACATCCCCTTTCTATGCTTGCACGAACACATTTCCGTCATGGCTTTGTCTTAAATCAACTAAAGAGTAGTAGTATATTACAACGTTATTAACAAACAAAATACAAATTCGTATTTTACTTCCTATTAACCTCAGAATATTGATAAATTTTTTCAGCTTCACGTTGTATTCCGCATAAAGTAGGTAAGCTGGAGAGGGAGCTTAGTGTTAAGACACTCTGTTTGACACACGCTTGTGTCACTGCGCTACGACGGCCTCAGTCAAAAAAATTCTGAACAAATATAAGGCTATATAATGTAGGAGTGGAAAATATTACAATATGTAAATAAATAATTATTATATAATAGTGAATTGGAAACTACAAGCTTATAACTTCACTACTCTCTTATGTATGAGATCTAGTTTTACCCTGATATATGCGGAAGGCTGTATCCCGCATATAGCCGCCCATGAAGATACTTCAGTTCCTTACTTTCCGCCGAATCTTAGGCATTGGGTGTTGAGTGATGAAACTCAACGCCGCAATAATTATATTATTCAAAATTAAACACGCATAAATAAAGTATTCAAAGATATTATAACAAGAAGCGCAGGACGATGCCACGAGATATAAGCTTTAGCTATAATAACCTCCGGTAGCAAACGGGTTTTAAGATGTTTAGACGTTTTTTCAATGCGAACGGTCAATGTCAAATAAAATATAATTAGGATTAATAATTAAGATTAATTTATACTAAATTTTCTATTTCCTCCACGCACTACTTCGAAACTTTACATCAAAATTACTTTAATATATCATTGATATGAATTGTAAGGTAAACGTAGGTTTTTGGAACATTATCTTTTTAAAGGGTTTTTACTGTCGATTGACAGCCAATTTAACACGGATACAGATAACGTCACGAGCAACGGAAACAACAAAACGCGTTTGAGATTATATTATAATTAAATATAAAATTAAATGCACACTATTAAGTAAACATGTATTTTTATATATATTTATTAGCGGCCCTCCCACGGCTTCGCCCGCTTAAAATACATGATTATTGATTTAATAAGCAGAATTGATTGACAACCATAATTACTTCTATAATCTGTAATATTCTAATATGATTTTTTTACGACATTATCGTAATTTCTATAAGAATTTTTGATTGTTTCGCACTAAAAAATACGACCAATGTTGATATTTGATTTTCATAAAATATACATAAAGCTAATTATTTATTATATGTATATATTTTGGTAACATTACGTTCTTTTTACCTACGTTATGTTTTTTAAAAGCTCTGTTAATGTGCTGATGTCAGTGAATAATTTAATTTACTGCTTCAGAAACAGCCTTAAATGTTAAATTATTGATTTGAGTAAGGATTCATAATATTCTTTGTAAAATAACTGTAATGATTGCATATTAACTCCTGTACAGTTTTTAAATTAGTTACATATATTATTAGCTAAATGTACAATTGGTAAATATGTAGTTATTACAGAGCACACGCAGAAAGGATTTTTGTAGGCATTTTTATATAGATTTATTTCAAACGAACGAACAAACCAACCAAAAAATCGATGTATTTACATGATATTTCTTTGAAGATCAAATCGTTCTTTATCTCTGTGTTGAATTAATTACGACTTAAACTTAACTATTATGATTTATGAAGGTATTCTCCGCTAACAATTCAATTTTGTTTACTTTATTGTATAATAGTGCGTCAACGTTTCGAATGTCATTCTTTGGCCAGGAATCTTACCAGCGCGATTGCTATATAACATTCGCAGGCAAACTAATGCCTTGAGTTCATTCAAATGACGATATCTTTTTTTTTAATTAACCGATTTTGATGAAACAAACTTTAATTGTTTAGTTGCGTTAAAACAAAGCTATTGGTAAAACTTTTAAGTAAATCGGTTCAGTACTTTCAGAGAAAAATGTGACCATACATATCGACAGACATACAGACAGACAAGAAATTCAAAATAAATATTTTTTGGTTTTCCATTATTCTTTTTAAGTGTCCCAGACAGACAAAATATTTTTACTGTCTTATTATATAATAAGACAGTAAAAATATTAAAGTAAAGTAAAAGTAAAGTAAAAATATGTATATAGAGATTACCTATATGTATTTTTTTAATTTCACGCTTCCTCACGTGGTAGGGAAGGCAGATTGAATCTGGAAACCTAGTGTTGAGACGCTTCTGTTCCCCGTTTCCCGCCGAATTCTTGAGGCATTACGTGTTGAGTGGTGGCATTCTATGCCGCGCTTTACTTCCTTGCCAGAGCGAAGAAATGAAAATATAAACATTTAATTTCGTCGAGCGGGAATCGAACCCGCAACCTGTCGGTTACAGCCGCACGCTTGTGCCCCTGCCACGACTGACCTCGAATACATTTGATAGGTATCAATTGATCCTCTGTTTTTCCTTGTTTTTCTTTGTTGTTTTAGGTTTAAGACCTCGAGTCAGTACGAAGAAGTGAATGGAAAATATTGCTTAACTCTTAATTGAAAACTGTTTCGCTGAAAAATCCGAAGGTTATATGTTATTTAGTTATAATTAATATATAACTATAATTTAATATACATCAATATAACGGCACAGGTGCAGGATCCACTTATCCGGTACTACCGTTAGCAAAGCAGTTATATAAGAGTTGATTGACCCTGTTGTAAACAATACAATTTATAGTTATACTATGCAAATTTATTCTAACCAGTTTATGACAAGAAGTATGGTTCTCAATACAAGTCGCGCGAACACAAAAGCACTTCGTTACACTAATCTCAATAAGTTGTTCGTGTATATAAATAAATATAGACTATTTTAAATTGTGATTTTTCTAAGTCTCTTCAATTTTTAATGGAATTTAAAAGTATAAGAACGCATAAATAAATTCTACATATTCCATTTATACTCTATGCACAGTGATCACTGCGTGATTTCTGAAGCGGAATACAACTAATAGCATTATTTTCTTCTATTTTCTCATAAACTGTTTGAAAAAATTCTTTTCCTTTTGAGTTTTAAATAAAAAAAATAAAATAACCATTATGATAGGTCGACGTAAGACCGGTTTTCAGGACTAACATCGTCTGATTTTTTATCAAATAACAAAAGTAAATTTAAATGTATAAAGCTAGTATACGGCGGTGTGCGGTGATGACGACATATTGTAACTAGCAAGTTATTATTGTTTGTCGTCATCAATGTTTACTTTTCTTGTATAATTTCGTTAGCATCTCGTGAAACATGAAAAAACCAAATGTGCACTATATCCTTATATATTTACGTACGTATATACATGTCATATCCATATTCCTATATGGATAAGAGTCATAATATACATTTTTATTACTGTTTCATGATATAGATTTTATTAAAGAAAACATATTAAATATTCAAAAACATAAATACTAAAAGTAACCGATTAGTAATAACTGATTCTCCTGATTTTCTGTTATTTGCAAAAACAGCAATGTATGTTTAAAACGATATTGAGCTATGAACAAAACAAATAACAAAATCGGACTACTTCTTGGTAATATAATATGTTTCCAAGGTCTCTATATTTCTATAAAAAAAGTAATTTCATTATCAAAATTGTAATTTTTTTTATATTATATTAATCTTATCCCTGTTGTATTATTAAATTGCTGTGGGGCAGTTGGCATATTTGTGGGTTAAAATCCCATTTGAAGGAAAATTTATGTGTTTGAAATACACACGTCTCTTCGGTCGTATTAAACTGAGTTGTGACTTTATGTTCCCGCGACCAATACTTAACGCCTTTAAATAAATGCCCTCTCTAGATCACAATTATGCTAACATACAGGGTGTCCTATAATTAATGGATAATCCAGAAACACCTGTAAGTAGACCTTGGACGCTCAAAATAGAATATAAAAAATGTAGGTCGCTTTTATACCTACATATATGTCAAATCAACTGTTACAATTTAATAATAGAATGGCAAAATAAACTTAATTTTTATATGGTTTTTTTTTCAGCTTTACGTTGCACAACTGCTTGTACGCCGCTCATAGTAGGTTAAGAAAATCCGATCCCATTAAAACACCTCAGTCTAACCCCACTTTTCACCGAATTCTGGAACCGATTCTTTGATTCGACACCAGAGCATGAAAATATTAAATATTTCATTTCCTTGAGTGGGAATCGAACCCACAACCTATCGCGTTTACAGTCACACGCGTGTGCCCCTGCACCGCAACTGGCCTCAAATTGATTATTTTCAAATCTTAATAAGCCATTTCAATTGAAATATTAATAAAAAATGGAGATCTAAATATTAATAATGATAGACGATAAATATTAAATTTGGTAAAAGCGAAATACACTTAAGAAGGCAATCTTTACGGTTTGCGAGTGATCTAAATGCAAATTATATTACTTTAGAGGATACTTATTGAGTTAATAAAGATTGGGTGCGGCTCGTGGCTCAAATACGTGCTTGAAGGCTGTAGAAGAGCTACTTGTATCTATGTTCAGTTTAAAAATTAAAAGAAGGGCTACTATGCGGTCGTCCCGGTTTTGCCTGAATGTTGTATTGTTTGCTCTAATATTTAAGATATGAGAAATACTTTGAATAAGTACAAAAATATTTACAATTACGAGTTCTTAATACAATGCTCTTATTTTTCTTTGTTTTTTTTAATAAGCAGAAGAAAACAAAAAGAATGCACCAACGTATACTCATAACTAAGATTAAAATTGTATAGTATCTATATATAACTCTGTTGGCTTCATACATTCATTGATAAGATAAGACAAAACTAGTAGAACTCACGTTCTTTTATAAACATCACATAAATAAATATAAACTACTTATTACTCTTATTAGTAACAATTTTAAAGTATGATGAAGCCGAATGCTTCAAAAAGAAATGTTTATATCGAATAAACATTTCTTTTTGAAGCATTCGATATTGGTTAATTGTTTAAAAAATATTTTTGCACTTACACACTTAGCGGGATTTGAACCCGCGCCTTTTAAAAACATTTCAAGCGCTCTGACCACTAAGACATACGTTCTCCTTAAGATACGTCGAAATTCTTATACTTAAATTAGGAACTTAAATTAGAGTAACAGAAATTCGTAAAAATCTTACTACAGATATGCTAACAACATAAATAAGTTGTAACAAGACTATAAAATGTCGACGTATGAGAGTTTCACGAGAGTGTATGACGCAGTAGTCAGAGCACTTGGATGGTTTCCTAGATATGCGGGTTCAAATCATGCTAGGTAAAATTTTTTATAGGTTTTCTAGATAAGCACATTTGAATATGTATCATTGACTACAGTAAAAAGCCGATTGAGAGATTGTTAAACTGTTCGACCGCGTGGCGAGGTTAAACCACTGTTACTGCCACAAAATGAAACCGAACGATTACATAGGGCCTTTACAAACTAAAATTGGACAGAAGAAAATTTCAAAATTTTTTTTGTGACTGACGAATCCACGTTTCTAATTTTTAGTATAATACAAAACCAAGAATTTACTACATTACTTTCGACGTGAGGCCGAAGATTTGAACGTAAATTTAATATCACTTACTTCACGTTGTTACGCATGTTGTAGTTTGTGGTGATGTATTCGGCGTCCCCACTGAAACAAAATGAATAATTAAATTTACAAGAATCAAAATCAAATCAACTTCACGCTGTATCCCGCACACAGCAGGGTAGGCAGAGGGAACCTAGTGTTAAGACACTCAGTTCCCCACTTTCTGCCGAATTCTGGAGGCATTGCGTGTTGTGTGGCAGAACTCACCGCCGTGCTTAAACTCGACACTAGAGCGAAGAAATGGAATTATAAATTTAAGTAAATATTTCATCTCCTCGAGTGGGGATCGAACCCACAACCAGTCGGTTTTACAGTCACACCTCGTGCCGCTGCGTCACGACTGGCCTCAAATTTATAAGAAGTTACATAAAAACATATTTCTATATAAAATAATAAGTATCTTATTATTTTATAATTTAAAACCTTCAAAAGATATTCTTTACATGTAATAACAACAAAACGTTTCATCATTTCTAATCAAATATTCAAAAGTAATTTACTATAGTGACATATGTATGTAATTGCATATTATATGTTGGCGCGAATACGAGAATATCATGAGGACATTTGTAATATACTTAATTAGACCTGATTGGGTGACACAGATGTCTAACCTCATCATCCGTATAATGGACAGTATCCTACTTTAAAGCGGTAATGTTTTCCGCGGAAATCTTGTTAAAATGTAGTTACTCTGTTTATGAGTGGGGATTGCATACATTTAAGTAATTTACTATTGTGACAGTTTTGTAAAATAAAAATATCGCTTAAAATAAATTATGCTAATTTATATAATAAATAGCGACCCGCTTGCGGCTTCGCCCGCTTATAATACACAATTATTTTTTTTATTATTTTAAAAATAATATTCATATATCGATAATTAAAGCTTAAGGAAATCCAATAAAACTCTTGCGTAGGATAGGCAGAGGGAAGCTAGTGTTAAGACACTCCGTTGCCCACTTTCCACTGTATGAGGCATTGCGTGTTGAGCAGCGGAACTGAATGCCTCGTTTTGCCTTGTTATCAGAACGAGGAAATTAAAATATTAATAAGTAATAATTCTTCACAGCCGAGTGGAAATCGAACCCACAAGCGTCGCGTTTACAGCCACACGTTTGTGCTGCTGCGCCACTACAGCCTCTATTTTTATTATTTAATTATAACCAGATTTATTTATACAATTATAACTATTTGCAAATATTAATTAGTTCGCATGTAAATATACCGTTTGGATGGTGTCGCGTGTGGCGAGTACCTAATGATCATGGGAGTGGTGTCGATGCGTGGCGTACCACGAGGTCGATGCAAGAATTTTACACCTTGCGTGTTCTCTTTTGCGGGGACACGTGCATCCGTCCTTGACTGACCTCGACCTCAACTATTTTTTTTTTATATTTATATATTATTTAAACCCTTATACCAGGGTTGAAATATATAACTTTTTATGGTTTCGATCCCCACTCGAGGAGATGAAATATTTATTTAAATTTATATTTGCATTTCTTCGCTCTGGTGTCGAGATTAAGCGTGGCGTTGAGTTCTGCCACTCAACACACAATGCCTCCAGAATTCGGCAGAAAGTGGGGAACGGAGTGTCTTAACACTAGGTTCCCTCTGCCTACCCTGCTGTGTGTGGGATATAGCGTGAAGCTGACAAGACTATCTGTATTTGAAGCTCTGAGATTTTTCAAATTATTTATAATAGTAAGTATCTATAATAAATAATAATAAATATTGTAATATGTTCACGAATCACGTGTCGTATGTAGATATGATATAAATTATAATATAACAGAAAGACTAATAATACTATTAAATATTCTCCAGTTGATTCGATTCTTTTGATATCCAGTAAGTAGCTCTTTTACATTTTCTTCGGTACTTATACTCATTTACCGTGTCGTCCTAGAGTTTAATGCAATATATAAATAACAAAGAAATATTATTCTATAATTATGGCGATAATGACGATGACGTAAAATGAAAAATACGTTTTAAAACATAAATACAACATATAAATCAGCTCTACGCCGTATCATACAAACAGCAGGGTAGGCAGAGGGAACCTAGTGTTAAGACACTCCACTCCCAACTTTCCGTTGAATTTATTGTTTGTTTAGTGGCGAAACTCAACGCAAAGCGTTTGCCTTGGTGGGGATCGAACCCACAACCGTCGCGTTGTAGCGACTTCCTTGTGCCCCTGGGCCACGATGTTCTCTTACCACCTAACACAATATAAATATAATAATAAATATATAATATTTTAATTTTTATATACAAATCAAAAACTTTAAATTGCGATGCTTGTTAAAGTGTACAAAATTTCAGGAATACTACGAAATATTGTTTATTTACAGCAAACTTTCTTATATATCTAACTGAATGTTGTCGTCGTCATTATAACTTTATTAATTTGGGATGCAAAGTTATACACTTTTATTTCTTATTTCGCACAAGCAAAGGAACTCACATGCTACATTTTTTTAAATTTTAATACACATTGCCATACCGAAAGCTACAAAGTTTGTACCGTGGTACAAACTGTATCCCGCAGGCATAGCAGCAGGGTAAGCAGCGGGAACCTAGTGTCTACACTCCGTTCTCCATTTCTCACTGAATTCTGGAGGCATTGGGTGTTGAGTGGCTGAATTCCACGCTGCGCTTTGCCTCGAAACCAGAGCGAAGAAATGAAAATATTAAATATGGTATTTCATTTCCTCGAGTGGGACTCGAACCCACAACCTGTTGCGCTTACAGTCACATGTTGTGCCCCTGCGCCATCACTGGCTACATATCCAATATTTATAGTATTTTTTTTTTGTTTTTTGCGAAATCTCTCTCTCTCTCGAGCAACAACAATTTTGTTAACGTATAATATAAAGAATTAAAATACCAAGATAATAAATACTTAGTATTGATTATATCTTATGTTGTTAACAAAAAATCAATAACTTTATAATTACTGGTTACATTTACAACATTTATAGGTAATAAAAACACAACATGAGATGAGAAACGAGTCACGATTTTAGTTATTACGTAGCTTATAATCTAATAATATTTATAAATATGATCTTCGTAAGTACATATATGTTCTCAGTTGGATTCAATAAGAACTGCCTTGTTTACTTTATCTCAATACCCATAATAAATAATATTGATAATTAGGTATATCATATAATTCCTAGAGATTCCTCCATCTTTAATAAGCAGAAAAGTTGTAAAAGCTATATGTTGATATTATAAATATAAAAAGACATGTCAAATGCGAGTTGGTCTCGGATACCGAGGGTTCCGTGCCAATTTTGTGATTGTAGGTAAATGGAAACATGACTTATAAAAGTAGACAAACTTAAATTTGCGAGAGTCTGCACTCATTTTGTATCAAAAGAACTACAAATATACGTTTGTAATGATTGTTTTATACGATATTCGTTTTAAATTCCATTATTCGGGTTTTTCGTCTGTTTGTATTGTAAATTCTCATTTAACTGTAGATCCGCGGGAAGTAATTTCATACAAAACGCAGCAAAAATGATTATGTGCGCTTGTATTTTTTGAATGTGTTAATTTAAAAATTTAAATTTTTCTGAGTGTGTGTTTCTTGAGATAAACAACGGACAGACATACAGAAAGATGGACAACATGATAATGATCCTATAATGGTTTCGTTTTTTTTGAAATGCGGAACCTAAAAATACTATACAAACTGAGTTTTTGTAGCCATAATGAAAAATTTGCTACCTAGCTTTATAGTATTGTGATATTAAAATATCTTGATCATAAAAAGTTTCTTATAAAGAATGTCGCCTATTTCTACCTTGTATTATTACGAATTTTATCTAGGTATTGATGTAGTATCTATAATATAATTTTTTTAATAAAAGTAGTTAAATTAAGTGGGAAATGTACTTAATTGTTTTTTACTTAATTTTTTCAACTGTACCCTACATAAAGTAGGCAGAGGGAATCTAGTGTTAAGATATACCGTTCCCCACGTTCTCCCGAATTTTCGAGGCTTTACATGTTGACTGGTGGAACTCAACCCTGCGCTTTGCCTTGATACCAGAGCTAAGAAATGAAAATATTAATAAATAATCATCCATTTTCCTGAGTGGGAGTCGAACCCACAACCGTCGCGTTACAGTCACACACTTGTACTCCTGTCCCATGGCCTCAATTAATTGTATATAAATTTACACAATTCTACTTATAGATATTATACATAGCAATCCTAAGAAAACTAAATTGGAAATTATACTTATTATGTATCAGGAAGTAAAATAGAAATCTTTACATAACCGTGTAACGCGAGCGAAAACATATTATTTTACAAATTAAAGGTTTTGAGACAATTAACTGTGTAATTTCCATTTCTTCGCTCTGTTTTAGAAGCACAGCGCGGCGTTGAGATCCGCCACTCAACACTTGCGTGTTGAGTGTTTCTAGAATTCAGTGGGGAACGGAGTGTCTTAACACTAGGTTCCCTATGCCTTCTGTGTGTGGGATACAGCGTGAAGCTGATTTAATTTATTTGATTTAAATGTATAACGCTTTTCAAACTTAGCCGAACGTTACATCTGTATAATATTGATAACAAAAAAAAAATAGAAAAATAGTAACCAGTACATTATTTATTAACTATAGTGATAAGAAGTCAAAAGCTTTTTGGCAGACGTCGTTCCATATATCAATTGAATGGGAAGTAATAGATAGTATTGATCAGCAGACCGTGATCCAGGCTCAATAAATCAATAACGGAATAAAAATAATTTTTATCGTTTGTTTCTGTGGATGTGTGTGCGTGTGTGTAAATGATTGACGTCTTCCATATTCAACTATCGGAACCGCTTGGGTGGTCGTGCTAGAAAAACATGTAAATTATTATTTTTTACCATCAATGGCCTTCAAAGACTAATTGGTCGAAGGTTATGTTTCTTTCTTTATATATAGAGTGCAACCTGGTCAAGTAGGGCCTGGGTAACTGAGAAACGTCTATAATTGAGAATTTCAATGAAGTCCCAGCATTTCTTCACTGAATTACCTCAGTCAGTGGGACTTTTCGAACCTGGTCAAATGAGATCTTATTTCTAGGGTATTTTCGATGTTGAGCTACCTATAATTGAGACTCAACAGCTTAATTCCCTTTATAAGTTAAGAATTTGATCGGGTAAGGCCGATTTTTGACATGTTTGTTTACAAGCAAATTTTTATGCAAACGGTTCGCCTCTGTAAATGTGCGAATTTAAATTTTAAGCCTATCTAACTGGACACTGGATAAATGAAAACTGTCTTAGTACCATACCACGAAATCTTTGGTCCCTTCAGATCCCATATAACCAGGCTTCACAGTATTTTTCAAAAATAAAGTTGTTGTGTGTTACATGGTACAAAAGAAGATCAATAAAATCCCTAAATATTAAAGTACTATACAAAGATCATACGATATAAGCAATTTGCATAAATTTTTAGATATTATCATTTATCAGCACTACAAACTCCTCTAACATTCTAGATTAGAAACTTTTATGACGTTAGGCTGTAAAACTGGAAACCTGCAATGAGCTCAATTTCACCTATAAACATACACTACCAATGCGAAGTATCTACTTTAAACTAGTTTTGAGTTCACGTTAAAACTGCGACGCTAAAGTTCTTACTCCACGACTAGTTTTCTCGTGGCTTTAATAAACGGCTATTAATGAAATTATCAATACCATGCTTCTCACATTATTATTAAAATATGTGCGCTCGCGTTTACGTGCACGCAGCGCGTGTCCTACAAAACAAGAAAGTTAAATTGTAAATACTTAAGTATTGCTCCTCTAACAGAAAACGAATATATTGGCCATAAAAGGAATTAACTTAGTAGGTCGAGTCTCCTAGGCCTACTGCGTTACTTTACGTTATATAGGATAGAATTAATTGAAAAAGATTAGAAATGGTGGAGGTTTATCAGATATATGTATCTATATATTATTTTTTGTCAGCTTCACGCTGTATACCGCACACAGCAGGGTAGGCAGAGAGAACCTAGTGTTAAGGCACTCCCTTCCCCACTTTCTGCCGATTTCTGGAGGCATTGAGTGTTGAATCGCAGAACTCAACGCCGCGCTTTAATATGCATATGTTATATATTAAATACACGAAAATGAATGTGAACTATTATTTTATTTATGAAAGTTTTTTTTTACATGACGCATGTCCCGCACGTGACGCGGTAGGTAAATTAACCCAGCGTTATATACATTTAGTTTTTTATGGTTCCGTACCACATAAGAAAAAACGGGAGTCTTATAGGAAAACTTTGTTGTCAAGATTTTTTTTCTCAAGAATTCATAGAATTATCAAGCTGAAATCAACATCAGTATACAATCCTTTATAGCATATAAAAATAAACTTCTAATTCAACGCTTCCAAACGATATTAGCACTTATCTTTCATTTTGGCCATCCGTCATTTTCACCAAAATTGCATGAAATTCTCGTTTATCTAGAATTATGAGATTTGGCAACAAGTGGTACGTAAAATGATACAATTAAACTAAATATTCCCAAAATTGCCCAAAAAAAAAACTTATATTTCGAATTCATTTCCTACAAAATTAGTGCAAACTTAGGTTTGTCAACTTTTATAAGTTGTATTTTCTGTTAACCTACAATCTTGAAATTGGTACGGAAACGTCGGTGATCGAGTCCGACTGAAACTTGATTTAGCTTCCACTCTATATTCCGACGTTTTGTATCGAATTGCGGACCCAAGGCCTAGTCCAGTGCCCTAGTTTAATCTAATGCTAACCATAGCGATTTAATAAAAAATAATTTTCATTTTGATTCCCTCAATGGTATTCAAACCTACAATAATCGCATTTATAATCAAACTATGTCTCAATAGATACTTAAACTTTAACTATACACCACCTATATTTAATGAATAATAAATCTCACTCAGACATTATAGGAATATCAATGATAATGGAAAGTACTTAGGGACAAATTACTCCGCCGTTACAACCATCACAATGTCAAATTGATAAAAATGAACGTAATGTATTGATGGTGTGTTCGATGTTTTACTACCGCCGCCATTTTACGATGATGGGATGTATCCATCTCAGAAAATATAGTCATTTTTATGATCAACAGTAGATCATCGATCGCGGCAAGCAAGGAGAAACACTCGAGATGATAGGAAATAAATAAATTTTACATGCATAAATATGTGTAAATTTCTATACGTATTGGCGCTCGTATCGCAGTTGTTCGCGTTCCTTATGATCTATCTTTCAATTGTCACACGTTCGATTTGAATACAATAGTAAAAGCGACGTCGAATAAATCGCGATGTCGTGTGCAATGTGTGTCAATATTTTTTTCTTTTGTAACTCTCTATGAGTACGTTTTTCTTGAGCTTCTTGAATTCTAATGACTGATTGTGCAATTAAAATAGTTTATTGAGATTTTGTACGATAGAAGAATACGTGGACGCTGCTGTGATTGAGATGGAACAAGCTCATGGCGCCGCCTATCAACTGTTTGCCTTTTATTTATACATTGGTCTATTGAACATCTGTGCTAATTCGTCAACAGTCTATTTGAGCGTGGGTGGGTGGTGTTCATAAAGTGATATTTTTATATGTTTTGTTGGTTCTCAACCCGTAAAATGGTTTAGTGTCAATTATAAAATGATATGTTGCAAGCGTAGTGCCAACGTTAAAAGGGCGTAATATAGAAGATTGAATAAAAGTATCAGTTATTTACAAAATCGATACTGCAAGAATGAAATAGACAATAATAGAACGAAGTTTTTCCCTCGTTAGTAGCAGTCTTGTGTAACATGATATTTATACCTTCACTAAGGAGCCCATACGTAAATTAATTTCTTTAATTTTTTCAACTTAAGAACTATTTATATTTCAACTAAGCCCAAATATTTTGATTTGCTATACTATTATAAATAATTAATAAACAATCTCATTTAACTGTTTTTTATGAATCAATCAATCTCAGTAGAACATTTATTTTTAACGCAATTTCGTTTGCGGTGACCACTATTTCCATTTAACAACGTTATTATAGAAATTAAATAAAAATAAACTCAATATTATACCTAGTCAGAGGCCAGTCGTGGCGCAGCGGCACGAGATGTGGCTGTAAAATCGACTGGTTGTGGGTTCGATCTCCACTCGTGGAGATGAAATATTTACTTAAATTTATATTTGCATTTCTTCGCTCTGGTGTCGAGGTTAAGCGCGGCGTTGAGTTCTGTCACTCAACACACAATGCCTCCAGAATTCGGCAGAAAGTGGGGAACAGAGTGTCTTAACACTAGGTTCCCTCTGCCTACCCTGCTGTGTGCGAGATACAGCGTGAAGCTAATTTGATTTTATACCTTATCGTGTTATCATATTGTACGTAAGAAGTATGTAGAAAAAATCGTTAGAACTGGACATCATTTAGTTCATTAGATATTCGAGATTTTTTTATATTGTAATATCATTAATGTACAGACGTATTTTCTTAATTGTCTTATTATATCATAGATATAATTAGTGGAAAATTAAAATGAGTTTATTATCTCAGAGATTATAGAAATAAATA
This sequence comes from Heliconius hermathena, assembly GCA_013403705.1. Classification (NCBI taxonomy): domain Eukaryota; kingdom Metazoa; phylum Arthropoda; class Insecta; order Lepidoptera; family Nymphalidae; genus Heliconius; species Heliconius hermathena. The sequence continues at coordinate 555,541 of JAAIXJ010000155.1, read as the reverse complement.
CATAGATTGCACTAGCAACCTGGTGTAGGTTGACGCTGTTAAATTTTTTTGTGACTAAATATGTAGTAAACATGGACCATATTAAAAATAGTAATTTAAACCTAATCTGTATTAAACAAAATAAGACTTTAAAAGTGAACAAATAAGCTTCGACTTACATTCGTTTTTCTTAAGATTCCTTAATGTACAGGTTTTGCAGTGATTCCCCGAGAGGATTGATACAACACTTTTTCTTCATTAAGGATGTACTAGATATTCATTAAACTTATCCTCTAAAGTTACGACGGGGGTAACCTTGAAATGAGACTACATTTTTTATATATTATTTATATATATTTATAATAGCAAAATTCTATTTTTGAATTAAGAGTCTAGAGTTAAAATAATTTCAGTAACAATTTACCTATTAATAATGTTCGTGAGTATTTTACATGTTTATTATGATTTTTGCTAAAACTGAACATTTTTATACATTCTAGCTTTTTTTTTCTTTTTTTTATCCCACAACGTATTTGTCTATGTATGTATGTAGGAACACCTACGTGGCGTTGTAGAGTCCAAACGTGGTGACCCATTTTGATGACTCTTACTTTGTTTTTAATTTTTTATGACATTTTCTTAATGATGCTGTTTTAATCTCTGTTATTCTAAATCCTGTTGGTTTGATTCATAGTCAGTAAATATATACATACAACCAAACCTTATGATAGAGAAAAAATCCTATTAACTTTCTTTACTGCCAAGCCGAAGCTTTATTAGGTTTTTATAACGTTATTATAGGAAAGAAAGCAACTGTCCGATCCAACGCAGTACAAGTGCGAGATAAAGCCTTTGTGGAATATAAAATGATTTACAAGGTCAAAGAATATTGTTTCTAAGCTTGAATAATATTAATATTTAAACTCATGTATTTTTTCTATAATTTATAGCATTGTACCTAACTTATATTAAGCTTTGATTAGGAAGCTTTCCTTAATTCTTATTTTTTTAAGCTATTAAATAAATCAGCTTCACGCTATATCCCGCACACAGCAGAGCAGGCAGAAAGAACCTAGTGTTCAGACACTCGGTTCTCCACTTTCCGCCGAATTTCCGAGAGGCCAGTCGTAGCACAGGGGCACAAAATGTGACTGTAAAAGCGATTGGTATGTTCCATTTCTTCGCTCTGGTGTCAGGCAAAGTGCGGTGTTAAGAATTGAAAGCTTGTCACGCGATCTTTTCCGAAAAATGTGTTCATACCGTGACATTTTTTTACCGAGGAAAGAATACACATAGGAGTGTATTTTTTTAATATTATAGTTGAAATATTAGTTTTAATACAAGAACTTAATAATAAAAACGTCGATGCATTTAATGAAAAAAATCCTGTAGGGTAGATGTCCCTACTTTATTTTATAATTTATAACGTAATCACAGGCCTATGCAACGTAAAAAACGTGATTGAGATATTTCTAGCCGAGTTGCTTTCCAACATAGATACGCGTTCTTTTTTCTAGTTTATTATACTATTATAGAAGAAAATAAATACTTTTTAAGCAAAATATTACACTTACACGACCTAAAATATAAAAAACTAGCTTTTGCCTATCTACCTACCAATTTTATGAAAACTGTAGTAAGTCATTTGTAGTATGTCGTGGTAAGAAAGGTGATAGGGCAAGACCATATTGAGGCATAATTTCTTAATGATAGTCGCACAGAACACGAAACTATTTTAAGCCGACTCTATTATTAAAACAACAGAAGTAAATTTAAATTAAATACTAATTTACCCTTTTATGAACAATTTTCTGTCATGATATTTAATAAAATGTCTTTACATTATATCAACAAAAACTGTTGCGCTTACTTACCTGATTTAGATTATTTTTGCATTGATATCTAATAAATGTTTGGCATTTTTTATTGATTTTAAAACGTGGACGATGTGATGTCCGCCTCCTTTAACGATACGTATCTTCTCCAATAAGAGCGGCCGAAGATGACGTAGTTACTTAAACAGAATGTAAAAGGACATCAAATATTTTAAGTAAACAACATACCTTAAGCTACGTAGGTAACAAAATTATAAGAACCTTTAGTTTGTCCAACAGAATCGTGACTGGCATGTTAGGGACAAACAGATAAACAGACTTAAACTTGCCACCTTATGTGTTGAATAATGATAAGTAAAAGTGATCAATATACACCTTTTTAGTTTTTTAGTAGGGTAGGTAGTGGGAATCTCCTAGATTCTTAGACATAGTGCTCAGACACTCCGTTCCATTCAGACACTTTTCTTCCTTACTTTCCGCCGAATTCTGAAATTCCATATTGAATGGCGGAACTCTACGCCGCAGTTTGACTTATTACCAGAGCGAGGGAATGAAAATATTAAATATTTTATTTCCTTTCCGTTCTTCCCTCAGAATAAGATAATAGCTTCTGGAACATGTGACGCTTTTCAGCTCTAATAGAACAGCTAAACTATGAAGAATATAGAAATGGTGTCTTAGCCGAAATTGTTTACCATGAATTCTCTGGTGACGTTTAAAAAGCAATAGTCTCGAACAACAAGAAATTATATGCAACATACGAAAGATGTCGGCAATAATTACTTCACAATAATTTCAAACTTAACGGAATTTGAACATTGCATAATTGGCGTCGGCTCCCTGTAATAAGTATTTTTTGTCATCGATGTTAAAATTTGATATACGAGGACTTGGTATAACTTTTTTGTTGTTATGTATTCTTTTATAGGATGTGAGATAGCATAAAGTTAAGCAATTAACAAGTTAAATCTATTGTAAGATGCTAACAAAATATGACAGCTCAAAGATCATAATTATATAAAATAATTGAATAAAGGAATCATTTATTCTCTCCATTTACTTACTACATTTAAAAAACGTTATCTATCTAATAGATATATGGAAATTTGAGAAGGTTTTTTAAACCAAGCGAGATATCTCGCGGGAATGTACGCCTACTCGCTCTCAGATAATATAATTATTAAGTCCAAGCGCTCTTGCTAACTAAGTCATCCACAACCCACGAGGTCGGGCACTAAAATTCACTTATGAGCTGGTATATCCATCAAGCTTGACTGCTTGCTTTTGAGAATTTCGTGAGAAAATAATTAACCAAGAAATAGAACCGTTTTTCTCGTTTCTTAGCGCTTCATACTATCCCATAATATAATACATATTATATAAACTAAACTAAATTAAACTAGCTTCACGCTGTATGCCTAGCGGAGTAGTCGGAAAGGACGAAGCGCCAAACGCTACGGTCTCTGCATACCTCTTTCCCCTCGTTTGCTGTTATCAACCTCTTCATACATGTTCTTCGAGGGATCCTCATACTTTTTACGTGACCTTCATCCAGTATATTTGATACTGTGTTTTCGAAGATCAACCGGTGTCTTCCCCTACCTACTCTCTTACGGCTCACTTTTCCGTCATAAATGCTTTTTGCCATTCTTTCATTACTTATTCGTTCGACATACCCAAACCAACTGACCACGTCCTTCTTCGTTCTCACCATGACATCCTCGCTAGCACTTGCTTATTGCGGATTCGATCAGCTAAGCTGACTCCGCATATCCTATGAAAGAATATCCTATGAAGAGATCGCATCTCCACGGCATTCATCTTTCTTTAATTCTTCTTCTGTAATACCCACGTTCCGCTGCCGTATAACAGCGTCGGTACCAACACTGCATTGTGTACGGGTGTATTCTATAGAACATATTTTCCAAGTATACCACTTCATTTACTTATTGCTATTATATTAGTATTATATAAAATATATAATACTATATAATGTAATAAAATGTTTAAAATACTGAAGAAAATAATATAATCCTTTGTACAGGTATAAATCATTACTAAAACAATAGTATGGGTTTTGAATAGGCTCAATGAGGCGTGAAACGCATGGTTGAAAAACTATTTTTCCTTCTTGTTGCTCGGAAACTCGGAGATTTTATTTGAAAACTCAAATAAAAATCTCTGTAAATTTGCAACATTATTTTATAATTTGAAATAAAAAAAAAATAACAATTCAGCTTCCCACTGTATCCCGCATATAGCAGGGTAGGTAGAGGGAATTTAGTGTTAATTCACTCCGTTCCTCACGTTCCGCCGAATTTTTCGAAGCATTGCATTTGAGTGGCGGAACTCAACACTGGGCTTTTGCCTTGGTGCCAGAGCGAAGAATGAAATAATTAATAAATAATAATTATTTCTTGTCGCGTTACAGTCATGCCCTTGTGCCCCTGCGCCACGGCATTAAATATAGATATATTAATTGAAAAATTCTTAGTTTTTTTTCGAACATGAGGTAAATGCTGTTACAATAGGACTATTGTTTTTTACAGGCTATTGGCTTTTACATCTATTGGATTAGGAAACGTGTACTTTGTCCCAAAGAAAGTGCCAGCACTACGTGACTGCTTGACAGGATGGCGGCAAGAGCGTCCCCTGCGGGATGCGAACCTAGGTTTGCCGTCGATCGGGTTGAGAGGCTCGCTGTTCTAAGCAAACCAAACGCGTCGAAGACGCGACTGGGGACAAATTAGACTAATGAATTCATATTCATGTACCTATAATAATAGCATTTTTAACTTTCTCTCTCACTCACACTCTTTACCACATATAGTGACATTAACTTTTACCCGCGTATTCAAATTGTAATAATTAAGACATTCACCACGGGTACAGTGGACTACATCGAAATCAATTAGTGTAATATGCCTATAGACTACATTGATAAATGGATTATAAAACATTTTGAATTCGAACCAATAGTTGCTGAGACTAACGTGTTCACCCAGACAAAAATGGAAGGGCAGACGCTGTCACTGCGCCGCAACAACTTTAATTATTTTACAAAAAAATCTCTTTAAAAAAGATATTTTATTTGGTATTGGCTAATTGTAATATTAAACATATTTAAATATGACCTCTTTTATAAATGTTTTTCTATCCTATTAACATAAATTATAACAGATATCCATTGTACAACGTTTGTATTGGATGAGTAATTAAATGGCGATTTAATTAAACGTATCGATAAATATCACACTTTTCTTATTTATTATATACAAGTTATTGTAATTATTTAAAACATATAATAAAAGCAAGCAGTTTCACGCTTTTTGCCACATAGCAGTATAGACAAGGGAAACCTTAGAGTGTTAAGAGTTAAGACACTTCGTTTTACACTCTCTGCCCAATTTTCGAGGCATTACGTATTGATCAGTGAAACTCACCACCGCAATTTGTCTAGGTATCAGAGCAGGGTATTGAAAATAATTTAAATATAAACATTAATCCGTGTGGGGATCGGACCATCACGTTTACGGTCAGGCTTTACCGATTGCGACACGGCAGACTCATAAAATATAATAATTACTATCCCTTCGTTTACATAAACAAATGTATTTTTTTACCGTTGCAGAAAGAACATTAAAATAGATATTAAGAACTTATTTTCCATCTTCATTCAAACCAGCTCATAAATTTTAAATTATTTTAATTTACGTTCTGTATTTAATATTTGGTTCTTATTATTTATTTATTTGTTTTAAGCATTCCGAGCTTTTTTGCTGGGGAAGTACTGGGTGAAAACACTTTGCATCATGGACAAAACTAACGCAATAGTCTAAATTAGATAAAAAAAATGGAAATAAAACCTGAAATTGAAATTAAACATGTAAATCAAATGCCGAGAGCAATTTCCAATAATTGCCGATCACACAAGAGCGTACGTAGCGGAACTCTGAACTTGAATTTCTCATAATTGAGTAATTCCACATATGTACGTATGTAGGTACGTTCATTGAATATTGGATCCACGTGCAATAGTTATAACTATAATTCATCTTCAAATTGATTTAGTTACTAACAGATCTATTCATTTGAATAAATTATATTCACTAAATAAGTTATTGTAATTGTGGAGGCATTTTGTGTCGAGTGGCGGAACTCAACGCCACGCTTTGCCTCCAAACTCCAACCGAGAAGAAATGGAAATATTAATTAATTAATTTCCTCGAGTGGGAATCGAACCCACAACCTGTCGCGTTTACAGTCACACTTTGTGTCCATGCGCCACGACTGGCCTCATTTTAATAATAGATTTTTATTTTTAATAATAGTTAGCTCCCGTGGTCAAATAGAAATAAGAGGTGCGAGAGACACACGGGACATTTGCAGACCCGACGTAACTCTCAGTTGGTTACGTCGAGACGATGAATGTAATTTAATATAGACTTATACTTATACCTAAGTGTGGAATAACACTTTAAAAATGTTTAAAAATATTAATATAGACTTTCCTCGAGTATTTATCGAAGAAAGGCTAATAACTAAGGAAAATTTTGTCTCAATTCTATTTCCTGGGATTAGTTCGTTCAACTAAACTCATGTATTCAAATTTATTTATGCATATAGATTTTTTTTTCTTTTTTTGACCTTGTCTCCAGAAGTTGAAATTTCTAAGAAAACAATTAGCCTTTATATGGCATAAAAAAATATATGTTGTGTCTGAAATACGAGTATTCAATTTAAACGTATAGTGTATCGCGCTTAGTATGGAGTTCATAGTATTAAACATTCGAACTTTACATAAAAACAAATATTCTTCATGTGATCGTTCATTACTTTCCAATTGTAGTTTACAAACCAAAACAAAGCAGCTTCACGCTCTTTCCCGCGTAGCGTAGCGGGGTAGACAGAGTGAACTCAGTCTCAAAACACTCCATTCTCCTCTTTCCATCAGAATTCGTGACTGCGTGTAGAAATCAACATATATTATCCGACTGCGCCCAAAAGAGGATAATACGTTTATCAGTCTATATATGAATATATGTTTGATTCTATACTTCAATCAATCGGGATCTTATTCTTCAACCATTTAAAATTTCACAGGGAACCTATATTCCTACTAACTAACAGTTCGACTCTATTCAATTTTATGTGCATCGAAATAATTTTCTTATCAGTAGATATCTCATCTCAACAGATCCTATCCACACTATTTGATATAATACTTAACAAATACGACGTAATAAATGCTAAGAACAGCAATTACCTTGTTCGTTCGTTTCGTTTTCACAATATCGTTTATCAAATGGATAATAAATCTGTAAATTGCTACTTATTATATATACATATGTAATATTAATTGATGTATAATTAGTTTAATGTAGAAGCCATTATGTTTTAAAGAGTAGCTAATCAGTAATCATTAATTATACTAAACCTTATTATATCTACAATAACGGCCTTAATTTATTTGAAAGTAAAAGTCTATAGTATTTTAATTTATTATAGTTTTTTTTCAGTCACTCTACATAGATATACCTTAACGTTTCATCCCGCATGAAACAGGGAAGGCAGAGGGTACGTAGTGTTAAGACACTGATCCCGACACTCCGCAATATTATCGAGACATTTTCGTTTTGAGCTTTTTCTTCTTACCAGCTCGGGAAAGGAAACACAGGAAGACGGGAAAATAATTCACTACCCAGGGCCGAAATCGATCCTACAACCGTCGCGTTTAAAGTCAGACGCCATCACGGCCTCGGGTATTTAATTAATGTGTAATATTTGAAATATCGAACATTTTACTGTGTCCCTAAGTAATATATTTATACAATGTAGTGTTGTATTTACAAAACAAATTACGTTATTCATTTAGGATATCTCGCTACATACGTTATGCTTGGTCTTTTTAATTATGATATTTNAAATATATTATATTTGACTATATTTATCTATAAAGAAGCAATTTGAAAATGTTTTTATTTACGATAGATTCTCTCCTCAGGTAGAGCTTTCGACAGGAGCTATATACGTACTTCCAAAAAATACATTTCGTTCGATTTAAATATTTTCAGTGTGTTTTTTAAAACTTTAAGTTTTTCGAATATTACTAAATAAAAAAGTTTTACATTACATTAAAAAGAATAAATAAACCGAGATTTGACTGCTGTTTGCGTTTCTTTCTTTTTCTTTTCAAAGTAGTAAAAGATATGAAGTAATTATGTAGTTCTTAGTTACAAGTAATATAAATAGCAATTAAAATGTATTTAAATATATGTAAATATACTATAGATAATTCACACGCGACAGCGGTGAGAGGGGATATGTATGTATTTCTTGCATTACGACATTAAGTAAGTTTGCTTTCACATACTATAGTGAAAATAAAAAAAATATCTTCAGGACCTATATACATACACAGAGAAGGCACACGTACATAGAAAATTAAAATCCGCTTATATGCACATCGAATTCAAAATTAATATAAATGACGAATGGTGTAAAAAATGTAATTCGCTTTGCATTTCTAATATATGTGCATATAAATAAATAAGTTTCAATTTGTCATTTCAAAAAGGGGCTTACCTCATGGGGTCGGAGGAAGTGTAGTCGGGTTAAGGATAAGTCGCGGTTCGAGCTGAGTGACCGCGTGTCGGCTGTGGCTCACCTGTCGTGGCCGCTGCTTCTCTCGATCGCGGTGCGACTGAATCGCGCGCCCGCTCGACATTCACTTTTATACATTTCCCCTTCTCAACTGTTTTTCTTGTCCTCGGCAACCCTAAAACATATTAAATTGAAAAAAAATGTGTGTCAGTCCGTCTTCTATGTACAATTTTAATGTCTGAATTTGTGCAAAAAGTCAACACGTTTAACAATATGTGTTGAAATAATGAAATGGATTGTAGAGTTATCACTTTATACCCAATAAGGTTTATTTAAATTTGTGATCCATTAAAAAAATGTGCAAATTAACTGCAGCGTGATAAGTATTTGCACACACATGTACAAGCTTACCGGTACGAATAAATTTAAATAAAATAAGAAATAAACAGACAAAAAACCGATCTAGACCCATCTATGTTCTACATGATTATTGCTCCTGAACTCCATAGTTCGGGGCCGGCGTGGCGCAGTGGCACACAAGTGTGCCTGTATACGCGACGGTTGTGGGTTCAATCCTCACTCGGAAAATTGAAAATATAATATTTTCATTTCTTCGCTCTGGTGACAAGGTAAAGCGCGGCGTTAAGTTCCGCCACCCCTCAACGCGGCCGAAAGTGGGGAAAGAAAATGGAAGATTTCAACGGAGTGTCTTAACACTAGGTTCCTAGGTTACCTATGCCTACCTCGCTATTTACGGGATACAGCATCAAGCTGAAAAATGAACTCTATGGTAAGGTAGTTCGTTGGTTGTATTATCGTTCAGGATAAATATTTCTGTGATGTACATAAATATCGATTTAGAACACTATTAGAGTCATTTTATATAATTATGTATTAAAATTATTAACTCACACATTTCAGTTGTTTAATATTAACTAAAGGTTTAAGAAAATTTTGCCATCGATAACCGCGTAAAGTACCTATTGACCGTAAAGTACTGAATATTTTCACTTTTTTTGAAGAATTTATTTAGTAATTATTGCGTAAAATTTAGAAAAATTGTGTATCACTATCGAACGTTTATTAATATTTTATTGATTATTATATTAACATAAGCTCTTATACCTTTACCTATTATCTTCCATGTTGCTATATAGTACACAGAAGGATATTTAAAATAATAAATTTCTGATTAAATATATCCCCCCAAAAACAGAAATGTGAAATGAGAGCCAAGTTAAATATTAAGTAATGCATCGTTCTCTACTTCATCGATAAATGAATAGGAAATATATATGGGTGACGAGTTCTATATTCACTTGCTTATAAAATTCAGCTTGTACTGGACTCTTAGGTTGATATTAAATAAAAATATATTATATAATAAAAATATATTTTATAAAAATGCAGGTTTTAATAAAATTTTTGAAATTTTATATATTATAAATTATAATAATTATTATTATTAATTTAAATTATTATTATTTATTTTTAATTTTATATTTTTTTAATTTTTTTATAAGGTATTTTGATAAATGTACTAAATTTTGTGTATATGTAAACTAATTGGTTTACGTGTTATGGAGGTCTAAAAAGTAGGTCAAAATACACATTGCCCATTTCCAGCTATTTAACTTTTCTGGACACTGGCGCGTGTCTTGATTGAATGCTGGATAGCTGATTGCAACGGCACACTTTGTTTAGCCAATCCTGGAATATATAATTATTAAAGTATTAATTGTTCAACTTTAAGTCCACAATAACACTAGATATATATTTAAACAAGCTATTATAACAGCAGTATTTAAATAATAAAGTTAACACTGTTCTTAAACATTTGAAACTCTTTTATGCCTTGAAGGCTTTTCTATCCATATATTCTAGTATTTCCAATGAAAATTGTACGAGAATTTTCCTCTGTATTTATTATTTAACCGTAGATGACCCAATTGTGGACGTCGTAGCAGGTACTGTAGACTGCGTGGATACAACGTCAAGTTGACTAATAGGTAGCAATGGGGGCTCCGTTTTTCTGAATTTTACTTTGAAAGTAAATAATTTTATTGTTTTTTTTTAATTATAATTATGTTAATTGCAGTTAACATAATATTAATTTGAAATTATTTGATTCCTTTTATTTCATACTGTAATTAAAAATATTGTATAATATTTTCCAATATTGATATTAAAATTGATTTTTAAATGAAGACATTTTTAATATATCTATTTGTAAATAAATGTAAAATATCATTATAAAATTATAATTTTTATTGTATAATGTTGTATGCTAGAAAATGTGAATCCCGATCGACGGCCGTAAGTCTAGGTTTGAATCCCGCAGGCGCTCGTTTGTCGCCAACGATATTCTCTCAAGCAGGAACGTACAGCTTGTATTTTCTAAGGGACAGAGTATCATCTTCCTTCCCCAACCGGCGTCGCTGTAAAGGCCAGTAGGATTAACAGCATTCATCTCAATTTTGATAAAAAAACGCAACTCTCCAAGGGGGATATTGTAGTTGGGAAAGACGGTGGAGATTGTAATTGTAGTATTATTTTGATAATATTTAACAATTAAGTAAAGCCGTGTAATTAACCTCTAATTAAAAAAAAAGGTTAGTTTCTTCCTTACTCGCAAACGAAGGTTATGTACTCTGGTCATTGTTTTCTATTGTTTTATTTGGTGAAAATTGGTTCGTTATTTTCTGATTTGGTCTAAATTATGAAAACAAGTTGTTCATGATGAAAAGTATGCGTAAGGAATAAGAGAGTTGTAAACTATTTTTCAATATAAAGGTTTTTTGTCCCTCTTTATATATTATTAAATCTTATTAAAAACGTCATATATATTTTAATATACTGAAATTAATATTTCAATAGAAAATGCCATAGGAAATAGTGAATAATAAATTCCCCTGCGAATGCTAGGGCTGCGAATCAATCCCGCGGGATACCGGTATTTACGTGATCTCGCGTATGTAGCAAATATATCTATAAATCAAACATATCTAAACATTTGCTTAAATTTTACTTCTAGAACTTTCAATTAAGTTTGTGTGTGTGTAAAACGGTGTCGTATCGTCATCACTTAAAACTTAAATAAACACGAAAAAATCAGAAGAAGATCCTTAGAAAGGTCTATATGTCGTAGTAGTGAGCGTCAAAAGGCTAATGATGATGACGAATTAATTTAAAATACAAATTATTTTCAACTGATTGTTAACAAAAATAATTATAATATATAATTTAATTTAATATTAGATACTAATTAAATATATAATGTAATTAGTAATGATATGTTAATGGAAATAATTACACAGAATCTATTGAATTACAAGTTTGGCAAATATTTCAATTTCTGTCAAAAATTTTTTAGCTTCACGCTGTCACCCGCATATAACAGGGTAGGCAGGGAGAATCTAGTGTTAAGACACTTCGTAGGAATCGAACACACAACCGTCGCGTTTGCAGACACACGCTTTTGCCTACGACACGATGGCCTTTATTTATGGAATTAATAATAAATTATATAAATCAATCATTAGACACTACCACATTAGGAGACAATTAGACACTATCTATATAGTGTCTACTTGGAAACGTCACTTATTCACTTGTAATTTGGGTAAATTATGTTATCACAACAGAATAATGACCTATTCACAACAAACGTTAAAACAACACATGAAACACAAATTGATTGCAAAGAAATCATTACGATCAGCCACGCGGAACCATCTATTAACTGTTGCGATATGAATCTGTTTAGAGTAGGTACTGATTAGTGAGTTTTAATAAGTGACAAATCTTAGAACATTTATAACTTGATAACTATTAGTATAGTTATCACATACAATTTAAAAACTAAAGAAATCATAGTGACACAGCTGGAAATAAATATTATCCCGATATAATATGTACGAGGATATCTCTGTATGAGTGGAAAGAGGAGAAATAATGAGTTGGTTTTCATAAGCCGCTCTCAAGTCTGAGATCGATCTTGAGATGCTTTTTTTTTATAAATTATGTATATATGAATTTAAATGGCATCTCAAGATCAATTCTTTGACGAAACGCCATATTGTGTATTATGCCGGAAGTTGAGTGCAATACACAATACATATAACAATTATAGGTATATAGGTTTCTATATTCCAGTCATCTCCGCCAAATTTTACATAAAATAATTATATTAATATAAACTTGTAAACAAAGGCTTTTTCAAAAGTAAGATCTCTTCGATTTCAACTTTATAGGTTCAAATGCCGGTCTTATAAAATATTTTTTTGGTTAAATGAAAACAACATTTTTTTCCTCGCCTTATTAGACAAACATTATTATTATTGTTGAAATGAATAAATACAAAAGGGGTCAAAAAACTTTCCGAAGCTGCTATTCAAGTTCATATCAAAGCTTCAAATTGTGTGGCATACCGTTATTGATGCTAATCTGGCTATTATTGTAAATATATGAGTAACGGAACCCATCCCATTGTCACAGTCTCTACGACAACTTGACGAAAGTAAATGTTAAGAGAGTACAAGTTTTGTAATATCCGGTATGTTCTTGAGGTTTAGTATAAAATATATTATCAACAGCTTCACGCTGTATCCCGCACACAGCAGGTTAGGCAGAGGGAACCTAGTGTTAGCTTAGACGCTACCTTCGCCACTTTACACCGAAATCTGGAGGCATTGCGTGTTGAGTGGCGGAATTCAACTCGCGTTTTGTCTCTACACCAGAGAGAAGAAATGAAAATATACATTTATATAAATATTTAATTTCCTCGAATGGGGATCGAACCCACAACCAGTCGATTATACAGTCACACTTTGTGCCACGGCCACGACTGGTAAATATATTATGAATTCAATTTATATTGCATCCAACGACCAACGCTCTCGCTCAATACTCCTGCGTATTGCATTAGGCTATTGTGCTTGACACTTTTGGATTTATAAGATTTGGCCTTGACTTTGTTTGTTAGAAAATAAAATCTCTATTTGACTTTTAAATAATGCAAAGTTAATATAGTATAAATAATAGTATGTATTTTTTATGAATCTCTCTCTCTTTTTTTTTTCTTTTTTTATTTAATCTATATCTATATGTAACTCAGTTCTCCGATATTCTTCTAAACTATAACAAGGTGCGGTAATTGTTTACCACCACACTTTATTTATATGAATATAAGTATTATTTATTATCAATTTTCTCGCTTTAGTGTTATTAAATATATTATGTTCGTATAAGTTTATATATTCTAATATGTACAATGTAAGTGGTGATCATCATCATAGACGTCATTAAAAAACATTATATTTTCATTCTATAGTACCAACGTACTGTTAATTAATAGAAATTTATGTTTACCATTCCGTATTACATTAAAATAATCGACTATAAAAAATTTAATAATGTCTAAAACGTGTTGATAAGTAGGTTTAGTATACAACACAAAACTAGTATTTACCGCAATATCGTAAATTCAAGTATTTAATCAAGATAACAAGATAATCAGAATCTTTCACTTCTCTTTTGAATATTTGAGACACAAATCATGCCGAGAAGAATCAGATATTGCCTTAATATGCACTCTTTTATCATTCTTATATGAAGTTTGTTCAGCTCTTGAAAAATATTTCGTATAGCAATCGTTGTAGATTGTAAATTTTTCATTGCACAGTTTTAATATATGAACCAAAGGAATATTCTTCATAAACTATAGAGTTGGTTTTGAGCAATATGAGTTGTCTATAAAAGTAAAAGAGGCCAGTCGTGGCGCAGGGGCACAAAGTGTGACTTTAAAATCGACTGGTTGTAGGTTCGATCCCCACTCGAGGAAATAAAATATTTTGTTTACATTTATATTTTCATTTCTTCGCTCTGGTGTCGAGCAAAAGGCGCCGTTGAGTTCCGCCACTCAACACGCAATGCCTCCAGAACTCGGGGGATAGTGGGGAACGGAGTGTCTTAACACTAGGTTCCCTCTGCCTACCCTGCTGTGTGTGGGATACAGCGTGAAGCTAATTTGATTTGATTTTAGTATTTTAGTATGTTCATTGAACTGTATTTGAAACTTTGACCAAATTCCTGACCTAAATAAGAAATATTTGACCATATATTACATACAGTCCTTTCTATTATCATATTTATATTCCTTATTATATATTTTTACAAGTTCAAATGAAAATAGCGATTTGTATTTATAATATTTAATACCGACCTGCTTGAAGGTTCGTCCCCTTTAACTTTTCTATTATTTATTTACTGATCTGAACCAATATTATTATAATTTATAATAACTTTCTAGAAAATATAATAATAATTATTGAAAGGTTACCCTAGCATTGAATTAGAAGGACCCTGGAGCTTCCATAGCATTCTAATGAATTTCCGCAAATGTCTTCCAACTAAACCTCTAATGGTCATGCAAAATAGATGTGAAGACGTGGATTTTATATAAACAATATACATTTTATAGGTCGCAAAGGATCTCGGCTGCGGCTTTTTATTGTTTTCATAGTGATAGACAAAAGAATTTTTTAGTACACATTATTGTTATGTAGATTGTGAATAAATTAAAGTATTTAAGTCTAATTTCTATATTCAAGTACATAACTATTAGATATTCTAAGTATCTGAAGTATATAGAAGAATACTATAAAGTGTTTGCTTAAAGGACTTTTAAGCACTTTAAGGACTTTCTTTTAAGGACTTTTTCTTTATTTTTTACCATTTATAATTTTATATTATATATTTATAATTCTACAGTATTTGTAAAATGATATAAATAATAGTATTATTTTATTTAATAAATAATAGTAGTATTTCAAATGAAACTTAATAAAAAAAAACTTCTAAATTAGTTGTCTCTACTAATCTGAATTCATTTTTTTCCCTCCAGGTTCTATTATTTTATATATGGTCAAACACAAAGATAAAATATAGAGACTTGACCCAGAGTAATATATAGGTAATGTGAGTGTCTCTTTTCACAGCTTTCTAAAGATACCTGTGACCGGCTCAACGAGAATCGTAACGAATACAACGTTAAAGGAAGTTTGTTACCTACCTGTTTTTTATTTTATTTTCATATTTAAACTAGACTAGACTAAGTTCTATCGTGTGCGATTGCAGTAAGTACAGTCCGCGCGGTCTAACATATAGTATTGGTATAACGTCACCTGATAAGCCAGTTTATACTGCTTTTTGGCAATCGGCCTATACCTCTTGAACTGCACATATATTTGATTCTTAATATTTTATTTCTGTGTCCAATTTATTAAAAGTAAAAGATAAATTGTGAACAATAGATCACGTACAAGAATCGAAAAATGTATGTGACCAAGCAACAAAAAAATCATAGGCAAAAACGTTGTTCTTGATGATACGGAAAAATGAATTATTAACTCAAACGATATATAAACGAGAGTAAGAACTATGAGGATGCAATATAATTTTTTTTTGTTGGATTTTTTTAAAAGAATTTCTCTAATAATAAGCTTATTTAATTTTTTTTTTCTGGCTTTACTTTCATTATTATTCACGCTAATGCAAAGCTCAGCTTAAACCTTGCAAGCTGTTCCTGTGTGTTGAATTTAAGAAATAAATAATCTTATCTCTATATATAATAAAACAGTAAAAATATTTTGTCTGTACTTTTAGTAATTTGGCTGAAATGGATATAGGGACACTTAAAAAGAATAATGGAAAGCAAGAATATATTTTTTTAATTTCTTGTCTGTCTGTCTATTTCTCTCTGAAAGTACTGAACCGATTAACTTAAAAATTTTACCAATAGCTTTGTTTTAACGCAACTAAACAATTAAAGTTTATTTCATCAAAATCGGTTCATTAAAAAAAAGTTATCGGTATTTATGTATTTGAATGAACTCAAGGCATTAGTTTGCCTGCGAATCTATAGCCAATTTAGTCATTTTACAAAATCACATTAACTTTTCACTACAATAACTAAATGAGTTTAATAATAATTACAATAAATAAGAACGTTACTTAAGTTTCGTACTCACAATACCTACTGCCAATTCGCTTACTATCCAGGGCTAGGTCAAATAACGCTATAAGTGTGACATTTTCCGGATGTTACGCAGCAACGGACACGGCTATTGTTTAATTGACACCGATATATTTTTGTAGAAACATCCTCTTTCTATGCTCAAACAAACACATTTCCGTTATAACTTTGTCTTAAATCAACTAAAGTAGTAGTAAATTACGGCGTTCGTTATTTACAAACAAAACACATATTCATATTTTTATTGATATTATATATATTTATTGATATTTTTATTTATATTCAAAATAACTGGCATTTTTGTTTTCAGCTTCACGCTGTATCCCGCGTGTAGCAGGATAGGTAGAGGTAGCGTATTAAATATTTAATTTCCTCGAGTGGGAATCGGAATCGGAAAACAATTTTTATGATCGTATAAAAATATAAACATAACATTTGTTCGTTATACATATACTAAACGATGAAAAGTATTCGCTGGTTACAAATATCTTTTCCGTCGATTTTTAGCTCGGTGAAGGCTACTCTGATTTAAATTTGATGCCTGATTGAACGATCGGTAGATACGTCACTAGCATAAATTTAATGCATGTTCAAGATGGGTCGATTTATCTTAGATATTACAGATATATTTTATATAGTACAGTTTTATTAAAAGAATACAAAATATAATAAAGTGAAATACCGAACCAACCGACCAGGTCGGCCAGGCGCGGGTTCGAGTCCCGCTACGTTAAAATTTTTATACGTTTTCTAAATAAGTATTTTTCTTTTATAAGTGTGGAATAACACTTTAAAAATGTTAAAAATATTAAGATTAATTTAACATCATATTATAACATATTTTTCACCCTATATATAGTTAGGAGTAGAGCTCTATTAGAATACAAATTCACGATTTTCATCCTAATAGTTTAAGGTACTACTAAAAATGTTCTGTAGTTAAATATAATATAATGTAATAACAAATGGATAGAATCAAAATAAATAAAATGCCTTGAATCAATATACCTAATTGATTTTTTAGCTTCACAGTATAGCCCTAGGTAACCCATAATTATAGAGAAGGGAGTGCTTAACGCTACGGTCTTTGCATACCTCTTTCGCCTCATCCACTGTCATCAACCTCTTCGTGCATGCCCTGGGGTCCTCCTGCTCTTTTCTTAATCTTCCTCTAGTATCACTGATACCGTGTTCTCGAAGGTCAACCAAGTTCTCCCTCTGTCTGTCTTACTCTTGCTTCATATAAAAATATTTTAATAATTCAAATGCTTGTACTAATTTAATTTAAAAAAATGTTAAGCGTTCCTAATGGGTGATTAGTTCCCAAACATTACAACAATTTTGTCAATAATAAATGTACATAGCGCCATCTATTTCATATGACCACACGAAGTAAATTTCGAGCCGGAAGTTCTTTGTTTATTAATTTCTACGGTAGGTGGCACTGCATTAAAATTTAACACGTTAATATAATTCATTTGACAAAAAAAAAACAATAGTCTCACACTCTTTACTTAAATAAGTAAATATTAAAATGCTACATTACAACACAAAATTTGTTCAAAATATCAAGCCAATATTAACTAACATACGGCCCACAAGATGGCGCCACAAATTACTTTAGTTCATAAAAAATTAAAACTCACAGAGATGTCACTGTGCGATCGCTTCGTGCGCACAAATCACAGGACACGCGCTTCCTCCTACACAAATGTAGCTAGAGGTAGAGCCGCTCCAAGTACAGTGACTCCCGCACCGACCGCAGTAGAGGCTGGCGACACTCTCGTCCCAGTGCGTCATGCCTTCTGCCTTACGAAATGTGTATCGGCGATTTTTTTAACCATCGATTCGTTCTGTGAACAAAAACTGTACGGTCTGTTTTGTTTACTTGCAAATTGAGAGACTATTCTCGGACACTCCGAACCCGTTATATAGGATTTGCCGGCACAGTTCGTAAGTGTTTAATTAAATTGTTTCTGATAATATTAAGTGCACTAGCATGTTTTATAGCTTATAAAAATACAAAAAATTTACATTTTATGTATAATTCATTCTCTTTTATATATAAAAGAGATGAATAAATATAATATACTTGTGCAAGCGACATATACACTCCACGTTTCAAGTGTTTAATGCTCACGTTTATATTGAATTAAAAGTAGAGCCTATTTGTCTGCCCGTAGTCGGCTCGAGTGCTTATACTCCAGGAACGTTTCTCAACAATTTGTCAACGTACGGCTGGGTCGCTTAAGCACTTATTCATGTTATATATATTTAAGTGAAATATAGTATATAAAATAATATGTTTTACAATAATACTGCTTAGGAAATTTCATTTCGAAAGTCATTTCGTTTAGTTTTTTAGTACATATTATTATTTGTCTGGAGTCTCTACTATAATATAATCGGGAAACTGCGATCGTATAGAGTCAGTTGCATAAGAAGTAGCAAGATAAGTATCTGATGCACTTAAGCTATATGAAACTAAATATTAATGAATCCTACATTAAATTTTGAAGTAAAATGTAATCAACAAATTAGGTATATTAATCAGACAAAGAAATAATGAACACTAGCTAAGCAATTTTGTTTTTTTGTATTAACATACATTTACCTATTTCTTACCAAAATTTTTGTTTCGTTTTTTCTTAAATTCGATTTGATCATCGTCTGTTTTTAGTTTTTGACATAAAATAAATGCCTTATATTAAACTATTTGAATGTTTGTTTGTAAATTACAAAATTTATTAATGGAATTTAGTTAGCATTGATAAAACGTAGAATTGATTGTCATACAAATATTACTATCAGTAACAGGAAATTTACATTATGATATTGTAAATTTGTCACACACAGCTTTAATAATTGGAGGACTGTTAAATGGCAGGGTGTTGTTATACTTGGAAATATCTTGAAATTTTGAGATCTAAATATTTTTCAATATCAAGTAGATATTTCTCTTTTCTTAAAATTAAAAAAAATACGCTCGGTAAATAAATAACTGAGCTTTTATTAATTATGTGAAAACATAATAGATTTTTTTTATATCCAATTAAAAACTCATCTATAGAATAGGTTAAACATAGCAAAGCTATCAACTACATCAATAAACTTTTAACGTATATTATCGGTACAAGCCAGATGGAATGTGTGATTTGAAGTCCTTACAAGTTTTATATCGCTAGTTCGACCTATTAAGGTTATGGTCTCATTACAATAGATACACGGATATTACATCCGTGTATCTATTTATACGGCAACCACTTTTATTTCTAGTCATTATAACCTCTTTCCGGTGCAATAATACATATAAATAATTAATGAAAAATAATATTGTTTATACTGGATTGTTAGGTACATTCCGGTAGTTATCATTAAAAGTAAATAATTATTATTTTAAAATATCGATACATAAGAAAAAGTTAATAGCTTATATAATAAAATCTTCTTTGTACTTCTTTTATAACGCTTATATATTCAATAATGACATACAAGTAACCCTTATAATACACATATATTAAAAAAAACAAATATGAAATGTTAAGGAAGTAGGTACATAATAGTAACCTAACATAATAAGCCATAATGTCTTAGTAGGTAAGCGAAGCAAATAAATTTTTGCTTTGCCAACGCTTTTAGGAAAATTAATACTATTAAATGTTGTATATATTTCAAACCTAATAGTTGGTGAAAAAATTAAATAAAAACTTATCAATAAACCACTCACAGATGTGTACCTGAAACGCACAACCATCTTCTACAGTCCTTACTATATCACGCTTTTGCAGATTCTTATTTATTATGAACGATTCTTTACATGTAAAATTATTAAATGAAATGAGTGATAAACTATGAATTATATTTCTAGTTCATAGTTTATCACTCATGAAAATCATTAAATCAAATTAAATTTTTATGAGATTTCACTAAGAAAACTTTAGTATAATAAATAACAAATAAGTGAAGTATCATCTAATTCTCTCTCTATTCATCTCTCTTTCTTCAGTAAAATTTATTTACTGAAGGAGTAGGTTATAATATAAATTAATATTATAAAGTATTTGCAATCATTTGTTTATATATATACGCAGAAAACATAATGATATACATAGATACAATACGACAGCAAGTTGGCAAATAAAAGACAATATATAACTAAGAAATCTATATTTTCAGTTGTTGTTGATAGATATTAATCCAATTTTTTATTAATGGAGCTGCATGAATTCCTTCTCACCCGCTGCTCCTATACATTACCATTATTCATCGCGTCTTGATGTTAAAAAAATACAATGTTATTATTTTTTACCTGTTTTTCTCGACTTGAAAAATATAGTGTTCTACTTAAGTTTCATATCTAGTATAAATTGAAATATAACAATATCATAAAAATCACAAAACGAGACTAATTTCGTTAAATGAAATTTCTTATTTTTTTAAGCAATTAATTTTTTTTTTTAAATCTTGTAAACATAACAATGTAACAAAAATATTTTTATTTATAATTTTACCGTTTTTTATTCTCTAAAAATTAAAATAAATTAATAAAGACAAAAGGTAAATTTTTTTGGTGACGAGTTTTGGATAGATAAATGTAATTAAAATTAAAATAGTTATTGCCAATTTTAACTTTTTCAATATTTTCTCATCGCGAGAAGCTCAAAAAAATGTTTATCTGAAAATATGTAATAAGAAATTTTGTGATTTGAGAGCCAGAGTATCAGAGCTACGCTTAAAAAGATTTTTTACTTTTAATGTAAAAAATATTCAACAAATAATCGCGCCCCCTTGGATTAAATTAAATATTTAGTTTTATTTAAATTTTGTTTTATTCAAATTATCTATCGATATACAATGATTTAACAAGAAAAATCTAATTTTATTTATAAATTGATCATCATCTATAAATATAATAAATTTTGCTTTCTATTAAAAATATGTGTTCAGAACACAACGTTTTTTCTGTAAATAGGTACATAAAATAATATTTAATTAATTGTTACATAACTCTTCCCACAAAGTATTCGTCAAACAACGTACCGCTTATGCAGATTTATCCAAATGGAAACACAACTTTGTCCGTGAGTTTTCACAAAAGCAACCCCCGACTGAACGTGGGTATTTCCCTCATTTAAATGGTCTTTTGGGGGTTTCGTATGAACATACACAATGAACAATAGACGTTAACGGTGGCTCTACAACAAATTTCTTTTTTTTTCTGCAATACTAAAAGTGAAAAAGATCATATAGCTTTTTATTTGATTTTAAGATTAATGTCCTCTAGTCTTTATTTTAGCCGCCGTAGAGCACTCGCTGCTACTGTAAAGCAGGCATTTTACGCGACAAAGATTCACAAAAGGGCTGCCTTGTCGTGTTCATTTCAGTTAGGGTTTGTCCCTTTTTGTTTCTGTAGTTTATTTACGAAAATCTTTTAAGAATTTGAAAAATATTATTTATATTGGACGTGTTCGTTGTTTAAATGTTTCAACTTAAAATTTGGATGAATTTATGAATATACTAACATACTATAAAATATATCTAAAAAAAATATGAATTATGCGCCATCAATTAAATATTTATTATCTTTTATTACATTAATGTAAGCTTCAACTAAGCACAATGCATATCAATTGAAATAGTAATGATGTAATACTTTTAAAATGTTCAAAATATAACACAGAAAACTACCCTGTTTCGATTACTCAGTGATGCGAAAGTATATCGCGTGTGTAATTCCCCTTAAAATATATCATTTGGCAGTGTCTAGGTATGCAGACGCCCTAAGCACGCCAGCTGGTACGGATGAGTCACGAAGGAGGGTCACCCTCCCTCTATTCAGATTATAAGTTCTAACAAACAATATTAACTCTTAAAACAATTGTTAGAAAGTCATATTTCTATTAAGGCTAGTCAGAATTTAGTCAAAACCAAATAATACCATATATATGTTATATAATATAAAATATGGTAACTAGGAAGCCTTGCTGCTCGCTTAGAATATTATTTTAATTGCCATTACGAATGAAATGCTGTTTAGTAAAGCTGTAGCGATGTAAATTATCGTTTTACTATAAAAATATTATATCTGATGTCGACGTTTTGAATGAAACGTCTCGTTAGCGGCTTATTACAACATCGTCAAACGCTCGAGAAGCTTTCTAGTTCACATCCTTTGAGTATAAGAACTTATTAGAAATATTATTGCACAGGTTGTGTCGGTAGTACAATATATGATGTATAGAGACACATATAGATTTATTTCTTGGAATACTTTCGAATGATGTCGGAAAGAAGCGCCATTCGCTGCCTTAGATGTCTCCCCATTCTACTCTCAATCAGAGGTGAATGAACGTTCCAGCGATATATTGCTATAATAGTTTATTTGGACAGTTGTTATATTGTATAGCACATTACAAATAGTTACGTTGAAAGAAAAACATATTAACTTAAAAGATATGCAATTTGCATCTGAGCAACCCACTGATATTAAAATATATGATATTATTATTTTTATTATATTTATATATAGGAATATTTAGAAAAAAGATAAAACTTTATGCTTATTCATAAACATCAAAAATGATCTCTAAAATGAATATAATGGAAAGCTTTGTATTCTTTTTGTACTTAGGTATAACATTGTTTGTATGGATGGATGTCGAAAATTGTTTGTTCTTGGTATTGATATAAAGTTATCAATTCCAAGTACATATTAGGTATGACTGCATCAAAAATCATTTTTATTAATTTAGGTGATAGATCAAATATTATATTTAAACAAAAATGCCATTATATTAAGTCGAACACACACAGTCTACAGAAATCTATTTACTTAGATACACATATTATTTTGCATCCTTATTAGGGCTGCAATATTTTTGCCTTAATTTAAGAATTAAAGCCAAATGAGCACAGAAATAAAAATTAAAGTTTTCGTTAAAAGTTGTTTTTATTTTATCTATTTCTCATGTTGATTTTGCTGTGTAATAAACATTTTAGTAATAGCCTTCCATTTTTCCACAATTTAAATACAGACAGTACCTCTACTATGCGGAAAAGCGTAAAGCTGAAGCTGCTTCAATACAGTATTTCCCGTGCTGTAGTAGTTCGTTAGTAAACAAAAACGAACAAATCGTTTTTGTTTTTTTTTACCAAGGTGGGCGCGAATGTCAATCATAGAGATTTTTCATAGAGTTTTAAATCTCTTTTATCATATTATATTGAAATATTAATAGTTAAAAAACTATAATAAAAGAATTTAACTGAACTAGATTTAAAAAAATAATAATTTATTTTTTTTTTTATTTAAAAAAAAAATTGATTTATTTACGTCCAAACTTCAATTTTCTATTCTATAACTTAAGTCTTTACTGTAAATTTTAAGCGAACAATACTCCTATGATAGGCGTTGAGTTCCGCTACTCAATACACAGTGCCTCCAGAAATCGGCGGTAAGAGAAAAGCGGAGTGTCTTAATACTAGGTTCCCTCTGCATACTCTTCTACATGCAGGATACAGCGTCAAGCTAAAAATGTGTCCATATACTGTAATCTATGCTTTATAACAATGAATTTCATCTGTTATTTTTGTTCTGATAGTAATGTGTTCTGATAGTGAAAGTGAGAAAAAAATTGTAGTTAGGTCTCACAATCAGACTATTGAGGCCAGTCGTGGCGCAGGGGAACAAAGTGTGACTGACTGGTTCGATCCACTCGCGGAGATGAAATATTTATTTACATTTATATTTCCATTTCTTCGCTCTGGTGTCGAGGTAAAGCGCTAAGTTGAGTTGCGCCAATCAACACTCAATGCCTTCAGAATTCGGCGGAAAGGGGGGAACGGAGTGTCTTATCACTAGGTTCCCTCTGCCTACCCTACTGTGTGTGGGATACTGCGTGAAGCTGATTTATTTGATTTTATTTTAACCAAACTCTTACAATATCATCTAATCGATACATCGCCATTAAAAATAAATAAATGATCCTATCGATTTGCATTTGTCGCCTTATAACGGAAATTGAGCGTCGATGAACCGGCGGTGATCGGTCACGCTTGACTTTAACGCGTTTAATGCACTGTTTCCGGCGCTAGCGCATCAAACGATCAGTTGACCTTTTAATAAGTCATTATCAATACAACCAGCGTGTCAATATTCTAGGCAGATTTATTAGTTTAAATTGTTCAACGCCGTGTGATACTGATATAGCTATATCTATACTAATATAATGATGCGGAAGTGTTCGTTTGCTTGTTTAAGCGTTAAGATCTCTGGAACTACTAGTGTTGAATAATATGAGGTTGGAGGATTTCGCAGCTATTTCGCCATCCATGGCACGAAACTTTCATTTATTCTTGTTATTATTGCTGTAATTTTGATATTTTATGTTAAAACTGACGTTGTAATGTTAATAGCAATGTCTGACGCCAAGTGTATACTGGCAGCTGATATAAATTACATACAGAGATAACTTGTCGATAGCGTAGGCATTTTTTGTATGCTATTCTATATGACAAGAAAATAATTAATATAATCGTTTAATATATGTAATATCTAGCACATTTATTTATTTATGTTTAACAAAAGTGGTTTACTTAATGACTGTCTGTTGAGACTGTCGTGACGTGGTAAACGCGACGGTTGTGGGTTCGATTCTCACTCGGGAAAATGAGTTTTTATTTATTAATATTTTATTTGTTATTGCCAAATAAGGCAAAAGTGCGGCGTGAAGTGCTACATGCGAGTTACAATGTGAATCTGGAACACTAAGTTTTATTCTTAGTCATATTGTTTAAGAGAGTGCTGTTATTTTTCAATACATCCCACAACACAAAACTGAATATTCCTATAAAAGAATCACAAAAAAATCAATAAATTTGTTCTTTGTAACACGAAAGGTTTATGCTATGTCAACATAGCATAGACTATTTTCTGCAAAAAAAATTGCATAAAATTTAACAATAGTTCTGGCGGGATATCGTTTATCGAGTTATCGATAAAATGCAGTGGCGTAGTGTTGCGACTGTGAACTCGACTAAACTCGGATAATCGGATTATATTTGAATTGCAACCGGACGTCCCGGTTTAAAATAGCCAATAGGAATTTAATTCCACCGTAGCTTGTTATTTGACACCAGAGTCGATGTTTGATTTATTTTCTTACTATGTATTTCAATTGAAAATCAGTATTACCGTTTACCACCTTATAATTTATAAATATACATTTTTCATTATTTCATATTTTTTTATTTCTCGTCATATCCATAATATTACCTAAAGACTACTACTATATATTACTATAAATAAAATCAGCTTCACGCTATATCTCGCACACAGCAGGGTAGGTAGAGGGAACCTAGTGTTAGGACAATCTTTGCCCCACTATCCCCCGAATTCTGGAGGCATTGCGTGTTAAGTGGCGGAACTCAACGCAGTTCTTTTGAGTCGACGCCAGAGCGAAGACATGAAAATATAAATTTAGATAAATATTTCATTTCCCTTGAGTGGGGATCGAACCCACAACCAATCGATTTACAGGCAGACTTTGTGCCTTGTACACTATATATACTTATATATATATATTTTTAATATTATGCATCTACAAGCATAATATTTAAAGTGGCCGCAATAAAATGTAATTGAATAATTATATTTATTACAAAACCTTAAAAAAGACTATAAAAGATTACCTTGAACTAAAAATATTAATAAGAATTAGTGAGACAAGTGACTTTGCAACAAGTGACTTTGTATATTTTTTATTCTGATCACGCTTCGCCTTAAGAACCAAACTAAGCAACAATTTGACATCATTTAAGTAAAAATTAAAAAATTGCCATATTAGTAAATGAGGCCGACGTGGCGCACGAGCACAAGTGTGTGACTGTAAACGCAACGGTTGTAACTTCGATTCCCACTCGAGAAAATCAATTATTATTGACTTAACTGAGGCCAGTCGTGGCGCAGCGGCACAAAGTGTGACTGTAAAACCGACTTGTTGTGGGTTCGATCCCCACTCGAGGAGATGAAATATTTACTTAAATTTATATTTCCATTTCTTCGCTCTGGTGTCGAGGCAAAGCGCGGCGTTGAATTCTACCACTCAACACGCAATGCCTCCAGAATTCGGCAGAAAGTGGGGAACGGAGTGTCTTAAAACTAGGTTCCCTCTGTCTACCCTGCTGTGTGCGGGATACAGCGTGAAGCTGATTTTCTTTTTTTTTTAAATATTCATTTTAACTTTTTTTTCTGGTAACAAAGCAAAGCTCGGCGTTGAGTTCCACCACTCAACACGCAGTGAAAATGGGAAACGGAGTGTCTTAACACTAGATTATCTCTGCCTAATCTTTTTTATGCGTGACACAACGTAAAACTAAACAAAAAGGAGTACACAAATTGAATTGTAAAATTATAAATAAGTTAGTACGTACAATAAATAATACACAAGCGTACAGCGTCATTGTACTGGTAGTTGATATAGCGTTTTATGCAAATCACTTGAACTAATTTCAATGAGAAAGGTCTTTGAATGTGACTGTACCGTCGACAATAAGCTGTTTGTATTTATATGTATGATATAGGGTTGCGTCATGGCTGTGAGTAGTGCCAATCAAAGTGTGATCTTGATAAATAGAATGTGTGATAGTAGTAAATAGAAGTGACAGATCGCAATCGCAAACGTTATGGCGTGCCAATTGGTTGTATTGGCAATTGTTTAAAATCATAAATACGTACTTATTTAACTACTTCACGCACTATCCCTGGCTACCCCGCTAGGGATATAGCGTGAAGTAACGGGATAACCAAACGCTACGATCTCTGCATACCTCTTTTGCCTCGTCCACTGTCATCAACCTCTTATGCCTTACATGCTCTGCGGAGTGTCCTTGTACTTTTTACGTGTCAACCGAGGTCTCCCCCATCTCTCTTACTAAATCATAAGTCAGAAAATACAAATCATATATTCAAAATATTTATATGATTTAATAAATTGCTCAAATACGTCAACTTTCCTGCTTTGTCGTGCAAAACCGAAATCATTAGAATAATTTTAAAATAAATATCAACATCAATTTAATAAAGAGGCTTGCAACGAATAGTATATCGGCCTTATGCAGAATACAGAATATCTAGCCAGGAAGTTCTTCGAATATTAGGCAAAAGTACTTGGCCAATGTAGGTTCACTCAATTTTTGTAGATTGATTTGAGGAAGATATATCAGAAAAAATCAAGTCAAGTGCGAGTCGGACGCTCCAAACAGTTTCATACTAATTTCATCATTATAGGCCAACTTAAGTTTGCGGAAGTATGCATTAATTTTGCATGAAATAAACTACAAAATATAAGCTAGTAATAGTCTTCGCCTCTAAAATATTTTACTATTATTAATACTATTTCTGATATTTTACCTTTTTCACTGCTCTGAAAATTCTCTCTTCTTGTTAAACTTCATAATTCTAAATCAACAGAAAGTACCCTCCACAATTAAGCAGCAAATTTGTTCAGTATCCGTTCAAATATTAAAAGAGTGGTCGAGTAGGTCAAATACCTAGTAGTCAAATTGGTTGCAAACCTATTAAAAATCTATTTCAGTTTATTTCCTTATATAAACACACGCACGGGTCTCGGGTAGTAGTTATATAGGTAGTTGGTCGTAAGCGTAGCGCAGCTGTTCAATTGTGATTAGTTGTGATGGGTGATATAACGCCGTTTCTAGAGTAATAGGACAATTGATTACGTAGGATAAAGCAATGAAGCCAGTCGTGGCGCAGGGGCACAAAGTGTGACTGCAAACGCGACAGGGTGTGGGTTCGACCCCCAATTGGGGAAATGAAATATTTAATATTTTCTTTTCTGCGTTCTGGTGACGAAATAAAGAAAGCTTTGATATTATAGTTATTTTACGAAAGTTCATTATAAATAAATTCAGATGCAATCAATATTCGAATTGTAATCAGTTGTCAAAAGGTCATATACATATTTTGTCATTATTAAAATACTTAAATAATATTATGTATATTACAGTTAGGTACCTAAGAAATACTCAAATAAAAAAATACTTTATATTTGCCTAAAAATAAGCGAGAAATAAAAAATTAAATTAAATCTTTATATATTCTAATATCATTATGTATATTACTTTTAATATTCAATTTTGATGAAAAGAATTATTAAAAGAAATGAAAATAAATTGGCTTGTATAACATTCGGATACAAGAGGAATTTATAATATAGGTGAAAGAATTAAGAGAAGAAAGAAGAAATTTATATTTCCATTTTTTCGCTCTGGTGTTGAGGCAAAGCGCGGCGTTGAGTTCTGCCTCCAGAATTCGGCAGAAAGTGGGGAACAGACTGCCTTAACACTAGGTTCCCTCTGCCTAACCTGCTGCGTGCGGGATACAGCGTGAAGCTGATTTATTTATTTAATTTTAGGAAAGAATTAAGACATTTTCGTAAACAATATTCAATATAACACAGTGTCTAATCAAAGCGTACTATCGTATTGGTCCGGCAAACGTAGGATGCTGCTATTGTCCGAAGACTATCGTCAGATCTTAATGCGTTATGGTGGTAATCGATTATTAATTCCTAACAACGACCATTAATGTATTGGATAGATTCAATTATTATTGAAATCGATTTATGTCATCGATATATATTATCGATACCTAACATAATATTACACAAATTATTAGGAATAACTTAAGATATTTTAGTTAAGTCCTAAATTAAATACAAGAAAATGAACATAATATAAGAAATTGCTGTAAAATCTGTGGAATTTTTAATGAGCTTGAAAAAATAAATCAAGTTTCTTTGGTGTGCTTTGCAAAAGAAACACAAACTGTAATACTATAAGAGTCCAATGAACTAGTTAAGTAGGAAAACAAGCACTCTCGCTAATGAATCGGAAAATGCAGACCGAGACTGAGACAAAAATGTGAACACATAGTTGACTGCAAAAGTGACAAAAAGAGCGAGTGACCCGTGCAAAAAATGCTAGGAAAGTGATTTTACTACTGTTTTCTTCAAAGTTTATTTTTTTTTGTAGCGTCACGTTGCATCCCGCAAACAGCAGAGTATAGAGAATCTAGTGTTGAGACACTCTGTTCCCCATTTTCCGCTGAATTGTGGAGGCATTGTGCATTGAGGCGCGAAACTCAACGCAGCGCTTTGCCTTGACACCAGAACGAATAAAATGGAAATATTAAAATATGTCAATTCCTCGAGTGGTATTCGAATCCACAACCTCTCGCGTTTACTGTCACACTTTTCTACTCTTCCTTTTTCGAACTTATATATTGTTTACGTCCTCGATGTGAAACAAAATGTAATGAAACAAATTAAGTATCAATTGTAGTGTCGATAAACAGTTCCATTTTAATCATGTATTAAAATTTTAATGAGAAATTATTAACTAATTATAATATAAGTGACCAAATTGAGTTTCTCCGTGCGAAACAGTTGTCTATGGTAAAGCAATGAATTTTACAAAGTAATTAATACGACCACTTCGACACTTTGAATATTTTTTTATTCGTTCTTTATTTGAAATAACCAGGGTCAGTTTTGAGCCCCGTCGTGGCGACAGGGAAGGAGTGTGACTGCTAACGCCACTGGTTGTGTGTTCCATTCCCACTCGAGAAAATGAAATATTTGTTTAATTTTATATTTTCATTTTTTTGCTCTGGTCTCGAGACCAAGAGCCGAGTTCGGTATAAAATGCGGAAGGGAATGTCTTAATAAACTTAAGCTAGGTTCCCTCTGCCTATTGTACTACTACTGTGTACGGAGTACAGCGTGAAACTGATTTTTTTTAAAATAACAGCTTCATTCAGTATAGTCTAGTCTCTACGAGTATATATTACTTACTGAATTTTCTCTCTATGGGTGGCGGTTATTATCGTCGTGCTTTATCTCAAACTGAAGAAAAATCTATATAGTAAATTTCATTGGATAATAAAACAAATCTATTTTAAACTTATCATAAATTTATTTATAGGATATAAAAATATAGTGTTCCGAATACACTTATTTTATATAAGAACTAAATGTTATCAGGACAGGCGTAGCGCAGGGGCACTAGTATGTGACTGTAAACGTTATTGGTTGTTCGTTCGTTCGTTCAAGGTTCCCCATTCGAGGAAATGAAATATTTATTTAATTTATATTTTCATTTACTCGCTCTGGTGTCGAGGCAAAAAGCGGCGTTGAATTCCACCACGGTTCCTACGCCTGCGTACTCTACTGTGTGCGGGATAAGCTGTTTTTTTTTAATTCTTATTTATACTAAATACCGTCTCAACCATTACCACTATCTAATTATAATAGGTAACTCTCATTAAGTCTATTGATGTATTTACACGTGGATGTTTGGCTAAATTAAACAATATTTAGGTGTTTAATTAAAATAGATATCTAATAATACTACTCACGTCTCAGCTTCCGCTTCAGCTTCACGCTGTATCCTGCACAGAGTAGCAAGCAGAGGGAACCTAGTGTTAAGACACTCCTCTCCCCACTTTCCGCCGAATTCTGGAGGCATTGTGTAACGATTTTATCTAATCAAAATGATCTATTAAATGAAAATGGTGTAGACGTATTATATTATTTTTGTAATAAAAATTATTCACAAAAAACTATAGCTTTATTTGTCTAAAGTTAACCTAAAGAATGCCTTATAAAAATTGGCTCAAACAAAACGGTGGTCGGCTAATCTTGCCATGTCAGACAAACAGCTTTGTTTTGAAAAAGAATTCAAACTCTTTATTTTCTCGATATAGGAAACCAACAATTTATCTATATATTCAATGTAGAACAGTATAAAGTAATAATATTGGTTACTGAAAGAAAATATTGGTTGATATTTTACTTTCATACATCTTTTAATTCCTAGATAAATTAATTAACTTGGTTTAGCTTCCCGCACACAGCAAGGTAGGCAGAGGGAACCTTGTGTTAAGACACTCCGTTCCGTTGAGTCGGTTTTACAGTCACACCTCATGCCGCTGCGCCACGACTGGCCTCAAAAAATTGATTAACTTAAATAGTTTTTTATAAATTTATAGTAAAATATCTTAAAATAATAAATGAAAAGTCGCATAACTCACTCACTAATACTGTAAAAGTAGTTAAAAATTTACGGTTTGTTTTTTTTTATAACAAAATTCAAAAAAATCTACGAGAAACAATACAATAATTTGTTTTAACATTCAAAAGTATTTACTTTGACTAAGAAATATATAGTCCAAGACGCTTTAGGTGGCCTAAATATGGCAATATCAATAAGAGTAGATAGTAAGGACGATGACCTCTTATTAAGGTCGACACATAATTTTAAATATTAAAACCTAACATTTATATGGCAATCAATTATAAAAAATATATATATTTTCTATTATTCTGCTTTTATTCACGACTACCACAGTGACTTAGTGTTAAGACACTCCGTTCACCACTTCTTGCTTACAGGCAAATAACTACTCAATTACTGAATTCTCAATTCTAAATAATAAAAATTATCTTTGGTTATAATATAATAGTAAGTAAATTATAAAACTATAAATGTACAATGCAAGAGCACAAGCGTCCGGCTGTAAGCACGACGGTTGTAGGTTCGATTCTCACTCGGGAGAATTAAATATTAAATATTTTCATTTGCTCGCTCTGCTAACGAGGCATAGCGCGGCTTTGAGTTCCACTACTCAAGACGAAGTGCCTCGAGAATTCGGCGAAAAGTAGGGAACGGAGTTTCGTAATACTAGGTTCTTAGGTTCTGTCTATCCTGGTATGTCCGGGATACAGCGTGAAGCCAAACATAATATTTTTACTATATTTTAATAAATTATGTTATGTATAGTATAGTATAGCTTAGTTATATTAGATTAATAAACAAAACAATTCTAAAAATATAGAACCGACTTTAAAACTTGACTTACATACATATGTACACAAACCTTAACAATAACTAAATTGTAGAAAATAATATTTTAATTACTTCTAATAAAAGAAAAATAAAAAATACTAAGATATAGAACCTCCTTTTCCTCCTCCTTTTCCAAAAGAAAAAATACGAAAATAGAATACCATTTTAACATCTAACATGTTTGTTTATCTCCGAACTAATCTCTAATAATATTACGTCCACTAAAGGACACATATTAAACAAGTGGCGTTCAAAGTTAACGATGAAAATATGAACTTATGAAGTCTAAAATCAACTCTATGGTGAAGACTGTAAGATACATTTTTCAACATATGACATTATATGGCAATATATGTTGAATAAAGAAGTGGAATTGCATTTTCAATCTTATTTATGGGCCCTCAAAGTTGTTATTTCATTATTTAAAGTTAGTTGTTCTCAATAATTTTCCCAAAGTTATTCATGAAAATTATCGGACAATATTGACATGAACGCTCTACTAATTATTCGCTTTATTGACTTTTCATTTATGATTTATGGAATAACTGAAGCAAGTTATGTAAAATATATTATAGTGGAACTGGTACTTCTTCTTTTACTTGTTTCACAACATGGGGACGTGATCGTAATTCCTATAATATTCTAGCTTAAGTATTTGTATTTCTATTTTCAGTTTTTTTATAGAATAATTATCTCGAAATATTCTGTAGTTTCCTTCAAATATGATATAATATTTTTTATTAAATATATAATAATAGTTATGCAATATATTATAAGATTTGTAAATGCAGCTTCGCCTATGTGGTCAAATCGAGACCAAGTGTGAAACGTGACACATCTAAAATCTCGATCCCTGCCCCCGTGCCTCTGCGCCACGACTGGCCTCTGGTTTGTGAAATATTTAGGCTATTTTACATAATTTCAATCGTCTTCCTCAATGAATGGACATTTTAACACAAAAAAAAATGTCCTGAGACGTTTAACGTCCTAGCTCTACTTTTTTACTGTTCTCTGTACTTTTTAAGAAAAACTATTTAACCGGATTAATCGCGTATGTTTAGTATTATACATTTTTGGAAACCCGACGTATCGAACACTCCGTAGTTCGTGGTCACGGGTAGACTAGTACATACTTATTTAACGTTAAAAACGTATGAAAATGTTATTTATGATCCAACACAGAAGAATTACAATCTATACATTAAAATATTGACATGTAAAATGTATTGAAATAATTTAAATTTTAATATCAAAAACAGGGATTAAAAATGTTTTTACATCGAAATAGGTCATCAAACTGCATCTGAGTTCAAATCCCAATCCAGTCCACCCACGTGCTGCCCACTGCGCCACATAATATCACGTTTACGAGCGCGCCTTATTTGACTACCTTTGTAACCAACGGTTAAAGGGTGCTCTACCTGTGCTTTACTCGTATTTACGAAGCTTATAAAGAAATGAACGGCATTTCTAAATTTTATTTTAAGTTAATAGTATGTCCCAAGTATCAAATTTAAACATTTTTTTATATATAAAACGATTTAATTTTTCTCTATTATAAGGCCATTTTTGGGTGATTGAATTATTATACTAGCATTAGTAGCTGCCGAGTCTATGGGTACTCTTTACTGTCTCGTTCATCATTTGCATTTTTATTTTGATCTATCCATAAATTATTACATATTGAAAAAAAATCAAAATCAGCTTCACGCTGTATCCCGCACACACGAGGGTAGGCAGAGGGAACCTCGTGTNTATATATATATATATATATATATATATATATATATATATATATGAAAGTTAATAGGTTGCTAGTAACCTCGTAGTAACTTATATTCTGTAGTTAGATAATAGGTTATAAATAAGTAAATGTAAATATTGATTAATAAAATATAATTGAAGCCAATCGTGGCGCAGAGGCACAAGTATGTGACTGTAAACGACTAGTTGTGGGTTCGATCCTCACTCCTGAAAATTGTCATTTCTTCGCCCCGGCCATGCGCGGCGTGGAGTTCCGCCATTAAAACACGCAATGCCTCTGGAATTCGGTGGAAAATGGGAAACGGAGTGTCTTAACACTAGGTTCCCTATACTTACTCCGGCTCTGTGCGGAATACAACGTGAAGTTAATCTTAAAATATAATTATTATTTTGGTAAAAAAAATATCAACATATCTGCTTCGTCAACTTTCAGTTGTACCAAACTTAACAATTAAAACTTCATCATAATTAGGATAAGTGACGTACGTCCCTTTACGCCGTACTCTTTTGTCTATTTAAATACACAGTAGCATGCCATTTGAATAAAGAAAATATATCGTCAATATTTAACAGTACAAAGTAGGCTGCAATATTTACATACATTTCAATACTCTGTGTTCAACCGGATGCCTGTCACAACACAGGTCCGGTCTTAGGTCTCACGCTATGTTCTGTTACCGTTTATTATTTATTAGTATGCTAAAACACCTGTTCAGATACTCTTCGGTCGTTTTACAAATAGAATATTTCAAAAGACAATTAGAAGTCGTTTAACATATGTAAACATATGGTAAAAATTGATTTTCAAGGTTAAATATAAAATATTTTTATAATAAGTATAGTTATTATACAGCTTTGACTCTATAATAAGTATAGTTATTATACAGCTTAACCTCGACACCAGAGCAAAGAAATGGAAATATAAATTTAAGTAAATATTTCATCTCCAGTTTTACAGTCACACCTCGTGCCGCTGCGCCACGACTGGCCTCATATATAATAAGTATAGTAGTTGATTTATATTTATATATAAATTACAAAATTCCTCAAATTGTTGAACGTATCGATATTCGTTAAACCTTTCGTCTGCGCGTGCCTTATCACCAATCAGCGTACAGCGTACACTATATAGAATTTCAAGAACATTATATTATATAAACATGCTTAAATAGTAATAAAAATCTAATTATACTTTAGCTTGTAGAATCAATATTAAAATATTCAAAAATTAAATTATTATTTAATTTTGCTACTGTTTATATTAGAGTTTAAAGCTTATCATAATTTCAATATTTAATTTTGAAGCCGTCGTGGCGCAGGGGCACAAGAGTGTGATTGTGACACGGCAGTTGTGGGTTCTATCCCCATTCGAGGAAATGAATTATTACTTATTAATACTCATTTCTTCGCTCTGGCACCAATTAAAAACCCGGCGTAGAGTTCTGCCACGCAACACGCAATGCCTTGAAAAATTCGGCGTAAAATGGGGAACAGAGGCCTTAATACTAGGTTCCTTCTACCCACCTGTGTGCGGGATACAGCGTGAAGCTGATTTTTTGATTTTAATGAAAAAAAATGTTTAGTGAAATTCCCAAAAGTAATTTTCAGCTAGCATTCTAATCTGAGTGCGTGGATGGCTATAAAATTATCAGACCATCGCTCTCGAGCTACCACGCTTTCGCTTAGCCGTGCTCGTTTAAAATTCTTTACTATTAATAGCGATCTTGCGTAGCGACTTGTACACTTAAAGGACTAGAACTTATGACGTGAATTTGTCGGTTTTACTGGAATTTACACTTTTAACGGAATATTTTGAAATCTGAAACAGAGGAGAAAACACTTTGTTATAAATCTTTCTTTGTTGATATATTTATAATTTCTTGTTAATAAAATTCTTTACATTAAAAAGTTTCCCAATCAAATGATATTTAAAAAATGTATTTTTTTTTATCTTACGCTATATCCTTCATTTAGCAGGGTAGGCAGGGGAAGGCCTAACGCTAAGACACTCCGTTACTACTTTCCGTCGTATTAAGCGGCGGAACTCAACGCCGTGCCTTATGTTATGAGAATGAGAAAATTAAAATACTAAATAATTAATTCCCTCAAGTGTTTTTATAAAAGATTTTCTATTTGTTAATATATTTCTTAATTTTTCTTTATTTATCCAGCACCTTGCACCAGTGGACCTTTGATACTTGATAAATAAGTCGCAATGGCATTCTCATAAGGCGGTGACATTGAAATAAATAACAATTTATTGTAACAATAGATTGCGCAACAAAAGTTTTATGAATATAATATATATATATATATATATATATATATATATATATATATATATATATATATAAACTGTATAATATATTATTATTATCCAAAGACTTATTGAATGAATTTTATTCTTGTAAAATTTTTTTTTTCTTTATGCATTAAAGAATGTTTAGTGGCCCGATAAATTATAAAATACTTAATAATATTAAATAAAATTTATATATATATATATATATATATATATATATATATATATATATATATATATATATATATATGTTTCATTTTTATTTATAACAGACAGGCATAATATAATTATAGCACAGTGATTACTACTACAGTAACACCATATAGAGAACGTTGATATTAAATCACACGCCCAAGTTATTTACTGTCCGTGCAATCTTGTGAGGATGTGCGTCAAACTTGTGACTGATGGCAATGACTGCTTAATTAAATACCGATATTGAAACGTATGCAATAACATCCTATTTTATTTTACTTATTTCAACTTCACGTTGTACCCCGCATATAGCATGGTAGGCAGAGGGAACCTAGTGCTAGAACACTCCCCGTTCTCCACTTTCCGCCGAATTTTTCTTGGCATTGCGTGTTGGACCGCGGAACAGAACGCCTGGCTTTTGGCATGTTGCTAGAGCGAAGTAATGAAAATTCGACTGTCCTCTAATTAATAATTAACAATCCCCTTAATTAATAACAATAATTTTAGAATTTTAATCAGAATAAATTTCTGACGTTTGATAAAAAATATAGAATTATCGAAGCAATAACTTTTCAGGTTACCATTTATTTCAAGTTACGTTGACCATTTATTTCAAGTTTTGTTTAATAATCAAAATACATAAAGACTTTGCAGGTAAAAAGTTATAAGAGTTCATCTTCCATAAGTTACACTCTCTCGCCCAATTTCAAGACATTCTACGTTGACCATTTATTTCAAGTTTTGTTCAATAATCAAAATAAATAAAGACTTTGCATGTAAAAAGTTATAAAAGTTCATCTTCCATAAGTTACACTCTCTCTCCCAATTTCTGTGCGTATTTATTGAAAACCTAAAAAAATAGCTTCCTAGCAGTAGATTTGTGTCAATTTTCGCTATACAAATATTGTATACACACATATGTCTCTCCAGGTCAGGCGACAGAGGCGGTTACGTTATCACTGGCGATGCCAGGGCTTGACCCACAAAGCGTTCCGATGTATCAATTAACCGTTCAAGTTGATTTCGAGCTATAAACTTACTACGACTTGGAATAGCGTGTTATCTTCGATACACAATATACATACAGACGACCACTTGATTACCCGAGGCCCCAAAAAGGATGACAATTGTGTTGTTTTTGTAGCTACGGATCCTTTTGAATTTATTAGAAGTGGAATATGAGTAGGTACTGGGGAATAAGTTAAGATTTCAGTTTTAGTATTCAAAAAGATGTGTTTTTTGTTCTATCTTAAGATATCTTTGCAGTTATGATAAGAAGTATTTATTATAATGATTATAAATCAAAGCAAAAAAACACAATAAACCATAAGCGAACAGTAACTATATTAAGTTAAATAGGATGTTATTGAGGTCGCCGTGACGCAGGGGCACAAGTGTGATACTTTAAATAACCATTCTGGTTGTGGGTTCGATCCCCACTCAAAGAAATTAAATACTTATTTAAATTTATATTTTTTGCTCTGCTCTGGTGTCGAGGCAAATCACGGCGTTGAGTTCCGCCATTCAACGCACAATGCATCCAGAATTTGGCGGAAAGTAGGGAGCGGAGTGTTTTAAATCTAGGATCCCTCGGCTACCCTGCTACATGCGGGTACACGCGGGATACAGCGTGAAGCTGAAAAAAAAAACTAAGATGTGTACAATTCTTACACTTTATAACAAGGAACAACAATTACACATAACGATTTAAAAGAGATTCAAAAAATATAAACCAATCATATCGTCAAGGTTCAGCACAATTGCGGTATCATATGAACGGGAACACGCGGTTAAGCTAATCGAGGACCTCATTGAGGCTCACATGATCCACATTTGCCACAAATTGATTACCTCATGTCACGCAATGCACTTCGCTTCGCTTGTAAGCCCAGGAACAGTTTAAGTAAACATTGAAATGTTACTCACTTAGCTTACTCACTTTTGCAAACGTCAACTCCTCTGTAATGCTGGATTGTTTTTTTGCTTTACTTATTCTACGTTATTCTTTGAGTATTTTATATTTTAGCTCAATTTTTCAACTTTCGCTGTTTTTTTTGTTAAGCATTTAAAAAATATTAAAAAAAAATAATCTAAAGAAATAAAACAATTTATATTTAATACATAAGACACCAATACTACGTACTTGACAATTGGTCAAATGCGAGTCGGTCTCGCCCACCGAGGGTTCCATACCAATTTCATGATGATAGATCTACGGGAACGTTATTTATAAAAGTTGAAACACTTTTTGGCAAAGTCACAAATAATGGTAGTATTTTTTTTTATTTCACTGTACTTGTTCTACTTTAATCTTTGAGTACTTTATATTTGAGCTTAATTTTTCAACTTTAGCCGTTTTTTTTTTGTTGTTCATTTAAAAAATATTTAAATATCTTATTGTAAAGAAAGCAAATTAAACAAAGAAATAAAGCAATTTATATTTAATAAACAAGAAACCAATACTACTTGAGAACTCCAGTAAGTCAGTAAGTAGTGTTGGTAATATCAAGTATTCATTGAAAATAAACAAAGGAAATAAAACACTTCTAGCACGCAGTTTATCTCTTTATGGATGTTGCAATAAGTACTGTATAAATGTTACTCAATGAGTACATAAATGGGAAACTTGTCCAAGTAATTAATCTATTAGTTACAAATAGTACGTACCTAAATATATAGATTCTACGAGATTATAATAATAAATAGATTATAAGCAGAATATAGAACGGTACAAGCTTGACTGTAAACGTGATGGTTGTGGCTTCGTTTCCCACAGATGTCAAATTTGTTTTACATGTAGACATAGGAAACGAACCCATAAGTCCCAAATCATCAAATCAAATCAAACAAAATGGAGGTAATGAAATATTATTTATTACTATGTATTTTCATTTCTCTCGAAAATTCTACGAGAAGAGGGAAACGGAGAGTCTTAACACTACGTTTCCTCTACCTACAGTGCTATCAGCATGCGCTATATAGCGTGAATCAGAAAAAAAAATACAAGCAATGTTATGCGTTAGTAAACCACATGTCACTTTATATACCTAGAGATGGCATAATAAAAGTGATACATCATATTCTTGACAGTGAACGATGATAGCGGCTGAAAATGGATTTACAGCGACGTTTTTAGAAAGGGAGCGGCTTCGGTGCTCGAGAAAAAAAATTAGAAACTTTTAGTTATAAACGTTAACACGGATGGGGAAGTCACGGCGTCTAGTATATATCTATAATATTGAATAATATAATTCTATTCTAGTCACACCACCGCAGCGGGACATCCTTCCGTCGCTTTCGGAGCCAACAATCGAGCGTAACGTGCTTAGCGTGCAATGGACCGCATTAAGCGAACTCACCATCACGAGTTAAGGCATGTTGTATAAGCTGCAAAGCCGATTTTGCACCACTGAAATATTGACGAAAGTCTTTGTATAGATGTGAGAATAGGTCAATGACTTTTAGTGGAGTTTTTTTTTTGTTTATTAAACTATAAGTTGAGGCCAGTCGTGGCGCAGCGGCACGAAGTGTGACTATAAAACCGGCTGGTTGTGGGTTCGATCCCCACTCGAGGAGATGAAATATTTACTTAAATTTATATTTCCATTTCTTCGCTCTGGTATCGAGGTTAAGCGCGGCGTTGAGTTCTGGCACTCAACACGCAATGCCTCCAAAACTCGGCAGAAAGTGAGGAACGGAGTGTCTTAACACTAGGTTCCCTCTGCCTACCCTGCTGTGTGCAAGATATAGCGTGAAGCTGATGAACTATAAGTTATGGGATATTAAGATTTAGATCATTGAAATAGTTAGGAAAAAATGGTGCTTAAATTATTGCATTGAATTTCATTATTACTACGTACTTTTACTTTATTAAGATTTTCTTGATTCTTTTCTTAACAAGAAAAATGATTAGTATTTATCCATACATAAGCATAAATCTTGAAGGAAGAAATTAAAAAAAAAAGAACTTAAATTCTAAATAGAAAATTTCTACTCTTCGGGAAGATTTTATTAGATAAAGACGGATCCTGACAGTAAATCCTTATAATTAGCAAAACCGATTATGTTTTTAGTTTTCATACAGTCCGGTTTTTATAATATTTTTTTGTTATATATTTTTAGTAACGATTCATTAATTGGTAAGGTACCTATTATAAAATCAAAAATAAGCGAGAATATCAATTTAAATAAATTTATCTCATTCATAACATATTAAACTGTTATTTAAAATGAAAAATGACGAAAGAAACCCACGTTTATATATCTATTCAAATGATTCTTCACTTGTTCATGTTTTTTTATTAATTTTTACAATACATCCCACGGTTTTCGTTTGTGTAAATTTTTATTATTGTCATTTCTTTAGTGACACTCGCAACGTTAAGACTATTCGATTAACTTGAGTATCGTCAAATTAAGGTTCCATATAGAAATGGGAACCTTAATTTGGCGATACTCAGTCACCTTTGTATCGTGCAATCAGGTAAAAAACACTTTTCTTCAAATAAAAACAAAAAACGCTTATTAATGTATTGAATATACAAACCCGCCTCTTAGTCTTACAATAATTACTAGTCATACCACAATTGATTCTGCTATCCGTTACAAGGGCAGATATTTCTACTTAACAATTAGTCCCACATTTGCCGACAATGGGCTTTAATGGAGTTGTATGATATGAAATTAAAATGGAAACATCTAAGTCAATAATATTGTATTACGAAGTGTTAAATTATTAATATATACCTCTATTTTTAAAATTGCACCAGGTTTAAATTGTACCAGATTGTAGGTAAACGGGTAAATACAATTTACAAAAAGTTAGCAAATTAAAGTTTGCGGGCGAATGCACTCATATTGTATCGAATGAACTACAAATATAAGTTTGTAATGATTTTTTTCTATGAAATACATATAAATTTTCACTTTTTTTTTGGCTTTGACCAACAAAATAAATATATTTTGCTGATTAACAATTTAAGTATATATTGTTAGTCAAATGTGAGTCGGTCTCGTCCACCGAGAGTTCCATTCCAATTTGATGATGGTAAGTCTACGGGAACGTTATTTATAAAAGTTGAAACATTTTTTGATAAATTTCACAATTGCAGATCCACGTGGGGCAACCTATATATTTTGATCGAGGTGAATTTCATACAAAATGCAGTCTCTACATCGTCATAATGATATTCATTTCAACTTCATACCCCTAATCTCGAGATAATGATCTCGACAAACTTACAAAAGCGTGATTCTATAAAGGGTTTTCCTTCTGAGATACGGGACCCTAAAAATAAAAAAAACTATGACTTAACTTTTATAATTTTTACCCCCATCGAAGTCTCCGCACGATGCGAAAGATATATGAAAAAAAAACAAAACCAGTGAAACTGATAAGAATAAATAACTGTATTGATAGTAATATTCCATTCTTAAGTACTAATTATTAATTAATAGATATAATCTCATTAGTTTGAATTATACATACACAAATGAAGCAACTTATGTGCGGTTGCATAACAATACGTTATTAGGTATCTATCTCTATCATAATATGTTTGCGATGCAGATGATTACTAATTCATATCACGTTAAGGTTTCCTAGAGAATACCTACCACACTCAGGTACGGAACGATGCTAAGCGTTATATTTGCATCTAAGAGATCTTATTTATGTTTATCATTTGTTTATAGTATCGGTGGATACTATAACAGTAAATATTTTAGTGTATTCCTATTGTTTAATATGAGTGAAAACAAAACAAATCGTCACATACAGTATACGATCTAGTTGAATAAGCTTTATGTAAGCATTAAAATATAGTCATAGATATGTTATAGATGATATCCGTCTGAAATTAACTTCAAAAAATTTTTTTACAAAAATACTACTATAGGATAGGATGTGCTTACTTATTAAAATTCGTATTTATTTATCTTGAGATTATATTATTATACTTTTAATTTTATAAGGAACAAAATACAAACCATGGTTAGTAAAAATAACATGATTTGAGCATTACTATGACCGGCTTGGTAATTTTTGAGGTTCCGTATCTCACAAAAAAACGGAATCCTTCCATCATCCCTTTTAACTTATTGGTTCTACGTCTGCCTGTATATCTGTCCATCATGGTGGACAGACCATCTGTCAAAATAATTTATCTCAATATCGTGTGGAGGTATTAAGTTGAAATTAATATCAAATATCCAAAAATTTGACTTATAAGTCGAAAAAATATTGTTTTAATTTTTCCAGTCTAAAAAACTAGTAGCGTCTTACATGCAATATTTCTATATAAAATTTTAAGAAGATTCTCTCTACATATAATGTTATTTTTATAGCACACATTTCACAAGAATTATAATTTCGTAAGATTTATCACAATTCCTTGAATTTATTGGTACAATGGATACCCACTGTAAACATGGACACTACATATAAGAGGTTTCCTACGATAATATCTTAGAGATAATAAGAAATTGTACAGAGACACCAATTAAATACCTATATATCTAATTGATTAACATTAATTCTACATTATATTATGCACATAACCTCGCGCCCGCGCCACTCCGTACAGTGTGGGCCAGGCATTTCCGTTTCGTATCACATACCGCCTCTCCGCCTTAGGCGTTAACTATTAAGTTACTATTAAGTAATAATTTATCCATTGCAACATAGCACTTGAGGAATATACAAAGATTTCCCCATATAGATATCGAAGCACACCCACGTGGAGTAAACGAATTATAAATGTCTCAAATTTCTGTCTAATCTTTGTGATATACTTGTATTTAAAACATAAAGCTAGGAGTAAAAGCATTTATGTTGCTGTATATTTT
This sequence comes from Heliconius hermathena, assembly GCA_013403705.1. Lineage (NCBI taxonomy): Eukaryota > Metazoa > Arthropoda > Insecta > Lepidoptera > Nymphalidae > Heliconius > Heliconius hermathena. Next base: position 512,058 of record JAAIXJ010000155.1, on the reverse strand, counting down.
TTTTTATTTTAGAATATTTATGAAATAATCGTTTTTTCTCTACTTCACGCCGTATCCCGTATACAGCAGGATAGGCAGAGGGAACCTAGTGTTAAGACACTCTGTTCCCCACTTTCTGCCGAATTCTGGAGGCGTTGCGTGTTGAGTGGCGGAATTCAACGCTGCGCTTTGCCTCGACACCAGAGCGAAAGAATGAAAATATAAATTTAAATAAATCACACGTTTACAGACACACTTTTTGCCCTTGCGCCACGACTGGCCTCAAGCCATATAGTTATCATACCTATAATTATATCTTTTATATTTTATATACTAAAGTAATAATATTATATTAATTAAATGTTGATTTCTTTTGCATTATTTTATAAATTTATTATAATAAATGTTACATTCACTACTATAATACGCGTTGTTAAGACAACGGCTACTTTCATCCCTTAGTTAAATTAATTAGATTGCAGATACCTTCTAATTAGCGCAAAAGCGATTAGAAATAAATTAACTTGACTGTTAAACGATTATTGGAATAAATTGAAATTAAAACAAAAAAAAGAACAAATATTACTTAACAAAAATAATGTGTTCTTTGGATGTTAGTTTTTTCCTATATCATATCTACTAATATAATCTATTTGAATAAAAGTTTGTGTATTACGTTGTCACGTCAAAACTACTCAACCAAATATAATAAAACTTTGTATACATATTCTAATAGGTATTAGAAAGGACAACAGATACTTTTTATTAAAAAATAATTTTTTGTATATTATCATTTGCTTATAATATAAAAATAAGTTAAAGCGAGCGAAGCCGCATTTGAGTCTCTAGTACATATATAAAAACAAGAAATCTTGTACTTATTGTGTTTTAACTAAAATAATTAAAGAGACAGGCTACAAACACCAAAACCCAATACTTCCACTGACTTACTCCCCGCAAAGCAGATTGCCAGTAGTGTGGAGCTGTTAACGGACGCGCTTATCTCGAATCGAGTGAGGGATATCCGTTAATTCTGTTAACTTGAACTCCTTCCTAACTATTACCCATTTGTTATATGATAGAGATTCAATATTATATGCTTCAATAAATAAGGCCTAATATGTTGTAAAATAAATTATTTAAATTTTTACTTAGTAACATCTGTATGCTTAAATAGAGTTAAAATAAAAATCTAAATCAGCTTCACGTTGTATCCCACACACAGCAGGGTAGGCAGAGGGAACCTAGTATTAAGACACTCCGTTCCCCACTTTCTGCCGAATTCTGGAGGCATTGCGTGTTAAGCGGCAGAACTCAACGCCGCGCTTAGCCTCGACACCAGAGCGAAGAAATGGAAATATAAATTTAAGTAAATATTTCATCTCCTCGAGTGAGGATCGAACCCACATCCAGTCGGTTTTACAGTCACGCTTCGTGCCGCTGTGCCACGACTGGACCTCGATTTAGAGTTAGAGTTGAAATGGAAAGAGATAGTTCATTATTACTATTTGAGATATATATATATATATCTATGAGAATGAATATTTAATAAATAGCCTTCTCTCCCACTTAAAGATAATTCTGAGCAATTATATTTGGGTAGCCGAAATTTGTAAAAATCTCACTACAGAGATGCTAACAACAATAAGTTGTAACAAGCATATAAGAATCTCGACGTAGCTCGATGAGGACGTGTGGCTTAGATGGTCAGAGTCCTTGAAGCGATTTCCAATACGTGCGGGTTCAAATCGCGCCACGTTAAAATAATTATATATTTTCACTTATTTCAATTTCAGTTAGGTACGTTTTTGTGTCTTTATAAACAAATATGATATTTAGTTATTATTCCGTTATAATTCCTCGCACGTACATGGAACACAATAAATATCTACAAAGGGCTTAAAATATATTATTAACAAACAAATATGGATGTGGAAGCTGACAATGCAGTGCGCTAGACGCTTGGAATGGCTAGCAGTCTTGCCATAACCCGTTGATGTAGAATGATAATGTTGATGTTACATAGAAAAGGGAAGAGTAGAAGTGATGATTGTTAAATTACTTACATTTTTAACTAACTAATATACTATACGGTAATATTATGTTATATTTTATGTATAATTGTGACAGAAATAGGATTTAAACAACCTTGTAGGTGTAAAAGGTGACGATTTCATACTATAATTAAAAATACGAGAGACAATATATTTGGTTGCCTATAATGCTATAATGCTCTCTCTATAAAATTACAGCAAAATCTCTACGTTATAAATTACAAAATGAAATGATACACATTTAGGCCTTGACCTTTTTATTCGACGCTATCCTCACTCATTTGATATCACTTCTGATACCAGTTTCCTTGTACTGGTAAACAACTGCTATATACAGTGCACGCGCCGATCGACTCTACAATTGTAATATTCTCAAAGATACTTTATTCGATTACTAACATAATATATGTGTATTTCTATGTATTCAAACAAGAATCTCTTGTTGTTCAACAATTATAGCTTTTTTTTTATTTTCAGTTTTACGATGCAGTATCGGTAGACACGAGGTAAGGGTAAGTTGAAATTAATTAACTATATGAATTTATTAATAAAATGACGTATTCTTTTTTAATAATAAAATTATGTATTAATAATTTAACTTGTTTAATAATATGTACAGTAGTCCCCAGCAGTAGTTTTTATTTACTCTACACAACTCGCTTGTACTGTTTGGAATGCGTTACATTTAACAGTTTTAATTACTATTCCACAGAAGTACGTCCATAAAAAATACTTTTATTAGTAACTAAGAAATATTTTCTTTCGCATACACCCCCGTCTTATAAAAGGAAAGTATCAAGGTTTTGTTGACAAGAAGCAAATGTGAAAAGAGTGTGTTGAGCTTCTACTAGAGCCTACTCAGAGGACGCTAAAAGGCTTTGAAAGGACGATGCGAACAATTTAACTTTAAACGTGAAATCTTCACTTCTGTGCACAAACCGCGCGAGTTCATTCCAACTGATGGCGGCGCACTGCACCTAAGAATTAAATTGCATAACTTTTAATCATATTCACTACTTTGCTTGAATAAAGCAGCAGTAACATTTACATTTTAGTTATTAATAGTATAGCTTGAGACCAGTCGTGTCTCAGTGGCACAAAGTGTCTGTAAACGCGTTTGCTTGTGGGTTCGATCCCCACTGGAGGAAATTAAATATTTATTTAAAGTTATATTTACGCTTCTTCGCTCTGATTCCGAGGTGAAGCGCGGCGTTAAGTTTCACCACTCAACCCGCAATGCTTCTAGAATTCGGAAAGTGGGGAACGGAGTGCCTTAACACTAGGTTTCCTTTACCTACTTTGTTGAGAGCAGGATACACCGTAAAACTGAGTAGTCTGTCATTGATATATTAAAATTGTTTTTATCATCCACCTTAATTATCTGATTTTAGTTTATATAATATGGGAATAAAAATAAATGTTTTGTTAAAAAATCAACAATACATCTATTTCTCCATTTCCTATAATTATTATTTGCTATATTTAAAATAATAATAAGTAAACACGTGTCGGTACATTGAAAATTCCGTATTATTCTCTATCCCTTTTAAATAGTACAACAAACTATAGAAAACAAAAGATATTCGACTTAATAATAGTGAGCTTATAATTTTTTTCCCTCTTTTTTCTAAAGACATCCCGTCTGGATATTGTATTAACAAAATAGGATGTTTTATTATATTATCGATAACGACATAGAATATAGAAAAATATGCGTATAAATAGTAATAAATAAATAGAAAACTAGAGTTTTTTTACATTTAAAAAAAATATAATTTGGCAGGCTTAAAATAACTATCTATTGTATTTAAAATAAAATAATTTAAATAACATTTTTGTCAGGAATAAAAATTATTTCCGATTTTAACTTTACTTGGTTTACTATAACGTATGATCCATAACTATTTTTTATTGTTTGGAAATAAGCCATTATAATATATAATAATGTAAGATCTATTCATATTATTAATATCTATTATAATAATATATAATAGATTAATCTATTATAATAATGTAAGATCGGTTCAGTAGTTTTTGTGTTATATATACAGAATTATTTTTCTTCTATTTCTTTATTTTTTCTAATATTAGTATAGTTATTAGGTATTATGAGTACATAGTAGTGTCTCGCTCTTCGCCCTATATCACCGCCTTCCGTACGACCGCTCTGCCCCTGTATCTACATATATATCTTTGTAGATATCCATTGTAGTGTAGAGAAGAATTTTGAATTTAAAAAAAATTACAAAGTATCTTACGTATTTAATTAGATGAATAATAATAGTATGCCGTTTAAAACGACTCTTTAAGCAATACATTGTTTTATTACAAAATATAAAACATAAAAAATGGTTACTGTGGGTTGCCCCTAAGAGAAAGATACTAAGAGATATTTTGGCCAGCACAGAAAGAGAATCAGGCGCACGTATCGATTGATAAAGACCTGGAGTCGGTGCGAGATATAGAAAAACCGGAGAAGCGCGAGTGAGGCTCGCCTATCGAGGGTTCCGTACAAAAATTGAAGTCCCGAGCTTTTTCTGAAATTCAAGCTTAGCTAAGCCAGAGCTCTTTCATCTGATACCTCATTTAAACACTAAATTGGCAGCTTTAATACAAAATTTTACCCCTTTTTTGAAGGCTAACATTTTTTAGGATCTAACCACAAATATATAGTTTTCAGATTTGTCCTGAACTAGTAATATATGTAGATGCTAGCTGCCAAATTTCATTATTGTAGGTCAACTGGAAGTATCCTATTAATTTTTATTTCCTTTTAGTATAGATGATATGCGTTTTTTGCCATACAAACGGCCATATCATCATAAATCATGGGACCGTAGATCCAAATATATGATTTGAAATTCAACTCTATATCTCCAAACGTTCCTGAGATAGAGGCTCTTGACAGACAGGCAAACAGGCAGACAGCCGGACCGACAACAAAGTGTTCTTATAATATATATATAAATATTTAATTTTGTTCTTGATTTTCTAATTCGCTCGTTCTAATAGATAAGATATCGATATTGCTACAAGTTACAGCAAACAACACTATAATAGCTATGGTACTCTCCTGAACACAATAAGAGCCGAACGTCTACGATCGAAGCCGCTTTGAGCTGTATCGGATTCGATAACTGAGATTACGTCCATTATTAGCAAACATCGACCGGGCCACTATTCCCACAACGAACTAAACGTTTGTAAATATCNTATATATATATAAATAGAGTAAGAGGGTGTGTGTAGCCGAAGTAGCGCTAAGCAAAAAAAATATTGAAATTATATAAATTGAAGATGGCTTGATTTAAATTTGATTTCATTTTCGATCCAAATTTTGTTTTCGATTCGTATTACGTTGAAAATATATTAAATATATATTAAAAATTTCGAAATGATTATAAACTGTAATGCTTATGCTATATTATGTTAAGCAAAATTAGAGTCTGTATTCGATGCCTCCTACATAGGTAGAATATAGGCGAATTAAGCAATAAAATAAGATTATAAAATAAAACACAAACCCAATAGTTTTGATTTTTTTTTTGTTTTAAAATTAGATACAAGTTGGATTTTCTTCTGTTTTTTATTATTATTTTCTTACACTTTTATTTCGATGACTTTGTTATTAGGATTATAAGACGTTAAATTTCGCAATGTTATTTATTGCATCATAGAAAGAATTAATAACGTGGGGATATGAATGCGACCGCTGCTTTCACAGTCCGCTGTTAAAATGCTGGCTATGACTGCTATTATCCTGTCATAATAAATGCTAATAAATGCAGAATAACAAAATGCTAAAGAATATAAGTGTATCAGGCATTCAAAAAAATTAAAATTTGCGATAATATGTATAAAACAATTTTAAACTGATGTAAGTAGGTAGGTATATAAAAAAATAATTTTGAAAAATAGTGAAAGGTACCTTAAAATGATTTGTGAATAATCTCTAATAGTCGCGTAGTGTGGTGAATTTTGACTACTGTTTGTCATATATTAAGCGACACTCGCAACGTTGAGATTGAGACGAATTCATAGCGTTGAGAAACATCAAAATTGATCAACCCGTTTGGTATTTAAATGAAGAAGTAAGAACAAACATACTTACATACACTAATACACACTTATAAATTAAAAATACTACATACATACAGACTGATAAACACAAAGCCTTCCTTGGCGTCGCGCAGTTGGGTAAAAAAGGGCGAGCCGCTTATCAGTTGAAAGCAGTCGCCATTGTAACAAATTTACACAATTCAGACTTCCTGTAAACCCTGTTGAAGGTAAAACATTTTAAAGCGTTTTCAAAGCTTACAAGAAATAATATTTTTGAACATACCTACCTATAATCATTACAGGCCACGCGACTCACTTGGTTTTGGGTTTTCGAATCCACATACAGCAGGATAGGCAGAGGGAATCTAGTGTAACGACACTCCATTCCCATTGAGACACTTATGATTCCAACTTTCCGCGAAATTCTAGCGGCATTGCGTGTAGAGTGGTGGAACTCAATGTCAGATATAACATACCTATATGTATAATTATATAATGTATTGTCACACTTATATAAGTTAGGTATCCTGTAAAAAATGTTTAGGAATTTTTAAATACTTTGCCAAAATACTCTTAAATAATCTTAAAGAGTTCGGTTATTCAACACGCAGTGCCTCTAGAATTCGGCGAAAAATGGAGAACGGAGTGTCTTAACACTAGGCTCCCTCTGCCTACCTTACTATGTGCGGGATACAGCGTGAAGCTAAGAAAAAAGAGAAATATTATAAAGTAAGACCATCCAAACGAGTATGCGTTCTGCCTTATAGATTCACACTGCCTATTTACTTGTTAACACAACGATGCGTTTGCATTTTACTACATTCGTACAACGGTACTTCACCCTTTTTGGAAAGAACCGACGACCATTTGATTTACGACCACTATTCTCGTATGTGAAAGCCTGTTTATATTCATATCATATTTTGTGAACAAAATATTTATTGTATGTCTGGTATAACGTTTCTACTAGGTTCCAATATTGAAATGTTTTACTAAAGATATCATTAATTAACTAAGAAATCTAGTTCTAAGAAGAGAAGTATTAATAAAAAAAATATTAATTGAAGCTATCTTCAATTAATATTTCTTTTTAGATTTGTCTATGTTATATTGTAAATATGCTTAGGTTCGTATTTTATATAAAGCCCCGACAGTTTGATTTTTGGTCTTTCAGAATATAGCGAGTCAAAAGGAAAAAAGTCAAAAGAAAACATCAAAGTTACTAACAGATTTTATCAATGGCCCTTTGCATGAAAATACATCAAAGTGAAGATAGAAAAGAATTAAGTTATTAATAAAATATGTACTTGTATTCCTGTAGAATAAGTTACAGACTGGCCGTGGCGCAGGGTCACAAGCGTGCGACTGTAAACGTGTCAGGTTGTGTGTGGGTTCTATTCCCATTCGGGTAAAATAAATATTTAATATTTTCTCGCTCCGGTAACGAAGCAAAGAGCGGCGTTAAGTTCCATCACTCAACACGTTCCGTCACTCCTCTATGGAAAGTGAGCAACGGGAATGTCTTAATGGAAACAAAGTATCTTAACACTAGATTCCCAGGTTCCCTCTGCCTACCATACTATAACATGAGGCTAAAAAAAGATGATAACAAATTATATTATGCGAAATGTGTATATTAATAATACGTCAATTTTCATTGTCTAAATTGATTGCAAGCCCCTTATGATATAACACCGGATTCATTGTGTCAATAGTAAGATTACTGAGTGGACGATAACATCCTCTGGAACGAAAATAATATTTAATATCCGCTCGTTGGAACACAAACTCTATTGATAAAATATAATGATGTGATACTTTGAATCAATAAAGTTAGTATAATTAAACTTACAAAGGTAATTGAATTTCCAAGCTATGACAGTTGCATTTATTTATTTATATATAAAAGGTTTACCAGCAGTTGTTACAAGGATACTATTATATTATAATAATACTTACAAAAAAAAGCGGCACAGCGCGGCGTTGAGTTCCGCCACTCAACACGCATTGCCTCCAGAATTCGACGGAAAGTGGGGTACGGAGTGTCTCACTAGGTTTCCTCTGCCTACCCTGCTGTGTGCAGGATACAGCGTGAAGCTAAATACAGAAAAATATAATTTTACAACTTTATAAAGGTAAACACAGCAAAAAATTATATAGTTCTTATTCCTAATTAAAACTAAAATCCTTGAAATTTTGCATTACAGTAGTCAACATGGTATAAATAGGTATATTTTAGTACATTTTTCGAGTACAGTTAAGCGAACATCCTTACTCAACGTGTTTGTTTAATTAAATATGTACTAATAAATTTGTGTTGCATTCTATATTTTATGTATGAAATTTGCGTATTATAACTTAAAAAGAAAAACCAGTACTCAACACGCAATGCCTCCAGAATTCGGCAGAAAGTGGGGAATGGACTGTCTTAACACTAGGTTCCCTCTGCCTACCCTGCTGTGTGCGGGATACAGCGTGAAGCTGATTATTTACTTTAAGTAAAACAAGTTCACGCTTCACAGCAGTGTAAGTAAAGAGAATCTAGTGTGGAGATTCGTTATCATTTAAAAGAAACTTTATAAAAATATAAATACATTTGAGTTTAATTAGAATTTTATCTTATTTAATATTGTTATTAACACACTCACAAAAACTAGTTAGTATCCGAGCGAGACGCAGACAGATCGATGCAATAAACATTCTATCGAGCCATATGTACCATTCGACGGCAATCAAATAATTCTTTTGTGTTTACTAAGTTCTTTATTTATTATTTTAAAATATAATTTTAAACATTTATAACACAAAAATCTTAATTTGAATCCCACTGATATTTTTTTTATAAGCGAATATTGAATTTAACTATTACATATATATAAATATTTAAATTCTTCGTATATATATTTAAATTCTTCGTATCTTGAATACAGTTTGTTACCGCAGTGTTTGTTGTATAATTGGCTTCCCTTTTCTACTCTTTATTTTGAAACACAACTTTGTCGGACTTCATTTTCAAATCTCTTTGTAAGCATATTTAATTAATATAAGACTTTTAACAGTAATTAGTAACATTTAAATAACTTATCTTAAAGCATACAATGTCGTATATTCCAAAAATTTTAAATATTTAGCCGCAAACGATTGCATTTAGTTGAAAAAACAAATTGAATATATATTGTTAAGATATAAGAAGATATATTCATACTAAAATATAGTCCAGTCGAGCTACAACAATAATTTTAATGGACCTGATAAAGAACAGGAACAAGAAGGAGCTGAAGTATTAGATGAATAAGAAGAGTACTACTCAACTCCTTAGGATTCATATGGTTATATATTTCTATATGTAGTCTAATCTAGTAAATAGCTGTAGCTGTGGCTTATAATGGGTTAAGAACAAATTATTAAAAGAAAATAGATTTCGAAGCATTGTGGTTAAAAGCATAAACTTAAACTAAAATAAAATGCGGAAAATAACATTTTAATTTATTCAAAGTAAGAAAAATCGATAAATAATAAATCAATTATTGACATTTTTGTAGTTGGTGCCAACTTGGATATTTTTTGTAATTATTAAGTACTATATTTTTGTTTTATTTTAGCTTTTATTCCGTTTACTTCTACTAAATAGTAGTTATCTTTTAATGTCATTATTTTTTCTTGGCTGGCATCCATCATCATATCCTGATTTTAACAATGGAGCCACCTGGGAAGTACACTCATATAAATTATAGAATCTTTGAAATTGGTGCACAAAAGGCGGAGAAATCGAGGAGTACACATAAAGAAAATTAATTGTCGATCTCTTTCTTTTTGAAATAGAAGCCAGTTAAAAACTTATTTATAACTACGCGGCTACGCCAGCTTGAAATGTACGACTGTTTATTTAAGTGTATTTAAAAAACCGGCCAAGTGCGAGTCAGTCTTGCGCCAAATTTCAATTTCAGGGTTGCGATTGGAAAATATCTTATAGATTTTGATGATGCGGCAAATAAAGTTAACAAACTTAAGTTTGCGGGCGTATATATCCATTTTGTATTAAATGAATTACAAATATAAGTTAATAATGATTTTTTTTCTATGAAACATCTATAAATTTTTACTTTTCCCCACTTTCCGCGCAACTTTCGAGGCAACGCGTATTGAGGAGCGGAGCTCAAAGCCACTCTTTGCCTTATTACTAAAGCGAAGAAATCAAAATATCCATAAATTATAATTCATTTCTTCGAGTGGGAACCGAACCAACCACAATCGTATATAAAGTCACACGCTTGTGCCACATTAAGTTGTTAAAAAAAATTGTATTTAAAGAAAAATATTTTAACTATACGGTATAGACGGTAAGTACGCGTGCACGGCAAGTGCTGTTTTCCTCACGTAAACAGCGCTCCCGATCCTAAATCTGGAAAACTCAGTGTTCTTATCATCATGTAATCTAGAGTTTTTTTATAATCATACAAATTGAAAGCTAAAGATTCAGCCAATTCAGTAAAACAGCTGTATAAAATAACTGTTATAGCAATTATCAAATATGTCGAACTTAGTACTTTAAATTGATGTAACTTATTTATTTATGAATCGATTGTAATAAATAAAACAAGCTATATAATATATTTGGCAGGGAACCCTGCCAGAATCCAATAGTGAAAACTGCATTTAAATCGGTTTGGCCGATTCTGAGATTAGCGTTAACAAACGATAAACAGACAAATGGACAAATGGATAAACATAAAAAAAATTAAAATCATTGTGTTGGATTCTATTATATTATATCCATGTACAGACATTTTATTATAAGTATAGATTTTCAGTTTTTATTACATTATGCTTTTTTCAAGTATTCACGGGTTAAGTAAGACATCTACCACTTTGTTTTTATCTTTTCAAAGGTTTTAAAATTTACATAACAGAGCACCATTATGTGTTCAATCGTGCATACTTTACTTCTAGCGCTTAGACGCGCCATACGTTATATCACTGGTTCCCAACCAGTGGTCCGCAGAAGCTTAAAAATGGTCCGCGAACGATTTAAATTTTATGCCGGGGGATGATGAGGCGAAGTTTTTGTTTGATTATCACAGTTAATTTTTATTATACCTACATGCACAGTGGTCCCTGCTACCAAGAATGATATAAAAGTGGTCCTTGATCAAGAAAAGTTTGGGAACCCCTGCGTTATATGAACAAGTTCAGAGAGTATTGACGTTCGATCTTACTGCTAATATCACTTTTAAACTTTTAGGGCACGTTAAAAATCTATATTGTTTACAAATTGTTCAATAAATTCTAAACCAACGAATACAGATACTTAAAGGTATTTACGAAAATAAATTTAACAAAGTATTGGTTCTTAAGATGTGATGTTTCGTCAAAAAATTGGGCTCGCAAAAGGGGACGCTTCCAGAGCGCGGCTTCCGGTCTAAATATAACCGGGAGTTGGCGCGGCAGTACAACGACCCGACCCAGACCTTGTGCGACTGGAACACAGATAATTTGCACCAAATAAACATGAAATCTGTTATTCAACCAAACCAAATCACATTTTAATGAACAATACCTACATATTTTTCTTAACGCATCATCCTGCTGTTCAATTATATATTTCATTTGTATATAAATATATGGAACTATAGATGTCTATTTATATTGTTCCAAAGAATGAGTCACTCTTGCTTCGATTCCCAGTTTATTTAAGAAGAACTATAAATATATAAGCGCCATGCTGAAAAGAGAGACAAGTACCGGTATTTTGGGATACGTAGATATTGTATTGGATGATAAATTTTCTAGCTTGTTTATTATAAATATATAGTAATAGTATCTAATTATAATATTATAATATATAGTACTCCTTTCTATATACTGATTCTATATCAAATAATTATATCAGAGCTCAGTGTGCCTTGACGGGAACCAAATAAAAAATATATTTTCTTTATAATTTCTTATGACGAAAATTTATTTTTATGGCCAACTATATCTATACCTAAAATATATCTAAAATATACTACATTTGTTTGCACTTCAATATACTTTTAGCTATTTTGAAAAATCTATATTTTACAAAAAAAATGTTGGCTCTTATATCATTCCTGTTTTTATGCAAAAATAAAAGGATGTATTAGGTTATAATGAGATTAGTAGTATTTATATATGGAATTCTGATTCTTGGATGCTCTTCAATCAAGAAAAATTACTGAAATTTGGCACGTAAAGAACACTAGAGTGCAGTACATAACAAAAGGTCGTTTAACAAATTATAATCAAACATATACATATACCTCTTTTTTATTTCCTCTCTTTTTCCAATCGTAAGACATTCAGAGTGAGGTAAAGCAAAATTCGTATTATTTGCCTCGACACCAGTGCACAGAAATAAAAATTAAAAATTATAATTTAATTAATTAATTTGCTCGAGTAGGGATCGAACCCACAACCAGTCGTATTTACAGTCCCACACTTGTGCCCTTGCGTGCCTGGCCACAAATGGTAATATCATTGAACCTTTACAGGATCATAATACTAAAAAAAAAAGACAAAAATGCATCTCACTCCTGAATTTTTATATCTGAAAGCGTCCACGTCATATTAAATCACTAGACTCAGACAGCTTAAGTGCATAGCAGTGTCAGCCTATTTTAGGATTCTTCATCGAACTAGCTTCCCCTACACTGCTTTGTCATTATGAGCGATTATAAATGTATTATCATTTAAATATACGGTGTTGCACTTCTCTGTTCTTGAAACGAACGACGCTAGGCAAGTATAGACAAGGCTCTATTTAAAAAAAATAAATCAGCTTCACGCTGTATCCCGCACACACCAGGGTAGGCAGAGGGAACATAGTGTTAAGACACTCCGTTCCCCACTTTGTGTTGAGTGGCAGAGCTCGACGCCGCGCTTAGCCTCGATACCAGAGCGAAGAAATGGAAATATAAATTTAAGTAAATATTTCATCTCCTCGAGTGGGAATCGAACCCACAACCGGTCGATTTTACAGTCACACTTCGTGCCGCTGCGCCACGACTGGCCTCATTATAAAATAAAATAATTTTATCAAATAGAAATAATCATAGAATTTGATTGATTTTGCTGATTTCAAAACCGATTCTCATCAATTTTGACGATTTGATTCAAATTCATACATACATATACACAAACATATATATTTATCCGTGTTTTTAAATATAGCTCTAGGCTCAATATAGAATTGTAATGCTAATTTAAGGAAACAAATTTCGTTCGTTTATGTATGACAAGTTTGGTGCCAAAAATAGTAAAAGCAAATGTTATTAAATAAGTCTATAAAAGACTTAGATAATCATATAAAGAATATAGATACGATCCTTTTCTGTACTTAGTTTACATCATCCTGAAAACGTTCTATTTTAAAAGCTTTATACCTTTAAATAATTATAATTGTGAGTCCTTGTAAAGAAGAATGAATAAGAATGTTTTTTTTTTGAAAAGGAAAATTTATATGTAGTTTGGATTATATTAACATTAATTATATAACATCCAGGTAAATTTATTAAAAAAAGTAGTTTTAATTTCAATTTGTCTGTAAAAAAATATGAATAAAAATACAATAAATAAAATTAAAACTAAACCAGCTTCACACTGTATCCCGCACACACCAATGTAGGCAGAAGGAGGGAACCTAGTGTTAAGATACTCTGTTCCCCTCCTTCTGCCAAATTCTGGAGGCATTGCGTTTTGAATGTCGAACTCAAAGAAGCGCTTGCGAAGCATCTCGACACCAGGAAGCAAAGAAATGAAAACACAAATTTAAATAAATATTTCATTTCTATACAATAGCTTTTAGAATTTCTATTTTTAATTCTTTAATTAAGTGTACTCGTATAAGGGCAAAGCAAGAACGGATAACTCTATAGCAAAATAGGTAAATATTAATTTCATACATTGACGTTCATATAACTTTTAAATATACACTGTTTGTTTGTTGACTTAATTCATATATATATAATATAATACATACATATAGAACGTAAAATATTCAAATATATAAATATTTAGATTTCAGTACCAAATAAATTTATATTATTGTTAATAAATTATCATTAAAATTGTATTGGACATTAAAATTAGTTTTGGTATATTAACATTGATCTACTGAACTCAATACGAGATTAAGAGGGTTTAAGTTCAATAACACTATGAGGTCTCGGCCACCCTCCACCCCCAACTTTGTAGTACAAGCACGCGATTGTGTAGTAAATCTTGTATCTATTATATTTAGTACATATATTATATTTAATAGAACTTCGAAAATATATACGTATTACTTCTAAAAAGTATTCAAATATGTATTAAAATGTACTCGAAAGCCCTGTAACAAACAGAAAAAATATGTATATATATATTTTTTTTCGAAACATCTTATAATTCATTAATTAAAATTAAGTTAATAGGTACAAAAATTAGTGATTCAAAATTACATTGAATGTGTACTTGTAAATTGCTACTAAATTTCTTTAACAAAATAATACTTCCTGCACTTCGTCGCTCTATTTAAAATAACTTTAAAAAATTACTATCCTTAGACTTGGGCAGTCTTTATATAATGCATTGTTATTATATATACATGAATTTAAACAAATAACAACAATATAATAACAACCAATCATAAATCTGAAATTATTGTGATAACTAAAAAAATACTAATAGGTTCCCTCTGCCGTGTGCGGGATACAGCGTGAAGCTGATTTTATTTAAAAAAATACTCAAAAAAATTGAACAGGATTTAATTATTTCTCGCTATTATTAACACTTTGCTTTTAGAAAGATATCCGATTATATCCAATTAAAGTTTGCGGTTGCAATTTAATGAAATTCTGGACTGAAATAGATTGGCCGAATGTTATTGGGAAATTGAAATTCTTCATTAAATTTATACTAAATACCAAAAATTACATCATAGTTACCACATATCATAATTTAATTAAGTTTGTATTTATCGTACGTGTGAAGATCAATTAAGGAACTAATAGGTAATGGTGGCAATCCCTCTAATAGTAATGGCGTGGTCTCTCTCTCTCTCTCTCTCTCTCTCTCTCTCTCTATTTCTCTCTAATTAATAATTATATATTTAGTTTTTGTTCATTATACTTTTATATTTTCAAACTTTTTTGCTAATTGTACATATTATATGATATTTTCATATCAAAATTGTTTCTTATAAAACATCTTACATTCTATACTCTATTGTAACTCAGGAAGCTCTATTGTGTGCTAGGTAAAGCTTTGTTAAACAAAACGGAGACTAAAATAGCACGCCAGTATAGCCTAGAAACATAAAGATCAAGCGGATCTTAGAACTAAAGAAACTAAAATATTTTATAAATAAAATAAATCAGCTTCACGCTGTATCCTGCACACTGCAGTGTAGGGAGAGGCAAGCTAGTGTTAAGACACTCCGTTCCCCACTTCCTGCCGAATTGTGGAAGCATTGTGCGCCTCCTCGCGCGCTTGTCGTCGACACCAGAGCGAAGAAATAGAAATATAAATTTTAGTAAATATTTCATCTCCTGGAGTGGGGATCGAACCCACAACCAGTGGGTTATACAGTCACACTTTGTGCTCCTGCGCCACGACTGGCCTAGAATTTTATAAATATTTATGATATATTCGTTAAAGTACGTAATATAAATATTGTAAAAAACACAAATTGTGAAACATTAGTCAATATATGATATTTGTTTCGATAATGCACTATAAAAAGTCAGAGTTTCATGAATATATTATATTTTTCTAAATTATTTTTTATACTCATATATAGGTAAGGCAAATATTGTTTCAAGGGCACAGCTCATGTGGATTTTTTATTGAAAACGTAAAGTCAAGAATGGACGCTATGTTAATATAGAACGAAATTAATATCTAAAGTTTGTAATATTTCTATATAAATTATTCTATATAAACGTTCTTAACTTACATTAGAAAAATCGAATCTTTTCCATTATCGTTATATCGATATTCATAGTTTCTTATTTTGTAAGAAAAATAGCCAAATCAAAATGTGTAGTATTGGGGCTAAAGGTGACGTAAGTCATACGGCAATTAAGCTCTACGCCAATTATACCAAACTGTATAATACTGGTAAACTATTATATATAATTTACAATATAAGTATATTTTATATATTTTAATATAAAATTAAAAGTATATAATTTAAAAATGTTTATTTTTTTATTTTTACTAGCATTTCTTAACAATTGATCTTTTGTGCTCAATATTTTATGACATTGCACCATATAATTTGTTTTACATTCATTGCTCTATTCAATTTCATACATCAATAAAAAAAAATATGAAAGATATAATTTATTTCATATATTTTAATCTCTCATTTAAGAAATGCAAAAAATAATACATATTATGTGTTGTCTTGAAGTTACTTGCAAATCTATCAGAAAACTGCAACACCGATAGTCCCAGCTTTGTGCTTTCGTTTAGCTTTGTGACAAGCATACGTACGGGGGCTCCAATATTTCGAACTCGGTTCCGTAGCTGCATCATCAGGTAGTGCAGGCGTGCCGATCAATAACCTCCCTACCCTCACCACGCTCCCGCCTCCACCTCCACCTCCACGCCGGCCGCCCGCTTCCCGCACTCGCCCGCCCTTACATCCACCAAGCCGAACAAATAAAATATCTCGATAACACTATATTTAATTTATACGCCGCATTACTACTTCGTATTACTCTACACTTTTTTTAATGAAGATAAAGTGAACGTATTAAACTCAATGTTTTCATTTTCTCGCTCTGATAACAAGGCATAGCGCGGCGTTGAGTTCCGCCACTTAGCACGCAATATGAAAATTCAGCGGAAAGTGAGAGCCAGAGTGTCTTTTCACTATATGTATATCACTATACTCGTATGTGTTGGTAGACTGTAAAATATATCTAAATTTGTTTATTTTTTGTATTATTTTAAACAGGTTTCAATAGAGGAACTTATTTGGATTACGAAGTAGTACATGGGGTTTTGCAACGAACGTAACGTAGCAATCACGTGACATTGGAAGAGCACGTAAATGTGGTTGCTAGACAGCGGTTGACAAATATTTTTCCAAGTTTCTGACATCTGCATATAGGCTATTTAAAATTCGTACTTACATTAGTAACAAAACTTAAAATATTGTATATTTTTTTATTATAAACTAGAAGCTGCCAGCAACTTCGTTTATGCGGACTTTATGGCCCTTGCCAAATTCATAACCAAAGCAATTATAGTTTTCACTATGCAGATTTTTTTTTCATTAATTTTTTTTATTTATCTATTAAAATTGTCCGCCGTACTGAACAACTTTTTCTAAAGCGCTGTTTTATTATCTATATATACATATATATATCATAAAACCTATCACATTATTGTCTGTACATGGAAGATATTTAAGAAAATCTACTACATTCTGTTGCAACAATATGAGTATTTGGTAATGAAAGTGAACCTAATACAATGATTTTTAAAATTTTTGTCTGTTTGTACACCCACATTTCCGACTTAGTGGACAGATTTGAATGAAACATTTTGGTTCTACACTACTGGTTTGGCCTATTACTTGTTTCACATCACAATAAATTATTTTATAGTAAAAATTAATATACAGATACATATTTTTACTACTTTTTTATAGTACCTATAGATTAAATAAAAACTTATGAAGTTTCGTATCATACACTATTATACCTAAGCTTAATTATACCTTAATGAAATTAATTAAATATGCTTTGAATTTTTTAATAATAAATTAGATGATATTTTGACCTTTTTATTTTTTCACATTACTTAAATATATAAAGTGTTCCATTTTGAAATAAAAAAACTTAACAGGTGTGACAAAATTACTTTTTGCGCACAAAATACACATTTATAATATAACTTCAGAATGACAACTAAACCTTAGAACAATTATTTTGTCAATTTACACTATTCTTCTCGTGTTAAGGTAATTTACTTGATGTTTTATACTTATTATTAGAAAACAAAGAAAATAAAAAAAAATATATGTTTCCACCGGAAATCGTGTGGCTAAACAAAACGTGAGTTTTCCCTTGTTCCCGTCTGATGCCTTTTCTCCTTGAAGCCGAGTGCACCTCATTACTGAGAGTCAAAATTCGCTCTAATTAAAAGCCCACTTATTAAATTTCTTTGTCGTTTAAAAGCCGGTTACTTTTTGACGTCTGTCTGTAATGTGCTATATTTTTTATTTTTTTGGTTCCATTAAACTATTTGTGAGGTAAGTTTTAAGCACTCTAAGCTAATGTAACATTTCCTTTGAGTCTAGTCATGCCTCCAGAATCCGGCGGAAAATAGGAAACGGGGTATGGTAAGACTAGATTCCCTAGAATCTAGTCTGGATCTAAGCTGATTTTGTATAACATTTCCTTTTGCTTTCTAATAAGTTTTGCTTTAAACAGCCAAAATGATTGGAAAATATAATAATGAAATTCTTATATTCTTATTCGTAGTTTCAAATTTCAATCTCCATCTTAAATCAAAGGCTAGTTAGTGCAACTTAAACTGTTTATCGCGTCTACCATATACCGATAACTTAAATTTTGTTAAGAGCTTAGCACCGATTTCAAACCTATCAGTAGGTAACACAAACTAATAAGAGTATTGTAATAACATTACAGATAGTTAGACTTGTGTAAGTATTCAAAATGAAATCTTTATTAAGTTATTTAATGTTTTTTGGTTGTTAAAGTCGGATGTTTTATCGTAGATTTATTTTTTACTATTTAGTATAGAATTTTACTAGATTGTATCAAGTAGACTATGTTCTTATTTATTGTAATTCATTAAATTGAAATTATTGTATCTTTGGGTAGGCTTACGAAAAGTGATATCAAATATACAGTCAGGCATCCTAAGACCTACTTGTCACGGACACTGTCAATAAATGAAGTCAATCTAAATTAAAACATCTAAAAAAACAGTACATAAAGCGTGTTAAAAATTTCATTGTTCAAGTAAAAAAATGCTAATTTTAAAACTACTGAGTCAAACTAAATATTTTTTTTGGTCGATTAAATGACATGTGTAGCTCCCATTCAACAAAAAAAGAATCACGTAAATCGGTTTAGAAATCTCTGCTTAATTGGTATACAATTGTACATACATAAAAAATATAAAAATATATAATATACTCCTCCTTTTCAAAGTCGGTTAAAAACATTGAGGAATGCAATTCGTTTCTGATCCATTCCAGCGTTTACGAAGAAAAGAAATAAAAAAAAAACATATCATAGATATTTTATAACTTAACTAGCAACACCGGAGTAACGTGTATAGGGAAATCACAGCTGACATTTGACGTAATAACGTTGCATGACTGACCAGACGGTTGATTCCCTGCGGCAAATAACTACAGCTTATTATTTAATGCTTTTGAAGGTTAACTAAGATATCATGAGCTTAATGTGCCTTTACGTTGATATTACGTTGTCCAATTGTCAGAAACAAGCAATTTGAGTGTTGTTTCTAATAAGCTTCTAGAATTTTAATATAAGTATTCGTCAGCATACCAATGAAAACACCTATCAAATGTGAACTGGACTCCCAATCGAGTGCTCTGTACCAATTTTGAGGATTGTATGTCAACGGAAAGTACAATTAAGTTGAATAACTTAAGCTTGCGGACGTATGCGTTCATTTTGTATGAAATAAAATACAATTATAAGTTTGTAATTATTTTTTCTATTAAATATTTTAAAATGTTCACTTGTAATTTTTTTCTTTTAATTATATTTGATATTAATTTCAGGTTGATACAGACAGACGGACAACAAAGTGATCCTATAAGGTTTCCGATTCTCCCTTTTGAGGTACGGAACCTTAAAACTAACAAAATTTTATAAAACACGTTACATGCTAGTATGATTTCTATCGGGACTTAACTATGTATTTTATTTTGCACACGCATCACGGCGGAGTCTTTGCTGACGTTAACGTATGCGACGTCACGTGCAAACGCCGTTCCGTGACGCCTGACTTGCGTACGTGTGACGTACTATATTTATAATATTACGTTAATTATATTATCTAAGCCATAGCTTATGACTATCTTGATACTAATTTAAAAATATTTAAAATATTATAAATAAAAACTTTAAACGTTGACGTTCGTATTTATTTAACATATAGAAACATGTATTATATGTATTTGTACATAAAGTATCACTTATTTTAATAATTATAAACTAAAAACTAAACTGAACTAGCTTCACGCTTTATCCCTAGCGGGGTAGTCAGAGAGAACGGAGCGCCAAACGCTACGGTCTCTACATACCTCTTTCGCCTCGTCCACTGTCATCAACCTCTTCATACATGCCCTCCCTCGGAGGGCATGTCCTCATGCTTTTTACGTGACCTTCCTCTAGTATCTTTGATATTGTGTTTTCGAACGTCCTCCGAGGTCTCCCCTACCTCTCTTACCACTCACTTTTCCATCATAAATCTTTTTTGCCATTCTTTCATCACTCATTCGTTCGACGTGCCCAAACCAGCTGAGCACGTTCTTCTTCATTCTCACCGTAATTTAATTTAATAATTATAACTTACTTTTATTAAACACGCTTAAAAACGCTTGGAGCTATATACATTTACACAAAATGTTATAACAGGATACAATTCTGTTTATTGAACTTACGTATTTTTAATTTATAAATATTCGGCTCTCGAAAATTATGAAATGCTGGAAGCTTTTCTTTTAAATCAAATATAAATTAAAATTAAAATTGAAGCCGTCGTGACACAGGCTTGTGATTGTAATGCGACGGTTGTGGGTCCAATTCCTATTCGGAAAAATTAATTAATATTTATTAATATTTTCATTTATAGCGCGGCGTTGAGCTCCGGAACTTAATACGCATTGCCTCAAAAATTTGGCGTAAAGTAGGGAACGTAGTGTCTTAAGACTAGGTTCCCTCTGCCTAACTCTACTACGGGATATAGCGTGAAGCTGAAAAAAAATAACCAAAGCTTAATATTTTTATTAATATTTTTATTAAAATTTCGCTTTGATATATATTACATAATCAATGGAATGTATGCGCTAAAAGCTCATTAAGCTTCCCCTTTGCTGTAATATTTAACATTGATCACCGTAAGTCAGATATGACGTGTTTGCTTAAATTAAAATATATATTTTTTTACTTACATCTTTAAATCCTTATCGATCAATACTTTACTGTCCTGAACTGCGAAATTAAAGAAAGTACGAAACTTCTTAGTCATTTATAGCTAACTATTTTCTTTATCTCATTTTTAATCAAAATAAAACTTAACTTCTAAATAATTCAGGACGAAAATTTTACATTAGAAGAGTTATAGGACCGCTGTGTGGAAGTGAAAGAAGGCCAACGACCGGACATCTGAAATAACTTTTTACTTATTCAAATACAGTAATTGCTGTACGTGTGTACCTACTGAAATAACTCCTAAATCAAAGCACTAATTAAACAATGAAGATTCCTTATCTTTAGAGAATAAGATTGTGTTATTCGAATTATAATATATTTAGCAACCACATCTTTCATTATTTATCTTAAATATATCGTATTTTAATAAAAAATGAGTGTAATAGCCAGAAATAAAGAATGTTTACTATTAATTTTCTATATTAATATAAATCTTTCACTTTTGATATACTTGACCCGTTAAAACATTATTATAGTTATATCTACTACTATAGTTATAAGACTAGACATATCCTGACCTACCACTTTCACTAGTTTCGCTTTCGTCATACACGCATTAGTTCAATACAGATTAAATTAATTGTTCTCTGTACTTAAAATTCATGTAAACATAAAGCCTTCCTTGTTTACAATAACTCACCGTTTGCTCATGAGAAATTGTTATTTTTATAAGAAAGTGGATAAAAATTTATTGTAGGTATATTTGTTTAGTATGTTTACGCACAATTTTATTGTTTTTACATGATTCCATCTTAGTTGATGCATATTTAGAATTAATCTAAATTCTGCAATATGATTTTCTTCATAATTGTGATGGATGTGAACTAGAATTCCATTTATTTATTTTTTTAATTAATATTTAACTTTTTAGTTACACAAAACGTGCCCTTGCTTGCCCATCATCCTAATTTTAACTAAGTAATTAAAGATTTAAAATATAAATAGACGTTGTTAGTTGCTAATACAAAGCGATGTATAAACACTTTAAACAAAACAACAATTAAGTAAAATTCTGAAATAATAATAGCTTGCACGAAAGTGAAAGTTTCGTAGAACTCATTAAGACACAAATACAAAATATAACCTTCGACAGTAGTGAAACCTGTACTTTACTATAGGCACTAACGAGAAGAGTAATATATTAAAGATCCAATGGTATTTTACAAATTTTATATTAGACACATGGCTATTTTTAAATTATTTTTTTAATTACTCAACATTATGTCGTTTTATTAATTTGTTTTATGTTTCACTTTGTTTATCATTAAATATTCGATAAACGAATGTGTAAAAATCTCATATATAGAACTATTGTGACACTAGCGACACACACGCGGATACGCCTGTTTAAAATTAACAAAATTATTTAAATGGACGAAGCCGCGTGTAGTCGCATATTATAGCCATATTATATAAAATGTTTACCTAAATTATAGCGTATGTGACATTCTGATGTATAAGCTATATTATTGTAAGGTTTCATTTAAATCCGTTCAGTAGTTTTTACGGGAAAGTGGAAGAAACATCCATCCGCACAAATTTTCACATTTATAATATTAGTAGGATTATGAAATAGCCATTGACTAATTCTTAGAATTTAAAAAGTCTACAGCTCAACTACATAAGCTTTAGGCCACTAGTTAAAAAATAAAAAAAAATAATATAATCCATTCCGTAGGTCCGTAGATTTTTTGACATTTTGAATTATGTTTTAAAATGTAGTTGTATAATAAAAGTTTTTAAATATTTAAACTTTTTATTTTAAATCAATATAATAAACATTATTTTATATTAATGGACGAATCCGTATACAACACTAAAATAACTTAGTTATCTTTTAAAACTATAATATTTATAGTAATGTATATGAACCACCCAAAGCTATTTTCGTTGCGCCTGCAGTATGCAGTAGAAGCGGAAGTTTTGAACTCGTAATCTTGCGTGATACGCCTATTTATTGCACCTCAATGGTACAAGAACCATTTCTGTTGCTTAAATCATATATATTAAGCCTACACTGTTTGAATTTAGTAGTATATTTTAAACTAGCGACCCGCGGCTTTAACCGCTTCTACTCACAATTATTTATTTCTCATCAGAATTTCTTTCGTGTTCTAATAAAATTATTATTTTTAAAACAATAGCCATATTTGATAGCTAATATTTCAATATTGTCACAAGGAATTTATTTAAGATTAAAGCGCAGAAAAATAGACTAATCGATAAGCAAAAGAAAATTTTAAAAATCATTATTTTGACATATATACATTTCTAATTTATTTTTCATGTAGAGACCATTTTTTTTTTATGTAGAAATAAATTATTATAAACCGGAAGCGGTTGACGTCTTTTTCTATATGTTTCTAAATAATTCGGAAGGAGATTCTAGGTAATTGCAACAAGTGATATGTATTACCCAATAACAATACTTCACGCTAGTTTCCTTCTAATAAGGCCCGTTGTCTACAAGCAACTGCCCCCGATTGGCACAATTCCATCGCTTTTATAGTCTTTTTCACCTACATCTACCCGCTTTTACACAAGCTTTCAAACAGTATTTATATAAATTTAAAAGATATAAGTACCACTATATGCTATATACATAAATTATGATCATATTTACATATATATTGTCTAAAGTGATCAGTATCAATCTTCATAACAATTACAATAGCAATAACTAATGATTACTACTATTATTATATTAATAATATTACTATATAGTTGAGGCCGTCGTGACGCAAGGGCACGAGGATTTAACTGTAACGCGACGGTTGTGGGTTCGTTCGCCACTCGAGAGAATAAATTATTATTACTTAATATTTTCATTTCTTCGTTCTGGCACCAAGACAAAAACCCGGCGTTGAGTTCCACCACTCAACACGCGATACTTCGAAAAATTCAGCCAAAAGTGGAAAACGGAGTGTTTCAACACTATGTTCCTATACCTACTCTGTTATATGCCGGATACAGCGTGAATCTGATTAATAATACAAAAAATATATTAAGCAAAATATTATGCAGTGGAGTTAATATATATATATAAGATGTGTATAAGA
>JAAIXJ010000155.1:406897-487642 GCA_013403705.1 Heliconius hermathena | reverse complement strand
CATATATATATATATATATATATATATATATTTATATATATATTATATAGTAAATAATATTATTAGCTACATACGAGTAGGTACACACAATACACGAACTCTCTATAACGTTGATAGCCGGCGACACTGTTCCCTCACCAGGTATACGCTTCGCACAGAATGCTAGCTGATTGCTTTCATCGGGACCTATTGTTTAAGCTGGCAGCCTTCCTCCAACCTATACTATATTGACTTAGGTTAGCGCTAACCGGGATGTACTATTGCGGTTGCTCTTTGTCAATCTGAGCCTAACGTAGTAAATGGATTATGGTTGTGCCATAATATTGTTATCGAAATACTAAATTAATTTACGTATACGCGGAAACTTTCAAATTTACTTTGTAAGTTAAAAAAATATATATCAGTTTCACACTGTTTCCCGCACACACCAGGGACTTAGTGTTAAGATACACCGTTCCATACTTTCCGCTGAATCCTGGAGGTATTGCGCGTTAAGAGACGGAACTCAACGCCACGCTTTGCCTCGACAGCAGAGCGAAGAAATGAAAACAAACATTTAAATAAATATTTCATTTCCTCGAGTGAGAATCGAACCCACAACCAGTTGTGTTTGCAGTCACACACTTGTGACCCACCACGACTGACCTCTAAAATTATGGGTACAAATATTACAATAGTAAAAATACTATTGTAAAAATTGTCTAATTGATAGCCATAAACAGTTAATATGGTGCTAGTAGCTATATAAGCTGGTATAGTGGGGAACGGAGTGTCTTAACACTAGGTTCCCTCTGCCTACCCTGCTGTGTGCGGGATACAACGTGAAGCTGATTTTTTTTTAAAAGCTAATATAATCCATAAACAATAGTCGACGCAAAACAAACACTTGACATTTTGATGAGGCTTGAGTAGTTTTATCCAATAATTAGTTTAAGCTATTTTATATAACATTTCCTATATATTATTTTATAGGATTGTCATCCTATATTGTCTTTAAAATGCTAATCTTATAGGATTCTTATCCTATAAAATAATATATATAATAGAAAAAGTTCTATAAATTTGCATTAAGCTTATTACTGGACAAAACTATGCAAGCTTCATTAAAAGGCATATTGCTTGTCTTGCGCCCACGACGAAATATATAAGATTATTTAGCTTCTTCATTTATGAGACGTGTAGGTACATAGTTTAATTTTCATATTACTAATTTATAAAAACTTGAAGCTTACTATTTGTAGTAAGTAGTAAATAAAATAAATCAGCTTCACACTGTATCCCGCACACAGCAGGATAGGCAGAAGGAACCTAGTGTTAAGACACTCCGTTCCCCACATTCTGCCGAATTCTGGAGGTATTGCGTGTTGAGTGGCAGGACTCAACGCCGCGCTTGGCCTCGACGAAATATAAATTTAAATAAATATTTCATCTCCTCGGGGGATCGAACCCACAACCAGTCGGCTTTACACTTACACTTTGTGCCACTGCGCCTGACTGGCCTCTACTGTAGTAAGTAGTAATGTATATATAATATTATAGACAAAACATAGGTAGGCGAAATAATATTGTTAAGTATATTTCTAATTAATGTTCTGTTATTTCTGGCAAGCAAAAGTAGTAAAAATGCCAAAAAAAACTACAAAAAAAATAAGTATAACATCATATCAGATAATACATAACAATTGCTACAAAAATAAATATATTTCAAAAATACATTTAGGTACACGGTCGGCCAGCACAGACTCGATGTTCTCAACAGAATGAAATTCCCACACATCCGCATATCGAGCTGAGTTAACCCGATTATCATATTTGCTGGCTGGCGATAAACACGCTTGTATACGCTTGTACAAACAATGTGCGTGAATCAGATCGACCGAAACGAATCATCGATTTACCAAAAATTAAATAATCTCCATTTATATATTCAAGATATCGATTATTTTATTCAAGATATTGTATGCTTATAGTTATTTTGATAAGTGATGTAAATTTTGTAGGACGTAAATTAGATTAAATAAAAAAAATTAAATCAGCTTCACGCTGTATCCCGCACACAGCAGGGTAGGCACAGGGAACCTAGTTATAAGACACTCCGTATCCTATTTTCCCCTGAATTCTGGAGACATTACGGATTTAGTGGCAGAACTCAACGCCGCGCTTTGCCTTGAAACCAGAACGAAGAAATGGAAATATAAATTGAAATATATATTCCATTTCCTCGAGTGAAGATCCAACCCACGACCAGTCGCGTTCACGGTCACACTTCGTGCCTCTGCGCCACGTCAAGACTCACTAAAACACTACTGTATACTTTTTAATCACTAAGTACACAAATAGATAAAATTTTATTAAAACTTATCAGTATAAAATTCCCTATAAAAATCTATAACTACAAGGATTGTGAAACCAACGCAATATGATATAACATCTCAAAGAAACATAACATAATGTATTGTGCTAGAAAACCTATGATATACCCTGTGTCAGTGCCGGCGGCGGCGGAGGCGGAGACGGAGTCGTCATTCATAGTAGCGCACCCGCCGCGATCGCGCCTATCCTGCGACAGGATGCCTACGAACTACTACTAACGTACGAACAGATTTGCAGTGTAGAGTGCAAATTGATTGAAATGTTATTAATAATAATAATAGAATTTAATTTTTTAACAAATATTAGAAGCCACTTCGATCCATGTGTACGCCGTAGACGTATGGGTGAACACGTTGTGGCAAAGTGCAACAAAAATAGATTTCAAAATGCACCCTATAAACATAATGTCTGGAAAGTTTTGTGAACTACATTAAATATTGAGCCCGATTCAAAATTGACTTTTAACTACTGAACATGCAGAGTGCAAAGTTTCATTAATTACACTTACGCTAGTAGTTGGAGAGGTGATCTAGAATACTATTATAACAGGAGAGGTAAATACATTTTCAAATTTCAATGTGATATAATAAAGTTATTTCCTATTTAATTATATTGTTTGTCTAATTCGCTAGCTTTACTTATATACAGATACGTTCCATTTTTCATCAAAATTAACTATTTGAACTCTCGCTTTTATTTTCTATTTTAAATTTCTTAAATTGACTCTGCTTTTTATTATCGAACATAATAGATGGTAATCTTGGATAAAAACATTTGAATTGTCTTTTTTTTACAAAGCCATTTATTTATTTTTTTAAAGAATACTTAATTTCAATATGAGCTGACTTTAAATCTGTATTTACTTGTCTCCAGTACCTATATAATGTTATATTGTTATAATTTTAATCTAAAGTCATTCATAATTTTGTAGATGACTCAATATAGACACATAGTCATCGCGGATGATTGCCGACGTTTGTTTAACATATTAAATAAACAGGTTATTATTATTTTTATGTTATGCTCGTTTGCTTCACACAGTTTCCTATGTATGTAAATAATAATAAATAATCTAAGGTAATCTTTATCTACATAGAACAGTTTTTACTCGCTTTTTAAACACGAGGGCGACTTCTAGCTGTAAACGTCACTGCCATCTACGAATCAATCAATCTAAGAATATATTTGTATATACAAATTTACTAGCAACTATACACTGTAGTAGTCATGAATTTAATACTATTGTGTTTAATATTGTTAGGATATGTGTCATATTTAGGTAAATATGACTGACTAAATTTACTCACCTATGAATGATAAAAAAAAATTATAATATTATTAATAACGATGGCGCACAACTGAAAGGATTTACACTATGCACTAGATATAAAAAAGTAAAGACTCTATCTATATAAAGTTATTCCTAGCTCCAGTTAATTGAATTATTTAACATTATGCGTTAGAAACAAACTGTGATGATGTGATTGCTATGTAATGAGTGTTGTTAAATGATATGGCTGTCTTGTTCCAAGCTTCGTTTGTTAGTCCTCTTTAATTATTTTCAGCTTTACAATATATAAGACACCGGGAAGACTGCACACGTATACACTATAAAAAAATATTAAATTATACAAGATAAAATTAAATTATTATTATTGAGGTCGTTGTGGCGCAGTGGCATAACGAGTGACTACTATATGTAAACGCGATTGTTGTGCGTTCGATTCCCATTTCTTCGCTGTGGTAACAAGGCAAAGCGCGACGTTGAGTTCCACTACTCAACACACAATGCCTCGAAATATACGGGATATAGCGTGGAGCTGAAAAAAAAACAAATTATTAACACCTATAAGAACCAATTATTAACATCGATAAGAAGTTCTAGGTAATTTGTACTATCAGCTTTAAATAACCACGCCAGGAAGTGAGTGATTTGTACGGTGATTTAACTAATATTTTGCATATTATTATTAAAATGTTATTTGAATAATTAAACAGCTGTATATATTTTTCATATGAACATTAAATATAAACCTAATTTTTTTTAACTATAAACGTACGTAGGCATATCTCAATATGAAGTTTAATAAAAGGTTAGGTATATTTTATAAAAATAACTGCAAGCTGTGGAATGAAAGCGGCATACTGACTGCAATGTTCAGAGGACGCCACCGCCATACAACAATGCTTTGTCAACGTCTCATACTATCTATTCGAGCTTCCTGGAGTACCTTGCAAGCATTCAGAATACCTATATTGATTACTTGGAAATATAATATTTTATCGTTTTAAGTACGCTTATGTAAAAAAAATGATTATATAACTTTTTAAAATTTTAATATAAAAATTAAATTTTAAAGATCGTGCGTCAACGCAACCTTGGCCTGTTGCGTAATAATTGTCAGCGCTTGAGCAAATATCTTAATTTACAGACAGAAATAATTCATAATCTTATTGGTATTTAATGTAATTTAATTATACATTTACAATAATAACTTTCGAAATCTAAGAGCTTAAATAAATAAAGAGAAATTTTAATAATATTTCAGAATTTTTCAATAAGTAAGTAGATCACTAATAAATAACATAACTACAAGATTAAAAAATCTCCTATCCCATTTTATATCACATTTTTGTGTGATAATAATAAAAATATGCAGAACATTTTAAATTAATTTGTTCTTTAGACGACTTTTAAATAAATGTGTTCTTTAGACGACGTTCCAGAGGTAACATATTAATCGTTGATTTGATAAAAGACTACAAGAATAAACGACTATTTGTGGAAGATTTTTTTAATTTGCTTATATTTTATATCTTTTACGATTTGAGGCCAGTCGTGGCGCAGTGGCTTAAAGTGTTTCTGTAAAACCGACTGGTTGTGGGTTCGATCCCCACTCAAGGAAATGAAATATTTACTTAAATGTATATTTCCAATTCTTCGCTCTGGTGTCGAGGACAAGCGCGGCGTTGAGTTCTGCTACTCAACACGCAATGCCTCCAGAATTCGGCAGAAAGTTGATAATAGGTATATTACACATTATAACTTATATTTTTTTATAATCATCCAATGTCGCTGTCTAATTTTATCAATTTTATCTATTTTCATTGACATTAGGTAAAACCCAAAGAGTCAGCAGTCAATCTAGAGAAAAACAAATGAGCAAAACGTGTGCCTACATAAAAATACTAAAAACCCCATTTTCATAAAAAAATACACTTACATGTATCAAAACGATTTATTACATCGTTTCTTCGAAGTAGCCACTTCATTGAAATTAAAACTACAATATAACAACAATATTAATAACGTCTATATATTTTTTTAATTTCTTTTTCTCATACTAATATGACAACGCGCGGCGTAGAACTCCGTTACTATGCAACGTCTCTATAAATAAACAAAAAAGTGTAGAACTGAGACTATTCACAGCAAATAGACAAAAATCAAATTATAATTAACGAATATCTATGAGTTCAAGAATAAATGCTGGAATAAATCAGCTTCGCGCTGTATCACGCACACAGCAGTAACCGCACAGCAGGAACCTAGTGTTAAGACACTCCGTTCCCCACTTTCTCCCGGATTCTGGAGGCATTGCGTGTTGAGTGGCAGAACTCAACGCCGTGCTTTGCCTCGACACCAGAGCGAAGAAATGGAAATATAAATTTAAGTAAATATTTCATCTCCTCGAGTGGGGATCGAACCCACAACCAGTCGGTTTTACAGTCACACTTTGTGCCGCTGCGCCACGACTGGCCTCAATGCTGGAATAGCTACCTGATCATTCACAATATGTATCTTCGTGCACTATCATCACATTATTTTGCAACGTGAAACTTCAAAGAGACACACTTCGTTTGTCGCAACTGACTGAAACTGTAATGGTAGTTTTATAAAAACAGAAATAGTAAATTTATCTCTTGTCTCCTCGATACTTTATTCATTAGGAATAAAATTTAAGATGGTTTACCGTTTCTTCACCAGAAAAACTAGGGAGGTGCAGTGCAGGTCCTTTGAAGTGCAGATCCAATTATTGATGATTATTTTTTTTATTAGGTTTTTATAGAGTAGTTAAAACTGTGGTTTCATTTAAAGTGCTGAAGACATAAACAATCTGTATAGACCAAGAAAAAGCTCGCATTACACTTGCAATTTTAATATGCATTAGATATCATTGAAATGATAAGAAATGGAAAGAAGAAGGTTAAGTAAAACTAGATATTATGTATGTACATTATATTATATTAAAGTATATCTATTCATAGTTATATAATTGCACATTAGTACATGTCTATAATTCGGAAAACCACAAAAATCACTAGCCCAATATTTCGAAGCCGCACGATACATAAATACTCGTAATAGGCCATATATTAAAATGAATATTCGCCATTGTTTAAGTTGAATGAACTTTAGTAAATATTGCTGTCCTTACCGCCGAGATGAATCGTGGGATATTCTGGAATCAGTTTACTTGTTCCGACAAATAAATTGCATCCCGCAGACAACTTCAAAAGTGATTATCAGTAAACGCTGAGTTCGAATCAATTGAGATGCTTCGATTGGATCGACGCCATTACTGGTAAACAAAGCAAACGCTTCCCTCCCTCTAATGGCAATATAGGACCCGTGTTTATAAGCCGCTCTCAAGTCTGAGATCGATCTTGAGGTGACGGTTTCATTCAATTAACAATCTATGAATGAAAACGGCATTTCAAGATCGATCTTGGACTTGAGAGCGATTTATAAATACGGCATAAGCCTAGGATTTTATATCCAAGCCTACATTCTTTATACTTTAAAAAAATATAACAATAACCATGATATAAATTAATGGGCTGTATGAATTCAAATGTGTGTCTTTCATTTAAAAATATCCGCCCGCATATTACCGCTGCCGTTGATTGGCCTGGCTCATATGCCTAATTACAACCAATACTAAAATACAGACATTTATTTTTACGTTGTTAATATATTATTTAACGTTATTATTGTATTGTTTGAGGCCGGTCGTGGCGCAGCGGCACGAGGTGTGACTGCAAAATCGACTGGTGTGGGTTCGATCCCCACTCGAGGAGATGAAATATTTACTTAAATTTATATTTCCATTTCTTCGCTCTGGTGTCGAGGTTAAGCGCGGCGTTGAGTTCTGCCCCTCAGCACGCAATGCCTCCGGAATTCGGCAGAAAGTGGGGAACGGAGTGTCTTAACACTAGGTTCCCTCTGCCTACCCTGCTGTGTGCGGGATACAGCGTGAAGCTGATTTTATTTTTTTATTATTGTATTTATTGACTGTAACTCTTTCACATGGGCACATATTAAATTAGTCACTATACTTTACTGTTTCAACGTTATACATAATATATATAGATTCAACAATCATTTAAACAAGCAAGTGGGTTTTTAATTGTAAAGACGAGCCATGGTGCGCTTATATATTTTATATTTATTTAATATCATTAATCGGATAAAATAAAAATATATATATTTAATAGTCTTTTAAATAATATATTCACGTCTATATACTATTGAATAATTATAATAAGAAGTCAGTTAATATATTTCTATGGCTTTCTTTCCAGTTTATTTATTTCGATTGGAAATTAACCTTATATGATAAAAAGAAACATGCAAAGAAGTCACTATCAGTGCAGCATCCATCACTGACTAATACTAAGTTATATTATATTGTTTATTCAATCCCTATAGCTTCTCTTCCTACTTTATGCTACTTTACGTTAAAACAGTGACATTTTCAAGTGCAAGTAAATTTTCAGTTTCACGCTGTATCCCGCAAACAGCAGGGTAGGCAGAGGGAACCCAGTGTTAAGACACTCCATTCCCCAATTTCTGCCGAATTGTGGAGGCATTGCGTGTTGAGTGACAGAACTCAACGCCGCGCTTTGCAGAGCGAAGAAATAGAAATATAAATTTAAATAAATATTTCATTTCCTCGAGTGGGGATCGAACCCACAACCAGTCGGTTTTACAGTCACACTTTGTGCCCCCGCGCCACGACTGGCCTCAAGTAAATTTTTATGAAAATAAACATCATTTCCGGTAAAAGGCTTACATTTAGCGTTTAATAATAGTAATAGAGCGCTAACACCAATGTAATAAGATTTGGCTTCCAAGGCACGGCTGCAGGACAAATTAAATTGAGGCCACAATTGCCATCGCATCCAACGGCATCAACCTATTTCAAAGTGTACTTATTTATATAAACAAAATAGAAACGAAATTCACTCACTAATGGTGAATTTTAGAAGACTACTAGATGTATGAATGTGAAATTAAAATAGGGGCTAAAATGTATATTAAAGTAAAATTCTATTTAATTTTTCTTTGATATATTTCATTATATTTATATTATATTTGGAATGTTTTAAATTTGTCAATAAACGTTATATTGAACTTTGAACCCTGTGCTATCGTGTTTTGTTAGGCACGGCTCAACTGCGCCCTATCTGGTAGAGCGCGCTATGAGGCCGTCGTGGCGCGTGGCGGTGACGTAATGAGTTCCATTCCCATTCGGAGGTATGAAATATTTAATATTTTGATTTCCTCGTTCTGGAAACAAGGCAAAGTGCAGCGTTGAGTTCCGCCACTCAACACGCAATGCCTCAAGAATTTGTGCGGAAAGTGGTGAACTGAAGTATCTTAATGGGGAGCGTAATGTCTTAATACTAAGTTTCCAGGTTCCCTCTCAATACATCGTAAGTCACTAATGTTATATGAATGTAGATCAGTGATTTTTTGAATGAATCCTATCGTGCGCTCAATATTTATGGGTAAATCTATTGTCTGGAGCATCTTAGAGGAACCGTAAGAGATTAGGTTTCCTATAACATACATGCATGTATTAATTGAATACATTTGCGTGAACTTTACCCACCATTGTACGTAAACAGCTTAAAAAAATATAATGCTAATAGAGCAATATACCTACTTCTAAGAATTATTTTTAGTAAAGTAACTTAAATGTTATAAATTGAACATTTTTCCCAATTTTGCCTTTTCCTCAATTATCTAACGTCATCAGAAAGATGAACATTTTTCTAAGGCGTTATATCTCTTAAGGATTAGCTGGTCTGCTAGGGTTCCACATCAGACCTTTGTTTTTTCTATGTTAGCAGCAACGCTTATCATGTTGAGCAACTTTTGCTACGGCGCTTTATTAATATCTGTCATACATTAGATGGGCTGCTAGAGTTACTTATCAGGTATTCAGACATACGAAATAAATTATAGCTCCATATATTTTCGATAATTAATAGGTATATAGATATATATAACAAAAAAGTTCCATAAATATCTATACAATGGTTTTTGAGTGAATCGTGAGAAACAGGTAAAAACAGATAAAAATTATTATTGTGTTATTTTTTTTTTTACTTTTATTGCTTGAATAAAAACCCAGTAGATGTACCTACTATTTTTTTAAAGTTTTTATTTACTATACAGAATTCACCTTGTTATATTTTTACAATATTCATGTATTTAATAAAATCTTTATACTTTATAAACCGAATTATGTGTATGAAATATGGAATTGAAGTTTCAAGAATATTTGAATGGATAGACCGTTACAGTTTGGGACCACAATTCAATGACAATGGGTGGTACATGAAAATCAAATTATAGCTTAGGTAATAAAGTTCACTTATAATTTTAAAAACTTTCCATTTTTGAGATAAAATTATTTGAGAAAAACGAATAAAAATGAGATTTTCGACTAAAATACAAATATTTCTTTTTTTTTTTTGCAATAAATATAATATATCAAATAATTAAATATCCAGCGGCAGCAATAAATTAGAGTATGTAGGTAATATCAAAATTTTTAAGTGATAGTTAGTACATCAACTTTTTGACTAATAGTTAATCATAACTATAGTAAACGAAATTGCAGACAGTCACTAATTTTAAATAATCTTGAGGCATGCTCCAGCCTCCATGTCCAATAGGAGTTAGGGCTGGAATCCGTACTCAATATGTTTATTTTCAGTATAAAAGAGCCGGTACGTCTTACTGATCTGTTAATAACTTGTTGACGTCGAATAACCATTTTATTGACATCGCTCTTAAACGACATTGGAATGCCAGTGTATTAGGATATATGTTTATGATATGTTTCATATGTTTCGTCTAGATCTAACCAGCTATGCCTGTTTTTTAGCAACTTCCCATATCTTGTTTTAATATACAAGTATGATTTATATTTTATCAGTCAATAAGTTCTGCGATAGTTATAACCTTTATAATATAGAGACACACACGCGGCTTCGCCCGCTTAAACTGACTGATTTTATATAATAGCCAAATTATACAATATATTTTGCATAAAATGTAGCCTATGTGTTACTTCTGATGTATAAGCTATAGTACTGTAAAGTTTCAGGTAAATTCGTTTCGGAGTTTTTGTTTGAAAATGGAACAAACATCCATCCTCACAAACTTACACATTTATAATATTAGTACAATTCCTATAAATACGATGTATGTCGAAATTAAAAATCTTGAGATTGATCATACGTAATTAATAATGTAGGTGTATTTATTATAAAATTATCATAATAATTAATTTACAAAATTATCTATGAAATAAAAGTAAAACTTTACAGTGAATTGCTTTTCCTGTAATCCGGTTTCTGTTTAGGATTAATTCATAATCTTTTTGTTTCACAAAAGTTCCAGTATTTATCCATAGATGGCGTTATTAAAAGATAAATGATAATAGCACCTACCTACTTCTTGTTATTAGTCTTCTAAACGCTTAAAAAGTCCAAAAGCTCGTAGTAAATTTATAAAAGCCTGATTATCAATATTTTTTTTTAAATCGTAAACTTTGCCTTTTACAATTTTGCAATAATCGATCACAAAAGTATGATTTGCTTCTGTGTCAGTTAGTTTGATTTTTAAAATTAAGTCATATCCTGAAAATTATGGTTGGTGTTATTAATCGATTATCATATTAACCACTTAAGTCGCGTAGTACCGCTTCCTATTTAATTAATATTTTGATTTTAAGCGATTCGTTTTATGCGATGCTAACGAACAGCTAATAAAAATAGAAGACCAGCCGAGAAAAGAGCGAAAACGAAGAGCAAACCTATACGGAAAGTATATTAAAGCGGAAGATAAAGAAAAAAAAAGAACGACACATTAAATTATGGTCGCAAAAAAACGACGATCTTGATAAACAGATGATAGTTGAAAACATATATTTAACCAATTTGATCTCTAGGTTCATACGAAGGACTATATTTAGAACCTAAAAGAATTATTATAATGAAAGTAATACCAAAAGATACCAAACGATTTATGATTGTCGAAAATTGTTTAATGTCTTATTTTAAATTAATTTCCAATCAGATCTTAACGATGTCATTTTATGTTTCTTTTTTTATTTTATTTATGTTTCTGTTTATTACTGTTTTATTATATTTAAAAAAACATGTGCAAGACTAAAAGTGCATTGAATTTTAAAAAAATGGTAAAGCTTATTTTTGCAATAATTTGGGCTTAAACATCTACATTGTAATTTTACAATAAACTTATAATTTTTAATTACTCTATCTTTACTTTCACTTTTCACATTATATAAAGCTATCTTAAAATCATTAAAATAAATATAGCTCTATTTAATTAACATTTCAATGCATTTCGATAAAATCAGAGTAGCTTGTAAGTATTTTTACTAAGTAAGCTGTAAGTAGCTGTAAACTTCTTTGAACTAAGGTTTCGCTAATTTAGATTTTTCAGGGTTGACATATTATTGCATAACACGGCTCAATTTTCTAATGATCAGTTTAAATTATGCGATAATGAAAAGATTGCTTAATAACTCCAAAGGTTAAACACGAAAAGAAATAAAAAAGGTCAAAAACGATTTATAAGATCCGCCCAATTTTAATAGAGTGGATAGAGAATCATGAAATCTGACGTTTCGCCTAGTAAAAATCCTTTTAGCACATGGTTGTTTTGCAAGGTTTTTACTATTTATGCTTTTTATGGCAAATATCGACGCGGTGTAATGAATGTGGTACAGCACATACTGCCTTGCACACGTTGCTAGTATGTAAAATGTTGAAACATTTGAAACAACATTTAATTCAGATATTGGGCGATGGCACTAGAATGTCCAGTCCAGAAAGAGCGGTAGGAAGCTGCAGAAAATGAGATAAAAGTGCTCTATCTAATTAAATACGTTGCAGGAATTTCGAATAGGATGCAGCCTTTACCTATATAAGTAATGATCCCCAAGAATAGACGACGTGCGGATCCAGGCGTTTTAAGTATTAATGAATTTAACTTAAACAGAAGAATAACTTAGCGAAATATGTATAATAATTGATTCGAAGTCACGGTAGAAAATGAAAGTTTCCTCCGCGGCTTCGAATGATACAGAGTGGTGTGCCGTGGGTTGTTAGTGGGTAGGATACAAAAGCATAAGTCTCACACAATCTGCATCATATTTCACTCGGCATGTACTATATATAGTCGTAACAGGATAACAATAAAAAGTATGCCTGCGTGGAGAATGCTGTAATTTTGGACGCATTTGTCGGTGGTATTTCGAAGTAATATGGCGAGGGTCATAAAGACCACTCATACGAAGTTGCGGACGAAAACTACATTTAAATATGATTTGCAAAATGTAAATTGTTATGATTCTTGTTAGACTTTATTTACATGCATTATTTAATTTTTAATCTCTTTTGTCATGAAATCTTATTTCAATTAACATTAAATGTCAAACATTACTAAGTCACTTTGTTTCAAATACCATATTATTTTCAGAAGGTGAAAAATATATAAACAGGTGTATACAATGAAATTGTTATTTCATACATGGTTATTAAATATAATTACTTCTGATCTTCCAAAGGTACAGCAAACAAGATACATATTCGCTTGCACTTAAAATACAGTGTTGACAGGGACGCCAGCTGTACATTTTATTTGGCACGTGGCTATTTAAAATTCGTCTTGATTTTTTTCACTATAGACAACTCAACTAGAAACCATTATAACGGTAGTGTGAAGTTTAACGTAAAAGTAACACTCACTTTTTTGTACCAATCGTGGGTCTCGCCTCCTCACGTGAGATTTGTTGTTGCAGATGCTATAATATGAACACGTATTATTATTATTATTATGATGTTATACCAGATAATTTCTAAACGTAAAACTTTTAGCTAAGTCTAAAATATTTAAGCAAGCTTTATTTAAACTTTAAACGATTTGCCAAGATTTTAATGTGTACTTAATATTGACTTAGGAATAAGTATTCGTGATTATAATTTTATTCTATTATAGTTATTTAGACATAGTTGAAGAAAAAACTATAATTTTATTACAAAAAAAATTGCTTTTTTGTAGATGGCGTTGGTGGAGGACACCGGCGCTGGCGCCGCCGCTGACGATCCAGAGGCGTTACTCAATGAGTGGCTTGGCGAACTCACCGTTCTTACTGCGGTATGTTTTGGTAATTTTTTTTAAATAAAAAGGAAAATATGATACGATATACTACTAAAACGTATATAATATATACAAATATGTATATCAAACGGAAATAAAAATAAA
This sequence comes from Heliconius hermathena, assembly GCA_013403705.1. Taxonomy (NCBI): domain Eukaryota; kingdom Metazoa; phylum Arthropoda; class Insecta; order Lepidoptera; family Nymphalidae; genus Heliconius; species Heliconius hermathena. The sequence goes on along the minus strand of JAAIXJ010000155.1, from coordinate 473,676 downwards.
CAAAAAAAAACAAACTAATATAACGTTAATACAAAAACAGTCGTCAAAGATTGATGCCCGTGCACGTGTGGATGCAGCCGGCGGCGGCACAGCAGGTGCGCGTGCGCATATGTCCCTCAACATGATTTGCAGAGAACACTTTACAAGATTTGTGGTTAATGCATTATGGTTATTTTTCAACAATATACAGATATATGTACATATTATACATACATATTTACATTCGAGGCCAGGCCATTTTGCTTGGCTAGGTTTTGGTAGTTGAATATCTACGTCCTGAAAATAGTTTAAATTTGATTTGCTTGTAGTAACGAAAAAAATTTTTATAGGCTGACCTATATAATTTCCGAGATGAGAGAGGTAGGAGCGTGCTTTTTCTTGACTTTTTTTTTAAGAAAAGTTATTTCAGGTATTTCAAGAACCGTATACCATTTATTTCATACAGATTCAAAAGTTATGTATATATGTATATGTATGTTTTTTTATAATTTTTATTGTATTATTTCAAAATAAGGATATTTTTATAATTTTCCAAAAGTCGGTAATAAGCACCTCTCGACTGTTTCAGTTTGTCTTTAATTAAACTTATAATAAACATAGAAAGAAGATTATTAAATTGATATTTTCAACTATTAATAATTTATTTTTGTTGGTATAGAACTTTATGTAAATTCATAAAGTTTTTTTGCTTATGCAAAATTGAATTAATTAGGTTAAGCTATGGTACGACGACGACGAACGTAATGCGTGTTACAATACATTAGATTGACCTCATTTTTACGAGTTATATAGAGGCTTGGCTGGACATTTACCTATTATTAACACAATAAACGATTTTTTTTATTCTGAAATAGTAGGCCGACTTTTTTAATCTGTACCATATAACCATAGTCATAACCTTAGTAAAAGCCATAGGTCTTTTTTTATATTTTTTTTTATTGTTATTATCTTCTTTTTTTTAATATTAGGGTTTTATAGAGTTGTTAAAACTATTCTACTCATTTAAAATGGTGATAACAAAACACCGTATAAAGCATGGTATACAGATCGAACCTGGAAACCTAGTGTTAAAACACTTTAACCTACTTTTAAGAGTAATATTGTATACTTATATATTACAAAAAATACGACTTGACCTAAATACACGTATTATGTATATGTACATAAATATATATAAATGCATTTGTTTCGTTCACTCTATTTGCCAAACATCTGCTGATACAGTTCTCATTTAATAACACAGACACGCGATCGTCGCCACAGTGGAACATCATGGCTCGTTAAATATAATATGGGTTATATTATTCTCTTAAATAACTTATTTCTAAAAGAATTTAATAATACAAAAAAAGTTAATCACTTTTGACTCTCATACACAAATTTAAAATGTACCAATATACAAATCAAAGACACCTTGGACTCTGAGAAAGTAAAGCTTTCAGAGTAACTTCGATCATGAGCTGTAAATAGGTTTATATTTATAAGACTTAAAAAAATATAAATAAGAGTTCCATATTAAAATACAGAGCCCAAAACCAAGTCACGTTACAATTGATAATAAATATTAACTTAATTAGACAGGTGTATTAAAGGACAACATTATAATACGAAATGAAATTTTTTTTATAACACGTTAAGAAATAAAAACAAGTTTAATATAAGATTGTTAGTGTGATTAAGCCAGATGCTTGGATAATATTTATGAATCTTGGCCCCGCCATGTGCAGCTGGCGGCGCATCTGCTCCGCTACTGTACACTCTTGACTACCTGATCGGAAATAAGTATAACAATTACCTTTAAAATGACGTTTAAAATCTGCAAGTTTAACCTTTGTGAAAAAGCTGAGTGCTATGTGATCATTATTTATTTTGTATTGCTTATTTCTTTTCACGCTACCGTGAAGATAAACCATAAATTTAATTTAAACTGTATGTTTGAAATTTCGCGTAATTCGTTTCTTGTTTTCTTTTCATACAAGAATTTAATTATATGTGCTGTGCTGCTAAGTGTAGCCTGGCTTAATGAAAAGTCGATTACGGTAAACTAAATAATAATATGGAAAAGAAAAAAATTGTATATATTTAGAATTATTTAATTTTAACATCCGATATACTAAATAACTTGTACAGATTAGTAGCTTCACGCTGTATCCTGCACATAGCAGGGTAGGCAGACGAAACCTAGGAACCTAATGTGAAAATACTCTGTCCCCATTAAGACACTTCCCCATTTTCCGCTCATTGATGTCAGATTTCCATACTATTGTAACATTATAATATATTGACATTATCAATACTAAATTACGCCAGATACTTATATTATTTGCGACAAATGATTTCCCTAATTTATAATTTTAGTTTAAATATATTTTTAAAATCATTTTAAATTGTTAAAAAATAAACAACAACATTAATATAAGAGGTTTAGTCCAACATTTGGGTAAAATCAAATAAATTAAGCCTACGGAGGTATAGGCCTGGTACCATCTGTCCGGTACCGGATTGTTCGGCAGGTGTACGCAATAGCCACCTGTCCTTCATTTTTGCCCATTTTTTGCTCGATACCTGCATGCATATGAAGCCGGAACTACTATAAAATACAAACAGATCGTCTCGAAACGTTTATAGTAGAATAACTTATTGCCTAATATAATACAATTAAATCGCTGTAAAAACATTGATTATAATTGCCATATGAAGATAAAACTATTAAATTGTTCTTGATTTTTTCAAACAACACACAATTTTTTAATGGATTTTTAAATAAATATACTAAAAGAAAAAAAAAGTGCTAATAATGCGTAATTTACAACAACATAAACAGAAGGAATGCGCCATGGAATGTTGTGGCCAGCGAAGGAAATGATAAGAGCGTCGTAAACATCTTGCGCATATGCGTATGCATATAAGTATAAACCTAAGATGATGTTTTATTAATAATGAGATTTTCTTTTAGCTTCACGCTGTATCACGTACATAGCATGGTAAGCAGAGGGAACTAGTGTTAAGACACTTCGTTTCCTTTAAGTCACTTCCGTTCCCAACTTTCCGCCGAATTCTGGAGGCATTGCGTGTTGAGAGTTGGAACTCAACGCCGCGCGTTGTGTCGTTACCGGAACAAGGAAATTAAAATATCAAATATGTTATTTCAACAAGTGGGAATCGAACCTACTATCTGTCGCGTTTATAATCGCACGTGTGTCTCTGTGCCACTATTATGTTATAAGAACTTATGCCATCTTTGTTTTGTAGACTTTTTTTATATAACATTTATTTTTTTTGGTATAAGTTATAGATTTGAGGTACCGCCCATATATAATTTATTTAATTTAGTCGTATGATGTTATTAACAATGCTTGGAATGGCTTGCATAGAGGTAAAAGTAATATCTATTTTAGAACACCGTTACAGATATGCATAAAAAAAAATTTGGTTTTAAAAGAAAAAGAAATGTTTATATCAGCTTCACGCTGTATCCCGCACATAGCAGAGTAGGCAGAGGGAACCTAATGTTAAGATTTCTGGAGGCATTGCGTATTGAGTGGCGGGATTCAACGCCGCACTTTGCCTCGACACCAGAGCGAAGAAATGGAAATATATAAATTTTAATAAATATTTCATTTCCTCGAGTAGGGATCGAACCCACTAACAGTCGCGTTTAAAGCCACATTTTCTGCCCCTGCGCAACGACTGGCCTCTTAATATGTTTACTACAAACAATTGTTCAGAAATAATTGTATTCTACTTATTGATTGAACATTCGTGAGTTCTTGAAGCAAATCAAATGATGAAGAAGTTCTAACAAGTTTGTATTTACTAGTGACTTTGTTATATGGTTCGTTATAACTTACTATTATAAATCAAGTACTTAGAATGAGCTAGCTTGGAAGGATAAAATAGAAAACTAATAAGAAACGTTTTTAAATTTATTAATAATAAGTTCATTAATTTATACATAAACAATAATATTAATTTACATAATAATAATTTATAAGACATGGACATGGTAAACGAATTGAAAAGAATAGGACTGATCACCGACCGTAGTGGGACTAAATTACTGTTGTGGGAAACATTCATATTAATAATTATAATAAGTAAGGTTCCCTCTGCCTGCTCTGCTATATGCAGGATACAGCGTGAAGCTAATTATCAGTGCGACATTCCGTTTAGACTAAAGTGGTGAATGAAGTCATTTATTTCTGGCTTCAGAGTGTAGCTAAAAATGAAGAGGGAATCAGCAAATATAGGTGACGAGATAAGTAAGATAAGGGAAATAGATTATTTAGCACACACGTAAATTATTAAATTTTCTACAAATTTCTGTAATATATAACTGCTTTATAATTCATATCTAAAATTATTATTTTATTATTTATTATTATTTTTTAAATATAATCCACACTTATAATAAAATCGTAACGAATCGGTGTCTGTACATGGAAGATATATGGGAAAGAATATTATTGTTGGTTTTTATTAATGTAATATAAAAAAATTGTCTGTTTATACGTTTGTCCACGCTAATCTCAGAAATTGCTAAACCAATTTTATTTCAATTGATTAACAATTAAAAAAGTTTAGTTAGTATAAAGAGTTAAAATAAAAGGCTTATTGAATTGGCGAAAATTTTACTTATCAGTGCATTGATATGGATGGCGAAGCCACGCGGGTTCTCTAGTTCAAAAAAAATTGGAAGTAAATATTTAATATGTTATCTTTTATATTAATCAATTAAGGCTGTATTACACTTATATAGTAAACAATATTGAGAACATTTTGGATGCGATTAAACTTGAAAAATTATTATATATTACTTTTTAGTCAAAAGAGAACAAATAATATAAATTTATGAAACAAAAAAAATTATAATCTCCTTGTATGTACAACCTATATATTCCTATATATTCTAAATTAATCCCTAAAATATTTATATGTCAAACGTGATAAAATGTTATGTAAAGTAAAGGTACCAGTAATTGCCAGTGAAGCCTTGAAGTCAAGACGTGAACTTAACTCAATAATTAAAAAGAAAATAAATAACAAAAAAATGAATAACACTTCTTTGATAAACTAAAAATAGAGAAATTCTTTTTTTTAATATACTAATCAGCAAAAAAGTATATACATATCTTAAATAAAAATATTTTTTATTTGACATCTTTCGATAAATGGAAAAATGTAATTTAGAGGAATCAGTTACATAAATTTGATATTTCAACAAAAATAAGCTAACTCGAATAGTTTTATAACAATGTTAGTTACATAAATGATGTAGAGTCAACATTGTAGACTGTAATACATATTGTTATTGGACGTATTCAGTATTAAACACTTAGGTGAAAACTAATATCAAACGTGAATTAAGTAACGATACGAAAATCTAAAACGAGCAATGGAGAGGCACTTATGGTTGCCAAGTGCCAACATTCTCATGTTAAACAACGCAATGCGTAACTCAATGTCTCCCGAGTCCCGATTTCCACCCCAAATTGTTTAAGTGTCATTTGGGTGCGCCAAACGCGGGGGCGAGAAACCCGCGCCGCGCACACCGCCGCCGCCACGCCGGGCCTCGTCCTTATTCCTTATCATGCGGCGTTATTCTTATTAGCGTAGCATCTAACCGTCGCGGGCCGCGGCACTTGGCAAGTCGACTCGGCAGTCGGACACCAGCCCGCGCCCCGTTCAACCGCTCGCCCGCCCGACCGACGGCTCCGCTGCGCCGCCGTCGAGTCCGCACTCGGCGACTCTCCCGCCCGCTTCGGTCCACCTCCCCCTCCCCCTCCCCCCGCCGGCTAGCCCCGTAACCCGTCCCTGCCGCTTGGCGCTCGTTTTGTAATGCAACTTTAGTTTACTCTAGTTGAGTTCGAGATTGCGTCCGCTGCAAGCGTTTTTGTAATATCGGCGCGTCGCCTTTGTTCTGTTATATTTGAAGTTGTTGTGAAAACGAAACTTAATTTTCAAAATGCGTTCAATTACTTTGTGAATGGGCGAGGTCCGGCGTGTGTTACGCTGTACTCACGAACGATACGCGCAGACTCCGACCCGACTGGGGTCGTGGAGCGCTGGAATCAAATAAATCGCGTGCTAACAACTCAAGATTACGTTGCCAAGCTCCGGCCGCTAACTCGCAAAGTGACTACTTCCGTAGAATATGGTTGCCTATTGACAGATAATAGATATGCTTGCGGATAACGGATTTATGTGAAGCTTTAACGGAGCCGGCCTCTATAATTTATCGGCGTGAGTGGTGGTCGGTGAGTCACTACGGTGCGATGTGAGCGGGCGAGGAATGATGGAAGTGCAACTAAGTGAACAGTCCAAGTGGCATCGCGGAGGGTTCCTCTCCACCCTCAACAGAAGTTTCCGCTTGGCTACAAAATCGAAAAGTAACAGCAACTCTCCCGTGGAACATAAATCCATTGAACAAAGTCTTGCTATGCACGCCACGGTACGTAAACCAACTGACACTAAGGGCTATGTGTGAGTTATGCCCGTGCCCACAGATATGCGGGCGCGTACCGTTTAAGTTAAAGCTTCTAGTGAAAGCTAAATAAGTTTATTTAAGGACGAATTAGGTCAGATCGACGCCTGAAGTCGCCTCACGAATCTACTATATAAGTAGATAATGTAAATTAGAAATATCCATTAATATTTTAGTTATTTTTTTAATATAAGTTTCTATAAGTAAATGTTATACTATAAACACCTCGATGTCCCGTAATTAGAATAAAAACTTTATGCATTATCAAACAAAGTTAAAGAGTTCATTGTTCTAGAGACAATGAGTTACCGTCCCATGTTTTGGGATGTTGACTTTTATGTTCGTGTGTAATTAATTCGTCGTTTGAAGGGTTTTGTATAACTATGTACATACATACGCACGAATAAAGGATCTACTAGTACTTATATTCTGGAGTACGAATTTAGGTGCCGTGTAGTTTTATATATTCATCACGAATATGATTTAACATGTGAAAACTAACACACCCGCATAATATTTTGTGAGAAAAATGGAATATATAGATGCCATTGCCTGATTTGTTAATTGATGCGCACAAAGCGTCCTTTGGCTGCTAACAAATATAAACTTTATATTAAACAATAAGCGCAATATAACATTAATAAGCGTGGCGTGTGACTAAACGCGACTGTTGTAGGTTCGATTCTCAATCGGGGGATGATATATTAGGTAACATGACAAAGCGCCGCCAACACGCAAATGCAATGCCTCAAAAATTTAGCGGAAAGTAGGGAACGGAGTGTCTTAACACTAGGATTTCTCTGCCTACTCTTTATCCGGGGTACAGCGTGAAACATGAAAAAAGAATTCTAGTTACAACAGTTTTCTTTTATAAAATCAAAAATGTTTATATAATAAATTGTAATCTTTTAAAATTAAATAAATGTTTTTATAATAAATAAGTATAGATCAATATACTTTTTACTTACAATATTAAATAATTTCGTATAATATACTTCAAGTATTCCAGGCATATTCTTTATGTCTATTAATATGTAGCGTACGTAAACTTTTTTTTTTAATTTTAAAACGCAATGCAGCAAGAAGTTTTGTTGCAACCGCTAAAGTTCAATACCAACCTACACACAACATGTCGATACTTTTGCGTAACTCCGTAGTAACAATCTTAAAAATGTATTGTAGAAATGACCCTTAATTTCGTAATAAAATATTTAATTACAGAATTTTGGTATTAAAACGTAAATTAAAACTGGCTATCAATATTTTGTTAGTATTTTTAAAAAGAAAAAAAAATGTTAAGTAAATTAAATTATTCCTTTTTAGGGGTTAAGCGCGACAAGCGAAGTGGCCACTGCATTGCGGCCGCTGGAGATCGTGGCGCCTCGTATAGACTCATACAGGTTCTCAATGGCAAATCTAGAAGAGACCCAAGATGCTGACTTGGACGCTATCCTTGGGGAGCTTTGTGCCCTTGATTCTGAATATGATGAAGAAATCTCAAGAGTTTCTTCAGGTAATAATTTATTTATTATTAATAAGTCTATTTTTTTCAATTATCATTCAATGGAGTAAAATTTAAAATTATTTATGCATAATTTACTGTGAGTAACTTATATTACGTACGTATACGTATATTTTATACATTAGATATTTCAAATACATTTAGAGACTAAATACCTCTAAGATAAATGAAAATTTATAAATATTAACTAAATAAAAGTTATAAAAAAATGGTAATGTTCATCAACTCAATTTAATATTTATTATATTTCTAGATTATTCTTCCCAATCCAAAGAAAAAAGTGAAGGTGAAACTGCACAAAGGCCAGAGAACAAAGAGTGCAACGATGGAGCCTCTACTATAACAAGAACAGATTCTCCTGATAACGATTCAGCATTTAGCGATACAGTAATTATACACTTTGTAAATAATAAACAATGCACGGCGTTCAGTTTCGCCACTAAAAAATTGGGCGGGCAATAGAGAACAGAGTGCTTTAACACCAGGTTCCTTTTGCCTAACCTGTTATATGCAGGATACAGCAAAAAAATATTAACATTGTATTTTTTTTAAATATTTTTTTAAATTTATAAGGTTTACTCATAAATTTTATATTTTTAGGTATCCATGCTGTCTAGTGAATCATCGGCTTCGAGTAGTGCAAGTTCTAAATGTAAAGCAATCAAGCTTAGTTTACTTCCCAATCAGAAGGTAATGTAATTCTTCTTCTATATTGACATGGTTTATAATTTGCATTTATAAATTGTTTTTATGGTATTATTTTATGTCTTTACTTTTGTTAATTTAAAAAATAATTACAACTAACCGTATTCTATGTTTTTATGATTTCGCTTTTTTTGTTTAGTTAGTTTAGATGTCATATATACATTCACAGGATGCAGTTTTTCAACAGAAAGCGGACAAAATTAAACTTGCCCTCGAACGAATGAGGGAAGCGAATGTAAAGAAATTATTTATTAAAGCTTTCTCGATGGATGGGTCTTCTAAAAGTTTACTTGTCGATGAAAAAATGACGTGCGGCTATGTAGCAAGACTGCTGGCAGATAAGAATCATGTTACAATGGAGCCAAAGTGGGCCATAGTGGAACACCTGCCCGATCTTCATATGGGTAAGATTTATTTGTTTACTGTTAATTATTTCTGTATAATATTAATATATAATTATGAATATCAAATATAATAATTAATAAATATTTCCTTTTTTCTTAATTTAAGTTACATATTATTTTGCATTACAAATTATTGCATAAAATCTAGAACGTGTGTACGAAGATCATGAAATGCTTGTCGACAATCTGATGCTGTGGACGCGGGAATCGAAGAATAAGATATTATTTGCTGAGAGACCTGATAAGATGTCACTATTCCAAACACCCGAGAAATTCCTTCTCACTGAAGATGATAGAGGTATGCTATACTAGCTATGTTGCCGTAACGCCGTATGTCCATATTAACGAACAAAATACATAAAAAACGGACAAAATTAATATCTGTTTAAAAATGTCTAAATAAATCCGTATGAATTATTTTATCGTTAAGCGCAACACTAACTAGTAGGTAGTGTCAAGGAAAAGAGTTTTTCGAGCTGGTTGGTGTTAAAATATTTTCTTATATTTTGCTAGATTTTATCTTAAACATGTTTTAGTGTACACGTTTTTATACATCATCATGTATATTTAATTTTTGTACTAAAAATTCTAAGGGTGAGTTCGTTACCGTTCAGGTTCCACCCCTTGCTACATTACATGATTTTCAAGCTATATCGCTTGCTTAATATATAAAATTTATATATTTAATACGAATTAAGTTAATTTATTCAAACATTTAGTATTATTAATAAACTATATTTTTAATAACGCTAGGTTGGTCGAGTGAACAAGATGAACATTCACGCCATGTGATAATAGAAGATTTTTTTGGTCAAAGTGGAGCTTCGAGTGCACCGTCTGTTTCCGGTCATCCCGTACCGCCAATGGAGGGACCTCTCTACTTGAAGAGTGATGCCAAAAAAGGGTGGAAGAAATATTATTTCGTGCTACGGCCTTCCGGTTAGTAATCTTAAAAAATAATATCAGAATTGTGTTTTTTATTTTTTTTATTTACAAACGGTAACGCTACGCGAATTGTGTGGCCACACCTCTAACAGTAGACATTCAAAAACAACACGAGCAAGCGAATTTTCTAGATTTTAACATAACTATATTTTCTATTTATCTATTAGGACTATACTATTTACCGAAGGACAAAGACAAAGTGAAGACACTGAAGGAGTTGGTGTGCCTCGCGACGTTCGACACGAACGAAGTGTACTTAGGCGTTAATTGGAAGAAGAAATATAAATCGCCAACAGATTATTGTTTTGCTATTAAGCACCCGCGACTCCAGCAGCCGAAGAGTGTCAAGTTCATCAAGTTTCTTTGTGCGGACGACCAGAGCACTCTCGAGAGATGGGTCACTGCTATGCGGATAGCCAAGGTGAGATTTCCTCTGTAACTTTTAAATTTATTTCAAAATCTTAGCACTTTTTTGTATAAAACTTCTGTGTTTAAATTAATGTATATTTTGTTTTAAAAATGTCAGTAAATATTTAATAAAGCATACTATCGTTGTATTTAGAAAGTACTCGAAACAACATATCGCAATTTTTAAGAATACCAGCTCAAACGGAGTTATCAAACTTCGCGAATCTTTCCGAACGTTTTTATAACTAGGTAACTTATTATTGCAGATCAATATTTGAGTCGTCCTCATTATACATGTGATAAAATATTTTCGTAGATTATATATTAGGTATGTAAAGCACCAACAAATACATGATGAGGCCAGTCGTGGCGCAGTGGCACAAGCGTGGGAGTTTAAACGCGATAGGTTGTGGGTTCGACTCCTACTTGAAAAAATTAAATATTTAATATTTCCATTTCTTTGCTCTGGTATAGATGCAATCCCTCCAGACTGTCACCTAATTACATACATTTTTAGCTACTCTATAAAAAATGTTGATTTTAATTATTTTTATAAAATGGCTTCTTTTGTTTATGTATTTGTTTTTAATATTTTAAGTAAATATGGATATCGTAACCCATATAATTATAAATTCACAGCATGGCAGACAACTTTTGGAGAATTACCGTTCGCTAGTCGAAGAGCTCACGCAAGAAGATCTAGATCACTTGGCCCACGCGCGCTCTTGTTCCGTAAGTAGTCACTTTTACTTCCATTACTCTACTAATCAATCTTAGACATTTGTTTTTTTTTTTGTAAAATAGTGTTGTCTATTTTATTTACCATCTTTAGTTTAGCTCTGAAAATTGTATGTATTGTATATATTGTTTCTAATACCTTGATATAGATTTACATAAAAATATCGGTAATAAAAACTAATGATTTCTTTACTCAAGGTTAATTTATTTAAAAAAAAAGACAATGTACTTCTTTAGAAAACGAAAGTATTTTTCTTTCCTAAATGTGGAATAACACTTTAAAAAAATGTTAAAAAACTATAGTGTACTTTGTTAAGAGATAGATAATTTTGTGGGTGTTTTATAAGTTATGTATAAGTTAAAATAAACAATATTGTTGCAGATAACATCGATCCCAACGAAGACTAATGGCGCGGCGCCAGTAGGGGTCATCAACCCCGCGCCGGCCTCCAGCAATGCTAGTGTCGCCAATTCTGATATCAGCAGTGGCAGGTTCGTACACTATATTATATGAGTATATTTATTGTTTTGATTAAGATTTTGAGATATAAAATGTATATTATATATAATATTTAATCTTTATTTATTATTATATAGATAATTAATTGTATTAAATGTAAGTGCTTTGCAGCGATGGTTTTTTGTTTATAATTTCAAACTCCAATCTAATTGCAAATGCGAATTTTGTGCACGAATGCTAAGTTCTTATTTATGGTTATTTTGCTTTATTTAATTTAGTGTTTTCGTTGAGGCGTTACTGACTTAAGAAAAATGTGTTATTGTCATAATTATACAATTATTTCATTTTATTTAAATAATGAATTTTACATTAGACACTCCCGCGCCTCGTCGTCTAGTTCCAGTGGTTGCCTGTCAGATGGCGGTACCGCGTCGGAGAGTACTTTCGATTGCGAATTTCCTATGGGTTTGTATAATTATAGTATTAATAAAATATGAAAAAAATGCTAGAAGGTTCTCGGCAACTCGGGACAACACCCGAAAGAATTCATTACATTAATTTCCTAAAATACTGGCAAAAACACAAAGGCGTTGAGTTCCCCGAGAAAAACATGGTAGTACGTGGAGAACCTGAACATTCTATTATAATAAAAATATTTAATTACAAACATGGCTATATTTTTAAAAATCTAATGATAGTGTAAATTTTTAAAAAATCTTAATTATATATAACAATATTTTTTATATTCACTATGAAATAACAATTACTGAGTTTAATTGAAGTTAACAGATTTAATAATAAGTTATATAAATACCAGCTGTTAATTAAGAGATATTGAGACATATATTTATATATTGTATATGTTTATCCGTTAAGATTTAATTAATGGCCTAATAATCTACAGGTACAATCAAACGCAAGCCTTCAATGAAACCAAACATTCCATTGACTTGGATGACTCGCCAGCTAAAGGAGATGGTAGAGAACGAAGGTGATACAGACACTGGGGACTCCGGCACTCTCACCCGAAGGACTAGGCGCGACGACTCCACGCTCAAAAGACACCATTCCACTACTACAGGTATTTAAATGTTTTATAATGAATTTATAGTTCTAAATTGTAATCACAAATTATTTAGGTTTTCTATATTCACACTTTTTACACACCAAATTCGCCGTTTGTACTTTTACAAATTCGTACTTTTAAACCTAAGTTCACATTTTTATACTTCACATTCATGTAATTTATAATAATTTAAATTTCTATTTGAAATTAAAATTTCTGCAACCAAATTTAATAAGTCTTAAATAAATCTAAGTATTTCAGCGTATAATATTACCAAATGAATAATAATAAGCTAAACTATTTGCTTATATAGCTTATTAGCGACCCATTTGCGGCTCTCGGCTCGCGCTTAAAATACACAATTATTTGTTTTCTAATTACTTTAGTACTATCAGTAGAAAAGATATATTAAAAACACATAAGTCTAAGCCAATTCAATAAAATAATTATTTTAAAGCAATGTAGTCGACAAGAACACTTTATATTGATATAACATTTTTATTTATTTTAATAAAAGATTTTAATAAAACAAACACTAAGTTAAAGGAAGATTTAAAAAAGTGAAAACTATTGTAAATCGGTTAAGTCGTCTCTTAGATACCGCACAAATACACAGACAAACCGACAAACAGACAAAAACATTAAAAATCATTACTTGAGTTATATCACATTTTGAATTCTATTGCATTAATAGTTGCCGCCAATAATAGAATAATGTCTCATATGTAGAACAGCGATCAGTATACAATATTATATATTATAAGTTTGGATGTGATGTGAGGCCAGTCGTGGCGCAGCGGCACGAAGTGTGACTGTAAAACCGACTCGTTGTGGGTTCGATCCCCACTCGAGGAGATGAAATATTTACTTAAATTTATATTTCCATTTTCTTCGCTCTGGTCTCGAGGCTAAGCGCGGCGTTGAGTTCTGCCTCTCAACACGCAAAGCCTCCAGAAATCGGCAAAAAGTGGGGAATGGAGTGTCTTAACACTAGGTTCCCTCTGCCTACCCTGCTTTGTGCGGGATACAGCGTGAAGCTGATTTGATGTGATGTGGCAAAAGATGAAAAAAATAATATTTATGCTGCGAATGTTATAACGAGTATTACTGATTCACTCAAAAATTAACAATATTAATTGGACTTAATATTTATTGTAAATCAACTTCAAACAAAAGTTTTTCAATTCGACGGTATTTGTTTATGTTCCGCGATTATTTCTTTAATTATGAATCGATTTTGATGTTCTTATTTTATTTAATTACACATGTGGCATATTGGGCTCTTGATGCCAACTAGCTACATAAAATATTTTTTAATCTTAGAATTATTTTTAAAACTTAATTTATTTTGTTTGTGAAGCACGGTGCCAACTGGCAGCTATCTTTTGAATAATTTTGAAAATTTCTTACGTTTATTTATTAATTTGGTAGTAAATATTTAAATTTCAAATTATTTTTTTTTTGTGACTTTGACGAATATAAAATGTAAAATCGCGAATTTGAGGTTTAAAAGGATGAATTTGGAGTGATAAATCTATATAAGGGTACAATCATAAGATATATTATTTATGTAATTGTATTTAGAATGTCGTATCTATTAGACGATTTGTTGTACTCATTCGGCTTTTAATCCATTTCAAATAAGAGAACAATACTTAAATATTCAGTTCATTTTATGTATACTCACAAATAATTGTATAAAGATTTTCTACACATGTACCTATAAGAGATACTCATTCATACATATTTTCTATATTTTAAAGCGTTATTCCGCACTTAGGAAAGATAAATACTTTTTTAAAAATATATAAAAAAAACCATTAATACGTATTTATTTATATAAACCCTATATGTTCTTTATAATTTAATTTCTCGTTTATAATTTACAGAGTCTTCGGAAACGGCAATATACAGTACGGGCAGTATCACCTCTACCAGCAGTCCAGTGCGGCACGAGGAGCCTCCCGCGCCCTACTCGCACTACGACACTATAACCCGCGACCCGTACCGTAGCAGCGTCGACACCGCCTCCTCCCTTTACGGATACACGATATATGATAAAACACAAGTGGTCAGTGAAGAGTTGCCGCTGCCTCCTCCTCCTGACGCTGATGTTACGGATGGGATGTTCAGTTCTACGTTAAGCCTGGACTCCCTGCCGCCGCCGCCCCCGCTCGAGCCCGTCGAGGATATATCGGGATCGCAGCTCAGCCTGCCGCCACCGCCCCCCGAGCACGCCATGGAGGCGCACTCCGGCCGCGTGCAGGACATCGTCAGCCAACTTACGGCTCAACAGATTGAGCAAACTGCCCGCGCTGGACAAAGAAACAGCAATCGCATTTCTGATCCTAATCGAGTCTTTCCACGGCAGCCCTCACTCGATAGCGTCAGTTCGGAAGCTTCCAAAACGTCTTCTTTACATTCCGATAAGAGCATCTATGGGCAGCAGAACGTGGCGTATGGCGCTTGTCTAGTAGAGCTACAAACAAAAAAACTTAGCAATGGTAGTCCGTCAATTCAAAAGAAGACAACAGAAGCAGAAGTGCGAACGAAAGAACGCACCAGCTCGATGAAGAGAGTCAATTTTGCAGATGAACTTCCGACCAACACTGAGAAGAAAAATAAGAAAATTTCATTTAATTTAGCAGATGCGCCTCCGTCGCCCCGCAAGCCGCCGCCGCCGAAACGCAACGAAAGCACCCGATTATCATCTCCAAAGAAACTTGCAGACTCAAACAGCAACCCACCCAAAGAATTCCTCAAAGACTTGCAAAGGGTGATGAGGAAGAAGTGGCAAGTGGCGCAGAAGTGCAAACTTGAGCCCGCGACGACGCCGCACGAGGTGCTCGGGTTCAGAGAGTACCCGCTTTCAGACGACTACAAGGAGACGAGCGTGTCCATGTGGGTGCAGGAGCACTACGGGACGGGCTCGGGAGCCACAGGTGCGGAGGATCCCTTTTATGAGAACGTGTACGGGCGCGAGGCACCGCCGCGCCGCGAGGAGCCCAAGCCTATCAAGAAGCGGCCGCCGCCTGCGCCGCCGCGCCGCAGTGACTCCACGCACCTGAGCTCGCACCCCGCCGTGCAGCCCGCCGTGCAACCCACCGTGCAGCCCACCGCTTGAGGCCGGCTCGGGCTGTCGCTGGCGCTGTGCGGCGTGGCGCGCCGGCTGTGCCCCGACCGCCACCGCGACCGCCACGACTGCCGCTGAGAGTATTGCGCTATAGCAGCTGTATATCGCCTCCGATTGCGTATCGTAGTGTTTCAATGTAGTGACATTTTAAACGCTCTCTGGATGTAGCCAAATAACTCGTCAGATCTTATCTGACTGGAACTCTAAAAGTAGACTGTTAGTTTTGTTTTATGCACTTTTGTGGAACTGAGTTCTTTGTAATGTGTTATATAGTGACCAATGGTTTGAGAGAGTTAGTTAAGCTAAGAAAGAGACTTGGATGGTGTATGGCGGTGCTATTATGAAGTGGTATAATAAGGAAACTTTTGCAGGTCCAGTTGTAACAAGGGATACCTTTGAAAATTAAAAACATTTGAACTTTAAAGATGTATGTATACAAAAAAATATCATAATTTTAGACTCTTTAATGTAATTAAACTTTTAATTCAATGAAATTGGCGATGTAGACGAAATGGTGCTAATTTAAAAAGAATAAAATTTAAAAAATGTTACAAATGGACTTTGCAAAATGTATTTATTTAAATTAGTTGAAATTTTGGCAATTATATATTATGTTCCTAATTTAATGAACGTGCAGCTACAATACCGACAAATATATTTGTTCGACTTCGATGACATGGCAACGTGACAATTGATGAAAGCATCATCTGTCAAATAGTGACATTCCTGTTCCACACTTTACAGGATTATTTATTTTGTAAAGAGAGGTTTAAGAGATACAGATGTTTGTAACTTTTTCTATAGACCAGAAAGAATCCTGGCCGAGGATCTATATGGTATTCTTTTATGGAGTACTATTTATGTAAAAGTACGATTATTCCTAATTTGTGCCATAGTTATGAAATGTTTTCATACAGAAATGGATTTGTATAGTGAACTCATTATTATTTTAGTGAATCGGATTTCTTTTTTTTTTTAATATTTTTATAATAACATAATACAGTAAAACATTAGCGAGTATACAGTTTAGAATAAAATTTAAATTAATTATGACAACTTAGTTAAAATGATTGAGAATACTGAAGTTTTGAAATTTTTATAATTTTTAAAAATGATCGCTGGTCGAAAAGATAAATTGAAAATTATATATATATAAAAAATTAAACACACCTGATCTCAACCGCATGACATGTGCTGTAGTTATTTTGGATAGGCTGTGATTTTGTCCAATTTCATTTGAATATACATTTCTCAAGATATTTGCAAAGCAGCAAAAAATTAAATAAGTATACTATGAAGACTCGATTATCTGGCCCTCAGTTATACGGATTCAGTATATATCCGGACTACCAGTCCAGAACACCATCCAAATACCAGACATTTGATTAAAAGACAAAACTAAAAAAAATGAGGAGCATTTCTAATATAACTAATTATTTTAAAATATACTTACGCTATATGTTTATCCGAATGCTTAAGCACAACAACCAGTCCGGTTAATCGGGTTTCTATAATTTTTTTTTTTTCATAATGTATGGCCACTTAAACACATCCTATAATGCGATAATTAATCTAGCCGTCCTACTAACATTTTCATTTTTATACGTCTTTAAAATGTAGGGCAGGTTTTACTATTTAAAATGTTATACCGCATTGTTTACTATATTAACTGGTTTATAAAAAAGTGTAAGTCATTAATGCTCATAAGATATAACAGTAAGAAGATTTGAACTATTGTAGGTACATTTGCAAATATAAAAAGGAAACACTTTTTTTATTTATACGTACGTTGTAGATCGATTTTACTTAAATACGTTGTGATAGTATTAATAAAAAAAAACATTCTGAAATAGGAATTTTAATAATCCGATGACACTACGTTGCATATAAGATATTTTTTTGTAATCTTAGTACCTACATATGGAATAAATGTATTAGGCGTAAATTATTTGGCAAAGATAACAGTGCTTCGAATATACTCCGAGTTTACTCTTGTTTGTTACTGATTTATAGTTAAAATATTTATAATAATCTGAAAACACAGACTGATTAAAGTAAGCGAAATGTTTTTAGTACGTTTTAAAATAGTTTTCTACATTTTGTTCTAATCAAAGATAAAAAGTTTAAACTATAAAATTAATTATTTACAACAGCTAATTTGTAAATCATAGTTTCGTTAAACTACTTGACTCGTATTTCAAATTTCAAAAATCTTTTTAACTACGTTTGCTTATTATATTTTTTTATCTTATGAATAGAACAAATTGTAATAACAAAATAAAAAAAATCATAAATACAATTTCGGAAAGAAATCCATCCATTATTCCTTCAACTACTAAGACTGAGTTATTTTCAGAATTTGACAATAAAATTGCGTCCAAAATATGTTACGCCTTGTTCAGTCTTGACTCATGTTCAACTTTTCATCAGAAATACAACATTTAAGTACATAACGCGTCGTCGAACACCTCGTACGAAATAAAATACATGGGTTGTATAATCGTAATAAAACAAACTCAGTTTATTTCATACATTATATATATAGAACGACAAAATATAGCAATATTTCTTTATGCTTCATATACAGAATACCAGACCTAAAGTTAGTTTTATCAAATATAAACAAGAGTACATTTCTAAGTAAATAGATAATAGCTGGCATGAATCTTTTTTAACCAATAGTGTATATTTCCATTGAATGTAGGGGCAACTACAGCATACTTAAATGTATGTCATATATAAGATTAACTTGTGGTCGAACAATATTCAGATGTAGGAGTGATAGAGTGGCAGATGCGTTGTGGTCTGTGCACCGCCTCGATGTGAGTTAAATGTCTACTTTCCACTGGTATTTGTATAATATAATGTAGAATTTAGTATCAACGACTTTTACGTGTACCGCTGTAGCTATGTGCTATTATTTATGAAAATTTAAGTTTCGATAGCTCATTTGGAGTGTAAGATGTGAACTTAAATTTTTATGAATGAAAAGTATTATTAATTACTATTGATGTCGTGACCCACGTCTCATAAGAGACTAAAGTAATATCAACCTAAACTGATTATTCCCAAACACTGTATATATATAAATACTATAATAATATTTGTCTTAGAAGCTTACTTGAAGAATTACATTTAACTTTATATACGGGTTATGTTTTACAGTGTCTTGGCATCTATCTATATATTATACCTTATAATTCCAAACTCTTAATTGATCTTGATTTATTAATCACTTTTATGTATCGCATTTATTAGAGTGTTAATTGTTTAAACTGTACAGTGAACATAACTATAACAATTCTTTGTATATTTTTTCAAATATATCAAAATGCCAATTATATTGTTTTTTTATTAACTATATAGTAAAACGTGTATTCTAATTTTTCAAACACATTACAACAATTGTAAGAGGAGAAAACAATTGAAATATTGAAATTTATTTCCTGAGTATAAAAATCCAATTAACTATAAAAGTAAATTGATATAATCTGGTTAAATTTCCTGTTAAGCATTACATTATGAAAATTTAACTAAAAAATTAAAAAACACATTTTAATATATATATTTTCAAATATATTAAAAAGATTTCTTCTTTATTGTTTTTTGCATCTCTGCAGGAGATTTAAGAAAATACAATATCGATATATTTACAGTATTTTATATTATTTTATACGTAAAGAACTTAAAATGAAGCAAAATCCTTAATTGATAGATACGATTTGTTAAATTTATTTTTAATCTTAGTAATAGGTACTTACTTATATTAAATAGTTCACATTTTAAAATATATTAAATTAATAAAATCTTAAGATATAAAAATACAAAAATCTTACATTTAAAAATATTTCAAATTGCGTAACAAGGGTTCAGAATCCAGACGTGATCCAGTGATCCAGAATTAGTGACTGGTTCCGGAGTTAGGGGACTCCTCAAAAACGCGCTGTTTTAAGTAAGGGGCCGTTCAAGTATTACGTAAGTAGTTTTTTTGCAATTATTGACCCCCCTCCCCCCTATGTCATCAAAAATAAGCAATCCTCTTACCCCCTCCCCCAATACAATGCTTACGTAAACGGCATATACATTTTTTAAGGTATTTTTTTATTGATTTATGAGCAGCAGTATCTACCTATATAAAAGAACATGTTCCCACTGTCTGAGGTAAGACGAATGCACACCCGTAACCGCTGATGTGAAATTTAGACAGATTTTTATTTTCGAAAACTGAAAATCCACCAAGGATGAAATAAGGGTTGAAAGTTTGTACGGAAAAAAAAATTAAATCAGCACCGATTTTTATAATAAAACAACTGTAATATTTGCATATTAACTCCTGTGCAGTTTTAAATTAGTTACATATTATTATTAGCTAAATGTACAATTGGTAAATATGTAGTTATTACAGTGTACACGTAGAAAGGATGTTTTTAGGCAGTTTTATATAGATTTCTTTCAAACTAACGAACGAATCAAAAATTTTTTGTATTTACTTGATATTTCTTTGAAGATCAAATCGTTCTTTATCTCTGTGTTAAATTAATTACGACTTAAACTTAACTGTTATGATTTACGAAGGTAATCTCCACTAACAATTCAATTTTGTTTACTTCATTGTATAAAATATTGTATAATATTGCTTCAAAAATATATATTTTTATCAACAGTCACATGACCAAGACATTTCGAATGTCATTCTTTAGCCAGGAATCTTACCAGCGCGATTGCTATATAACATTCGCAGGCAAACTAATGCCTTGAGTTCATTCAAATGACGATAACTTTTTTTTAATGAACCGATCTTGATGAAACAAACTTTAATTGTTAAGTTGAGTTAAAACAAAGCTATTGGTGAAACTTTTAAGTAAATCGATCTTTCAGTACTTTCAGAGAAAAATGGGACCATACATATCGACAGACAGACAGACAGACAAGAAATTCAAAATATATTTTTGCTTTCTATTATTCTTTTTAAGTGTCCCTATATCCATTTCAATCAAAATTACTAAACGTACAGACAAAATATTTTTACTGTCTTATACTATATAGAGATAAAACAGGCAACTGTTCGTACCAAAGTCGAGGCTCTCGTCCAAAAAATATCTTTAGATACGCCTATGGTGGTAATGTCACCAAAATCAAAAAAATGTAAGTTTACGTAATGCCAGTGTTAATTTATTACAACCTCCTTGGGTAATCTGTAATGCCGATGCTACTTGGAACTTGTTAAGTGCCTTCGTTAAGTGTCCTTTAACCACTGCGCTGCCTTTTGTTTGAACCTAGTAGTATATAATATAATATTTAATAAAGAGTTAACGGACGGTAAATAATTCTACTACAATTTTTTTTTAAGTTACCTCGATAAATCCAGTCAACGATGAGGTTATAAATTTCATACAAAGATTACTCCAAAAATCCTTACAATTCATCACTGTTTAGGGCAAATTTAAACACATTTTTTTATATAAAATTTTTCTAAAATAGTTTTTACTGATCAATTCATACAATAGGTTTGTAACTTTCTTTTATATTTTCTTGGGTCACTACTCACATAAAGCTGTAAAATGTATTTTTACCGTACTGAATATTATTAATATTAAATTATAAGTACAATTGAAAAGGTATCTGTATATATTATATATTATAATTAATCTGTGATCAAAATATTTTGACATTTCTTTACTCTTTTACGTTTATAACGTTGTTTACATAAAAGTTTACCTAATATTTATTAGTTTATTCAAAGTAATTTATTATTTCAATTAAAGGAAATCATGAGTATTGAAAGTAGAAACTACCAAGTTTTTTGAAATATTTAAACTTTATTTTTTGTTACCTATTTATTCTTATTATATAATTTAAAGCACAAAGCATACATTTCAAAATTATTATATTTCGCACCATGATTACACATTTTAAACAAAAAAAAATTTTTTTAGACACTTGTAAATGTATAAAGATTGAAGGCCATTTAGAAGATATTGTTTGGTTTTCTCCACCAAATAAAAATAAACGAAGCGTTTGGCCTCTTTCATTGGAAGACTGGACCAGAAACCCTCACATTTGGCTGTATTACGTCGAAAGTGCGAATGACTTGCTTCAAGAAGATGACGTACTAAAGTATTATTTTATTTTACTTATTTGTTATTTATGTAACATTAGAATAGAAAAAAAAATAATGCTTTATCTTTATTTTACATAATTCTTAAATATAGTAATATTCTAAAATAATCCTAAATATCCACAGTGGTATAAGATGTTTGTACCACTGTGTCATATTAATATAGATAAGTTATTTGTGTATTGAGTACCTCTAATACATCAAAAAACAATAAGGTAACACATTAAAACATTACAAAATGCCATATGTAAGTACAAGGTCAGCGTACATCGCGTAATAATACCTATGACATTTTGGGATTTAGATAAACATGAATATTTAAGGAAATGATAATTTTAAGCAAGTAAAATCATTAATTTATCCTTTGGGGATATTTAAATAAGAAAATGTTGCATTATCAACACAATATTTATATTATTTCTTAACAAAATCTCAAATTCAACTATAATTTAATCAGTGTTTTATCCACGACAATTACTAATACTAGCAGAATTGGCAAGGAATCGGTTTTGAATTAATTTGTACGCGTTAGAAGTCAAAAGGCAAAAGATGTAACCGCGAAATGTCTGTATAGATTGATAAAATAGCTAGGCGTCTACAGATCTAGCGGATTTTAAAAGTCGATTAGGTTAGGTTAGTTATTTTAAAGTTTCTAACTTAACCTAACTTGCGCCTAAACACCGACACATCTATTTATTTAAAATTGCCTGTAGAACAACAGGTACTCTATACAATCCCTAGAAATTATGGTCATTACCTTATAAATAAAGTATGTAATGGCTAATAATACTCATAATATTTTATATATATTATGAATATTATAAGCCATTACAATACAGTGGAGCGTCGATTATACGAACGTCGCTCAACCGAACGACCGCTTATCCGAATCCGAATTTTAGACTTCATGACTAATAAGGCTGACGCCACCATTAGCAGCACATCAACTGCAAGTTCAGATAATTAAAATGAAGACATAGTTAGTGCAACACAGGCCGAGAGCGACCAGTATCAAATATCTGCTCTCAAAAAAGTACGTGATCTAGCCGCTCGTAAGCGGGTAGGCTTCCTTCGGCAGACGAAGATTCAAGATTTTTTTAAGCGTTAATTGTAATTAGTAAACACTAGTTTGACTACAAAATTGTCTGCACTTTTTTTTTGTTTATTTCCTATTTGTCATTAAAGATATTCATAAATGTAAATAATATGGTTTTCATTTACCTGTACGTAAATTTGTATGGCTGAATCAATATATGTACATTAGTTCGATTATCCGAAAATACCGGTTTTCTGAACATCCACGTCCCCCAATTAGTTCGGATAATCGACGCTCTACTGTACATTGTTTGGACGCCTCATTTATACTATAGTCTATACATTGCCAAGGTATTGTATAGGATACCTAAATTTGAAGTTTAATAATAAATTCTAAACTCTGGTAAGGTCTTTTGAATCGTCCACTAAACATAAAGCAACCAATGTACTACATATTTCATACTTATACTATCTATTATTCAGACCAGTTGTGGCGCAGCGGCACAAAGTGTTACTGCAAAATCGACTGGTTGTGGGTTCGATCTCCATAATCTCTATTTAAAATAAAATAAGGGATACAGCGTGAAACTGATTTTATTATCTATAATCGTGATCTACTAAATACCACAAATATCAATGTTTAAAAACGAGGAAATATTACAGAAGGGTTACCAGACCTACACAATTACCCACGATGTCATGTAAGAAATAGGTTAACTTATATTATGTTTTCTTTCAGATCTACACAGACAAAATATTGGTCTATTCACGATGTCCAGCGCTATTTTCTCGGCGATCTACATTGTGAACAAGTTTTATTCACTTACCAATATCCTAATTTAAAAATGCCATCCCGCCTTGGGAATCATTTATGGTTGGCCAATACAGCTTTGAAATTACCATCTTCGGTTTATATGAAGGAACTGCATACATCGATTGAAACTTCATTTAAGGTATTCTTAAAACAGATCTCAAATTTTGTAACCAGCATACTCACTCGAAAGATGGAAATAGTAATTATTGGCTGCTGTCCGCAACGTTTGCGTGAACTTTGTGACCCCTGTCATACTATTGTCCTTTTACCAGCAATTGTGATCAAAAATTGGACCTAAAAATAATTGCTTTTAATATGTGCTGGTACTCTCAATTTATAATACATCATTGTATACGTCATGAGGCAAAGAATATTCATAATACTTAACAATCTTGCATAAATAGAATTTTTATGCATGTCATAGTGCACCTGATCTTATCTGATTTACATCAGATGTTCCAAATCTTTGATTTCAACTTTCGTCAACAAAAAAAATCACATGTCGTTAAGTAATTTTCATTCTTTGATACCATTTAGCAAATATTACTGAAGTGCCATTGAAATATTTGTAATAGCTAGTCGATATGTGTAGTTCGGCATTAGAATTTTCAGAACCAAAATTTTGTATAAGTCAACGAATAATGCCCATCACAATGAACTGCCTTTAGCAATATTAACTTATTTCTTATAGTTGGCTATCCATGGGATGGGCCTATCTCCAAAATCAATTAGACGTAACGTGATAGAAGTAGATGTAAAATTAAAAAATATATATAATATCCATTTAATCCATTTTAAAAACGCAAAATATATTCAATGTCTGCACATTGAATATATTAACAAAAAAAATAGTTTAAGCGAAAAGAGGCATTTGTATAATTTATAGGAAAAAAGTAGATTTCGGTCGTTAAAAGTGGAACAGAAAAAAATATAAATAGTCAGTCGTTTATTTCAGTTTCAGACAAAGCTTTCAATGGAGAATATAAATATTTTTTAATAAAAAAACTAACTACACTTAAACACAAAAACTGTTTGCTTTATCCTGTAAGGCAGTTTAGTCTTCATGGTAGTTACACATTACAAAAGAATATACTCAGTTATTTCTGTCCAGTGGATGCCCAGACTTATGCAGAGTTAGCCCTATCAAATATCTGCCCAATATTTGTTGCCCACATACGAGTACGCGAGATATACTTTAGGTCAGATATGCCTCTATGAAGGAAAGACAAAGTTGTTACTTCTAGAAGCTGCTGAATATTCAGCATCCGTACACTCTTCATCACGAACCACCACCTAACCTCGCTCTTATTACCATTACAACTCTTGATGGAACTCGTAATTGCCTTTGGAACTTGAAGAACGGTATTGTAATCGAAACGTGAACATCGTTGGGCTCTCTTAGTGTGCTCATGCTTACTAAATCTCTTTAAGTTTCCACACCAGTAATAGTATTTGTTAACCCTATTTACAAGGGAAGGGGCCATGTTCAAGAAGGTGATAGTTATAGAGGCATTATGCTTATGAGTCATACCATGAAGCTCTTCGAGCGCATAATCGATCTCAGTCTCCGTCGCGAGAGTACTGTCTCTGAGATCAATATGAATCGAATAGACGCTGCTCCGGCCAAATGGCGGGAGGTCACGGCGAGTACTTAGGTGGATGTACGGTGTAAGGGGGTCTGATTGCAACTAATTCAAGATAATCTTGGAGTTCATTGCTACAAGAGTTTCGCCTGAGATGGTATGGCTATGTTGGGTGCTGGTCTGGGAACTGCATCGGAAGAAAGAGCCTTACTGTGTCTGTGAACGAACTGAGATCCCCGCCCTACGCCTATGGAAAGGATGACTAGATGACATCATACAGGACATGAGATCCATTGGACTAACCACGGAGGTCGTTGAAGACGATGCAAAATGGTTTCAGTGGCAAGACAGACGCTGGCAAAAAATGCCGGGACTAATGCCATGTAGAAGAAGGACTAGGATAGGATATTTATTTATACTTTCTTTAAGAATATAAAAAATTTAACTTAGCGCGATTTAAACTCGCGCCTGTTGGCAACCATCGCAAATGTTTTAACTGACTAAGCCATCCGCTCTCATCAGGTTACGAGGAAATTCTTATATGCTTGTTACAACTCATTTGTTGCCAGCATCTCTATAGGGAGATTTTCACTTTCCGCTACCCAAAGGTAATTACTTAGAATTATCATTTGGCTTAGCTGGTCAAATTTTTGTCTTAGTAGCTGGACGGTGTCCAAGAGGCGCAGGTTTAAATCCGTAGCACGTTCAAATTTTGTATTCGATTACTAAAAAAGTATTTTTCTCTCCTAACTGCGGAATAACACTTTAAAAAAGTAAAATATATTTATCTATGTTACTTAGAAATTGTTAGTTACTTAGATTATAATCATAAAAAATCCAAGAAAAGCAGGCCTGTCGACTTTTTTATTTTGTACATTTAATTTTGGACTTAAATTCGGGATATACATAAATTGTATTCCTTAGTAGTATATCATTCTATTAATCTTATACGACTGAATAAATGTTAATTACACACTAACATAAAACATATTATAAAAACATTTATTAAATAAAAATGCTTACTTTTTTAAATAAGAAAGCGGTAGCTGAACAACTACAAGTGGATCGTCTTATCGTGTCAGACCAGTTAATCAAAATCGATCAATTGGACTATTTTAAGAGGAAAACATTTTTTAAGCTTTTGCAAAATTTTATAGGGTCAGTATGTAAACACAAATAATTCTAATTATTTATTTAAATATAATTTTTTTTTCGATAATACTGAAACAAAAAAATATCTACATTCATATGTATTTTGTAATAAAAGTTTACAGGATAGCCTCCAACTGGTGTCATTAGAAAATTTGGGATGTAGAAGATTGGAAGGAGTACAGATTATACAACACCTTGCCAGCTTTACTTCACATTCTCTTAAATATTTGTTTTTGTGGCGCTTCTTTCTGTCTAATGAAAATCCTATTCTAGTCAACTATAGTTATATTACAGGTAAGAATGATAAAGTACATTGGTTTTAAGTAGATTTATGATATACACCTAACTTACTTCATAAGAATGTTGTTAATTAAAACCGTCAAAATTTAAGAATTTTGGTTCAAAGTGAATTATTAAAGATAAGACAATTATTTTTATACATCTTTCTATAATTATTACTGAATATAAAATTCCTATTTGGATGGCTTATTGTGAACATTAAGAAAAATTAAATAAAACAAACACTCAATGCGAAATTAATTTTACCAAAATACAATAGTGAAAAGTGCAATTAAATCGGTTAAGCCGTTTCTGAAATTAGCGTAAACAAACGCACAGACAAACAGCCAACATTTTTATAATCATTGTTTTCGATTCTATTACACTATTAAATGCCATCAATACTTTTTCAATATATCTTTTATATACACTGGGGTGTGTCGATTTTAGACGTTTTTTTCAAATTATGTTATATTTTAAGTGGGGGGTCTCAAAAGTTGCTTAAAAATATAAGGTTTTTAGACTGTTTTTTTATTTTATTTAATACATTTTTTAGCCCTCTACCAGAGCTCAAAGTTTTCATGATTTGAAAAAGAATCTGAAATTACTGCTGTTTCTCTGAGTTTTTCAACAGAAATATATATATGTAATATATTCTTTATCGCGTCTGCTATAGCGGGTAGCATTTTGAAATTATATTTTGCAAATGCTCCCAGCCTAGGACAGTCCACTTCATTTCATGTTATGAGCAAGTCTTCCATAATCATTTTCACAAGCCACTAATTCCAACACAAATCAAAAAAATAATATAAGGTAACTAATTTGGTGGAAAAGTAATATATCTTAGCTAACTTTCTTTATAACGTGTTGAAAATAACTAGAAGAATGACAACGCAAAGATTGGTTGATTGTATTCTGCGTACTATCAAAACCGTCAATCTTATAATGTATCTATCTACCTAATTACAAATCCTAGAACTATGTAGAAAACTGATTTTTACAATTTGTTTGTATTATCAAATTATCCGGTGGTTACGTTGCAATATGGTTATAACGAATGTGTTTTAAAGTTTGCATAATAATTAATCAATTCGCCCAATATAATTAGCTATTATTCATAATGCCCTATTGACCCATTTAGACCCATACCTCAACTAGCAGTAAATACAAGGTTTTTTTAAGTATTCATTGATAGATACCGATGTAATAAAATAAAAAAACGTAAAAAATGTTTTATTTTATTTAAAAAAAAACGCTGACCCCAAACGAGGCCACTGGACTCAAGTGATATGAGAACTTTCAAAACAATTCTTATCAACATACTGTTTTACATGTTTTTTTATATTGCCAACACGCCGTCTTATGGCACACTGCACATCTCAGTTGCTGGGAAAGTTTTTGGGGGTGGTGACCCACCCCATCATGCTGCAGACTTAGTACTGCAGAAGCTCATGAGTGCATAGATACACTCTATCAAATAGTGACGAGCGAGGTAAAGACGAAAATAAAGCTGATCTGCATTATTTGTATTAGTTAGTAGGCGTAGGCCATTAAGTTACAAAAGCGAGATCCAGAATTTATGTGGATAAAACCCACCACCGTTTTCTGCCCCATACAGCAATATGATACATGCATAATAGATTGATCAGCTAAATAATCTCCGCCCATAACCTTGTTATAGTTTTGAAAAACATGCGGAATGCCAACGTCTTTCTCTATAGCATTCCATCTCTTTACTTTATTCAGAGGGAGAACGCTGTCAAAATTTGACTCCATTGTGCAATCGCTGATATTCAACTATCGCACAATTAAAATTTGGTTGACTTGGTCAAAGCGATAATCAAATTCGACACGGTTTTCCTTTTTCATATCTTTAACTGCTGTGAGAAGACACTTCTTAGTTCTACCTTCGCGAACAGTACCAGTTGCTGGATAACCAAACTATGATAAATCTCAATGCAATGCGTAGCTGGAAAAGAAATATGAGTTTGTTGAGTAGTAGTTACTGCTTTCTCTAAAGTAACTACTCTTGTACCCAAAGGCTCCATAGAATAAGCTGCTATGGTCTTTCCACAGCACAAGTCGTAGGCGTAATCATCCAGTTTTTATACCCAAATCGTACTTATCGTCTCCTTATTCTTCGTCGTTAACTACACTTGCTTCTGGAGACAGAGCAAGTAAGTTTTCCTTTCCGACGTCTTCTTCAATGATTACAGCTTCAATTTTTTCGTTACTACTGCGTGTCATTATATACTTGGGATAGACCTGCGAATAAAAAAAATACTTTTGATGTGCCCATTGGCCCCATTACAACTCTTCTTTTCTAATCAAATGTAATTATATTACATAGTTTACTATTATATATAATTGAGTATATTTTGTACCAAAACCAATGAGTCTAAAAGAAAAAGTTAAAAATAAAAAATAAGTACTGATTCACATTACTGAACAGCTCCACAAAAATAATAATATCATAATTTAGCTTACTTTTAAGGCCACAATATAACGATAGACCGTTTATCGGCACAATTCTAGACATGAACTGCATAAAACCAAAAATATAAAAATAAACGTGGGTACTTTTTAAGTGTCCCCATTGGGGCACGTGGGATCTATATGGGTTAATCAGGTGGTCCATGATACACGCGTACACAACTTTACACAAACGTATTATTTGTCTTTATTTTAAATTACCTATTATATAAATATTCAAATAGGTACCTATATAAGACCTCCTTATTAGTAAATGTCATTTATTTTCTCTTTTGTTTTAGTTATGTAACTTAGGAAACCAAAACAGTAATAAATATTACTAAAAAATTGTAAAAGTATACAAAACGACAAAAAATTCCGAAATAAAATTAAAATTATAAAAAAAAATGATAATTTGTGGGCCTTCGTTACTTGTTTTATATCCAAGTATTAAATTATTATGCTTCTTTATACCCTGCGCTTTATTACTAGGGATGCTTGTGGTGTATATGGGGGGTTTGTTTAATCATTATACAGTCATCGCAGCTTCCAAAATTAACGCTATTGCAAATAGCACGGCGTTTTAAGCACAATGTCAAAGGAAATAAAATGGTGGATCCATAAACGGTTGCTATGGTTTACTAAACTGTTGTTATATTTACAATGGCAACCGACGAAGAGAAAAGCAAACTGGCGAAATTATTGCACGGACTGGAAGTAGCTGAGATTAAATTGCCCGAACGGTGTAATGATATTGTTCGTGAATTACAAGAAAAATATCACGACCCGGAGGTAAATGAAGAAGTTGTAAACGAAATGTATGAGAATCCATATATCCCAGACAGAGCTTTACTCGAAGAAAACGAAAAGAAACTTAAGGAATTGCTAAGGGAAAATAAAAGGTAATGTATTTTTTTATTTAAATACTATATACTTATACATATTTGTTATTTCTGCTTACAATATATTTTTACCACTTGCAGGGAAAAGAAAACCATGGTTTCCAATGTTCTTTCCAACGATTCTAATCGACCTTGGCGTACTAATTCTAATAGAGAAAAACTTAACCGAATAGAAAATGAGCTTAAGCGACACCGTGATCGGGCTACGCTAAGCATTACGCCAATGGAAGAAGAGAAAATGAATGATTTGCTATCGGAATGTCGAGAGGAAGGCCGAGGAGCAGGGCCCGTTGGGGCAGACCGGCTGAGAGAGACTGTCGATGAAGCGATGAAAAATTTACCAAACTTTCAATATAAAAATATACAAAATTCCACCGCGACTGCAATATTTCCTGATGCTGCAATCGGAGAGACTCCTGATATTGCAGAGAAACGAACTCAAAAATAAAATTATTTTTTTTATTTGAATAGTACTAGGGTGAAAAAATCTATTCATTAAAAGTCATTAAACGTTTTTTTTATTAAAACTGCATTACATCTACACTATTACATATTTTTCTTACTTTTAATAGTTAAATAAAATTACTAACAAATACTTGAATACGATGGCATAAAAAAAATCTTCCTTTCTATATATATATGTTATGTTTCATTTATATAGATAAGTTACATTATTTAGAAAAAAATCCTATAATTTCTTATCATAAGGAGACGGTATGTTTATCTATATTACGTTTATTATTAAAAAGTACATAGTAAAAGAATAATTAATTTAAGCACTTATTGCGTTCTAGGGAGTGGACAGCATTTGGCACGACCAGACACTAAACAATGTTTCTTACGAAGCTTGGGCGAACTCAGAAATCTTCGTGTCCTCGCACTAGAGTACGCGCACATCGCGGATGGATCTGGCAATGCTTTGTTGTCTTTGTTGCCCGTGATCCGACGCCCTCATTTTCGCTTACAGGTACCTAAGTAACGTTTGAAACGCTTTTAACCGTATATCTATTTAAATTTACCTTTTTTAAAAAAAAAAACAAGTTACTGTTAAAGAATTAATTTTTAAATTACAATTATCATATATTACAATATAAATAGTCAATATACCTAGTTATGTTACATATGGTATAGACCATATTACGTTTTTCAAATATATCGAATAAATAAATTTTAAAGCTCATCTGTCGTGAAGAGCAAACTCCAGGGCGAGCCAGTCCTCACTTAGGAGTCGGCGGTCATGAAGTCCCTGATACTGCTTGGCGACGCGTCTCTGTCGCATGCCCAGATCTATATTTGTTTATGGCTTTTTGTAAGTAATTTATTTATTTTCTCAACAGAATCTAATTATTTATTTTGTTAAACATTAAATATTTTATCATTAAAATCAACACATTTTGTGATTTTATTTTCTAATTAACACTAATATACGTTTATTTTAAATATAATTTGCTGTATATGTATAAATTAAAATATTTTTAGTTCTTATACGTGACTATGATCATATCCAGCGATTTTTAGCACCTAGTATGCCGTTACGGGAAGTTCATTTACAACATAGGATTTTCTTGGGTTTTGCTCAGCGACAAGATTCTGATATTAGCTGCTTCGTGCGCCTTATAGCCTATCGCTACGCCTCTACTCTTGGTTAGTTAATGTTTATAAATTAATGTCAATATTTTTATTTTTTTAATAACGCATTTAATTTTTTTTATAGTAACATTAAGCATTCATCAATGGCGATCTCCTCATATTCCGTTACGACGAGTAATAGAAATTATGCCACATTTAACCCGTTTGGTGTACACGGGTCGAATAAATTGTGAAGACCTGCATAAAGCTCTGATCATGGTGGCATGTGGAGTCTGTGATAGTAAGTCTAGTGGTATAGTCTAATACATTTAAAGTGGGTATTCAAATAAAACACCAGTCGTCTACCAGTTATACAAATGTACAGTACAGTTATCTTAGAAATTAAAATGTAAAAAATATACTATTATCATTACAGGTTTATCGTGAGAAAGAATGTAAAACAAAATATGTGATACTCATTTATTTGAAATAATATATATACATACTGACATTTTTATGTGTAATATGTATATAATTTGAATGTTTTCGATTTTACTTTTGCTGAGCACGAAAGTTACTCTAAATATATTACGAATCGATAAGGCACAATATATTTTGTAAGAATGAAAGCCGATATACATACTTGTATATATAGTTAACAACAGCACCAATTTATTTAACTGATAATTCGGAGCAGTTAGGCGATTATTTTCACGAATATGGCAAAAATAATCTTTTCTTCGGTAGCGCATTCTCTTGATTTATAAGTTATCTGCCAATACTTGGGTGTTTTTGAATACTGTCAATGTTCCCTATTTCTTCTTAATTAAAAACTTTTGTGTTCGGGGTCCATTCCATCTTGTTTTTCTATTAGGTCCTTCTTTCTGAGCGCGACATCAATTTATTTCGTTACGTTTCATTTACTTTCCATTTTTTTTCGCAATACACTTTTTTTCTGTTCGTGTAGTATTCAAATTATTTACAGACATGTAAAAAGATATATTTTTCTTGTATCGTTATATTATCGAAGTAACAATAGTGTTGATTCATTTCATCACTTGCCATCTATATGATGCCTATTAGGGCAATTTATATTGTTCATAAAAATAAAGGAAAAAAAATCTGAATGTAATAAACGTTATTAACATTAACCATTTGTTCGCAAAGTTTGTGTACGAGATAAAATATTGCACATATGTAAAAATTTCTAAATGAACTTAAAATAAAAGTCACACAATTATTATACTTTTTTTTTTTGATATATAGTATATATTTTTTAGGTTATAATAATACTTTTTTAAGTAATAATATTTACAAAATTACTTTTTTAAAATACATTGTTTTAAAAAAATACAGAATTAAAGCATCTACACATCCAAATACAAGATGATGCAACTAAAACAAAATACTGGCGCAATGTCGCCGACAGACTAAAAGAAGAATTCGAACAAATAATGCAACTTTATAACATCAATTTGGTGGTCGACATTTATAAAAGCTAAACATTTAGTCAACACTAAAATTAGAAGCAATATCAGAAATAAAAGATATAACAAAATATGATTTTCATTTTTTTTTATCTAATTCGTACGTGTGTTATAATTAATAAGACAACAAACAACAGGAGTATAATAAATAAAGATTATATTTCTTCATATAAAGTTTATTTACATAACATACATATTAACTGACAAGGATAGCTAAAATAATTAAAATAAACTCAGCAGCAGGGGAAAGGGTGCGGGCATGACTCGCCAGATCACCATAGATTTGAGACAATGGTAAAAGCTGAGAATATTACAATAAAATGTTAAATAAAATGTTTAAAACTATAATAAAATGTTAAAAGTATAAAGTGATTAAAAAGAAGTAAAACACTTCATTTATATTCACGTGCAAACTGACGTTCTGATGATAACAAATAATCTTAACAAAGCGAAAAAAAAAATATAAAATAAACATAATTTACTTTTAAATTTATCTTCAATCCGATTTAACTGAAATAATGAAAATAAAGTTAGCAGCGGGGGAAGGAATGCGGACGTGACTCGCCAGATCACCTCGCATTTGAGACAATGAAAAATGCCGAGATATTACAAATAAAGTGTTAAATGAATACAGTAATTAAAAAGAGTAAACATTATTACTATTCAAGTGGTGCAAACTGAAGTTGTAGTGATAACAAATAATCTTAACAAAGCAAAAAATAATAATAAAACGCGTTTTACTGTAATTTTTTTTCACGTATTTAACGTAGATGAACCTAGTGTTAATTTACTCACGCTCTCGATGAGCCGCCGTCCGTCCGGGAGCTCGGTGCAAAGTGGGAGGAGTGGGAGCGCACGCAGTGGACTGCTCTGCTGTCAGTTCAGCGTTAAGTGGAGCCCTACGACCCTAATTACACAATTGATCGAGAGCGTTTCGAGTTTCGCGTTTCCATGCAGGCATCGCGAGCCCAAATGAAGACCGCAACAGGTTATTAAATGTGTAAATCTAAAATATATTTTTTACATTTGTCTTTACTAAAAAAATTAGCCGTCTATACCTATATAAAATGAAAACAAATCGATATACAATATTTAAATATAATAAAAATCTGTCAACATCTCTCATTGAAGTCGATTGTCCGTGCAGTATCGCTCGGCAGCGTCTGCAATTAGCTAGGGCGCCGCCACGGAGCGCGCGTCGCGCGGCGGCCAACAACGCGCCATATCAGCCTCGAAAACGTTCGTAATTCACATATGTATATAAAATTATCTATCGCAATCTGTTTAACATCTAATATATCGTCGTGGATCGCTGTTATAATTACTGTCGCTACGTAACGTGGGCCTGTACCTACGAAGAGCATGAAGACCACCGACCACGCCGGAAGCCCATAGACCTTATAATTTTAACAATAAATTCATACATAATTTTATCTTTATACCAAAATAAATTATAACTTAATTATTTAGATTTTAGTATAATATTATTTTAACCGCTGCACGTATTGTCATAACCGATAACGAGTATAAATTGTACAGTCCACGTTTATATAGACATTTTTCGTGTAAATATAGCTATGATTATTTCGCAGTCGCATGTATAAAAATCACCATATCGGAAATATATATAACAATATAATATAGCAATACATGTACAACCTATTAGCGAATATATTAAATAATCAAATACAGATTCCATCACATTGAGGAACTGCAAGCGGACTCGAACAATGGGGGTGGTCGTATCTTGAACCAGTGA
Organism: Heliconius hermathena; assembly: GCA_013403705.1. NCBI lineage: Eukaryota > Metazoa > Arthropoda > Insecta > Lepidoptera > Nymphalidae > Heliconius > Heliconius hermathena. Next base: position 438,641 of record JAAIXJ010000155.1, on the reverse strand, counting down.
GATGTTGACGAGGCGTCGAGTCGGCGCGGGCACGCTGCGGGCAGACCGACCTCCGGCAAGGGACTCATGCTCAGTACTCGCAACTGTATATCAATATTACAGTTATTACTGCATCCCTTTCGATCGGCTTTCATATGTAATCATATGTCTATATGCCCGTCCCGACTCGAGGAGTCGACAGTTTTTTTTTGTAATTTATAACAATAGAAAACCTAAAAATTTCCCACTATTCCCGTATCAAGATATTGTTCGATCACGTTCAATTATTTCAACGCACCAATCGATAACATCACATCGAAGCAATTAAAATGTGAACTCCGATAAATATCTATACCATAACAAATATAATACAACATTATCTAGCTCGTTACGTTAAGCATTCAAATATAATCTAAGAGTGTTCGAGGGAAATATATAGCGAGAAAAGACGCTTCGGAGGCTTCAACAAGTCGAAGAAAAGTTGTGAAGACATGTAGGTTAGTATTCTAATATATAAAAATATATAGGAGGGGGAGGGATTCGTGGTCGTTAAATGTGGAGGTAAAGTCAGCGGCGCGCACCACCGCCGCGGCACGCACTGCCTCTGCGACGTGTCAGTCTTCACTGCAGGACTCCTCGTTGTCCGCTTCCTTGATGTTCGTGAAGAACGACGTCAGCGCCTTTAGCATTACGGCTGCAAGCAAACAAACACAGAACATGCTTAATGAATAGCTATGATAGAGTCCGAGCGAAACAAAGTTTTCAGACGAAATCGAACCTTCGGTTTTGGTCTCAGTTTCACCAGAAACCAAAACCAATTTTTTTTAATATACATGATAACTGAAGGTAAACTGAAACAGTTGGTAGAGGATGCCATTTCCAACAAATTCTACCCTATTGCACATGGTGCGAAAATGTCATGTTTACGAGGTATTATTAGCCATATAAAGATTATTCTAAACAAAGAGGTATGAAGACCGTAGCGTTTGGCGCTCCGTTCTCTCAGACTACCCCGCTAGAGGTAACCCTCTAATTACGTTGACCGCAACTTGCAGTCACGCCTGACAAGTACTAAGTTTCGGCACGGCTGAAGGTTCGGCCGGCATTCGGTCGACACCCAAACTATGGCCGAAATTACGATCAATAGCCGAAACTCACTAAAACCATTTCTTAGGTCTGCACTCAATATACTAAACAATAATAAGCTATAATAGAATAAATACCTTTTCCCTCGGGCTCCTTTTCAGATACTTCCCACGCTATGAATCCTTCAACACTAATTATATATTGTTCATGCAAGTATTGGAATATATCTAGTGTTAATCCTGAAACAATATGGAATAAATCTTAATTTTTTTTAATAAAAACGACGTGAATTATTTATATCGCTCTAGCCTTTAAATATACACATCCAAGCATGAATAAGTTGATATAGTAACTTGACTTGCCGATCATAATTTTTTTAATTGTAATTACCTTCTTAATAAGAGAATTATTTAAAAATACAAAGACCTGTAAAATAAACAACGATTTAATTCTAATGATGACAACTTATAAATATATACCTTGTGGATGTTCCAGTCTATGTATTAGCTGCTGTATACCGAAGAGGCAGCTGGCCTCGCGCTGCTCGCGGGTCTCGCCGAACTCGTTGATAAGCGACGAATATTTATTCATGCGGTCGTGGCTGAAGTGCAGCACATCGCGGCCGTCGTTACCGTAGAGTGCGTGTTCACATATCGCTTGAATATGTGCACGCATGAACCAGTCCTCGTTGGACGATGCGCCGAGGTTATCCTGTTTGCATTATTAAATGACTTGTTTCAATGTAGGTCGGTTTTTAATTATTATTAACTACCAAAGTAACCACCTAAAGGTCTAGCGGGATAAGCATAAAGTTTAGCACAAAAGCTATCATTCATCCCAAAGAATTCAAACATGCTGTGCTGACTGCTGACAAAGGGCTTTTTTGTTAATTAGTTATGCCATAATTATGTTACATTTAAATATTTGTTCTTAAATATTTATATTTGTTATCTTTAATTAGACAAAGTCCTACCTGCACCCATCCTCGGATACAGTCACAGCTCTCATCAGCATTCATGAGTTGGAGTAATTTGCTTTGTGTTTCACTTGGGGTCATAATCTTTTTCGTATCTTCGATGGCGTCACCTCCCTCCATAAATTCTAATTTATTGTCTTCTATCCACTTAGGAACCTGTAACATTTTTATGTTCTGAAGATTCCATCTCTCGTATTACAATCAATGTTATTATATATATTTTTATTTATTTGACAAACTTACCTGTTCTTCATCCATCCATTGTTTGAATTCCAAGTTAGATTCCTGCCACTTTGTTTTAACAAAGAAAGGTCCCATGCTTTCTTTCAATTCTTTAATAATGGCTTTTAGGAGCATATGTCCATGATTTGCTTTGACAATTTGTTCACACAACCTAAATATCTGTACAAATGTGATATGCTGAAAAAAAAACAACATTTTAAGTAAATTGGTAATTACTATTAGTTAGAAAAAGAAAGTTTAATTTAAAAAAATCAATAAAAATTGTATCATACCCTCTTTTCAATATGAGGTGATATAAACTTTCCTAAGTAATCATATAACATAGGAATATCTATATATAAATCTGGTGCAAACTCCAAGATTTCATTTAATCCTGCCAATAAATTGTCAGATGATATTGTCCCAGTTGAAACAAGGTGATGAAGTGCTTTCGCAATTGCCATAGTTTCCTTTGCTGACCTGTATGGATGAAGGTTGTGTTTAATATGGAAGAAATGTATTATAAAATAATATTTATCATGTGGTAGCTAAAACCTTACTTTTCAAGGGCAACATTAAGTACTTCAGTGACCACTGCTGCATGGTACTGAGCAGGGAAGGTTTGTTTGACTTCCGTAACCAATTCTTCATCATTAGGATTAACAATAATTTCCATGATGATGATTTTGACAGTCTTCTTCTTGGCCTCAGGGAGAGGCTCTTGAGCCACGGGTGCAGAGGGCACTGGTTCAGGGGCAGGTGCCGGGGTAGCATTCGAACTTCTGCTACTTGAGTTGGAGCGTGTCTGTCCCATAGACCCTGAGCGACTTCCACTGCCACTATCTGTGCAGTTAATTTATATTTATTTTTTAATATGTCTTCTATATAAAGAAAATTTCATATAAACTACCTTAGATAAGATAGATATTTTTTATTTTTTGAATTTGTCAATTATAAAACATTCATATTTATATTCAGTAATGCATATTATTCAATGTAACTAAAAGTAAGTGTAACTTTGTTTTAAGCACTCTTCATATTAAAAAAGAACAAAGGAATGTCTAATCACTAAGTTCTCTGGCAAACCTGCTGTATGCAAGAAGAGCATGAGACATTTATTTTTAGTTTTCTGTCCACCTTTTTATTGCAATTAAAATTGAAGTCTACTTTTAAAGCTAAAAATAATTATATCACTCACTGAAATCACCTCTGGAATTGAATGTCGATCTCTCAATCGACTTTGAATGTTGATAACTTGGTGTTAGATCCTTGTTTGCTAAAATTGAATTATAATGAACTTATGAACATTACCATTACTGATACACTAACATAATATATACACAAAATATATTTTTATATTAAAATGTAATTTAACACAATTTAAGTAATAACATAAATAAATGAAGTTCAAATCTAAAACAACTATAGCACCAAATGAAATATAAAGCTAACTAAGCCAAAGATTAAAAAGATCTATAGATATTGTATAACTATCTAATATTATCAAAGTACTATTAAATAAACCAACCTCTGAGAGATGTAGGATCAGCTTGGACATTTTCAAGCACACTATACATATTTTTGGAAATGCTAATCATTGAGTTGCTGCTTATTTGAGCTGGAGTCTTTGTACCCGAGCCTTGATTCCAGGCAAAATTTGTTGGGGCCAACTTAATGTTACTAAGACTCTGGAAATAAAAAGATTAATTTTACATAACACATGAGCTTATTAAAATAGTTTACTTTAACTTTCATATTTCCAGACTTAACAATGCACAAGATAAAATTTGCCACAAAAATAAAATAATCTTTGATAGCAATTATATTTATGAACAAAAGTGATTTCTCAGTTTGTTGTCACATGATAAGGGACTAATTCATCATTTTTATTTGTCATAAAAATGAATATAATTTTCATCTCTTAAATCAAATTTAAATTAATAAAAGGTTAAATCTAAGTATAGTCTACAATGTATTTTATATCTAAACTTGCTTAACATGTTAAATGAACCAATATTGGTAATTTATGAATATAATAGCTGTATTATAACAAATTAAATGAGCAATGAATTTTATTAATTGTATAGTAATCAAAATTATATAAATAAAGCAATGTTTTACCTTTTGTGTGACAGCCTTTAATTTCGAAGTGTCAACAACGTAATTACTGCGCGAGGTCTTCCACTGGTTGTCCATAAAGGAGTTCGAACCTTGGCGTCTCTCACCTCCACGCTTGCCGCGACCACCATCCTCACGTCGGAAACCTCCACCGCCACCCATTGGCGACGCATTCATCAACTATGAATATTTTTATATTTTTTATGAATTTAATAATAAAAGTTTAGCAAAAATTATTAAACATGCTCTTTGAAATATAACACTTGTGTAATACATCAGAATATTACCTCAATATGTCTTTGCTGTTGTTCAGCTTCTTTTTGAATCTGATCCATCATTTTAGGTTGGGAATCTACAACATTTTTAGCCACCCATTTTCTTTTCTTGAGTTCAATGACATCTTGGATCATGAAACGAACTCTACTACTGATTTTGTTTGATTTGCGATCCACAATCTCTTGCATTTTCTTAAACACATTTTCGAGTTGCTCTTTCACTTCACTTTCGACCTGCTCGCCAATAGTAGTAAGCAATTTGCAAAGACATTCCAATTTTTCTTCTTCTAGTTTATCTATTAAGTATGTCATACAATACACCATGATTTTCGATGTCAGCATCTTTAATTTATACAGCTCACCTGAAAGTAATTATACATAATTTATTTCTTGTATTATTTTTACACAATATTTGTTCGAAAATAACAGTAGTATAACAGTAGTTTATAAGACAAATTCGCTTGAAGCTACAATTTTTTTTAAAAATACACTGATGATGTATAAATTATAATACACAACTTCTAAAAAATATTATTTAATTATTTAAAATTGACAATTTCTTTAAGTAACATGTTACAAAGAAAATTATATATACATAAAAAAAAAAATAATCAATTTTCATGGTATTATTTGGTATGGTATTATAATTGGAAAATGCAGGAAAAAGCAAAGGAGACGCCAAAAGAATAGATGTTATATAATTGGATTACTAAATTCCCAAAACAAACTAATCTGGAGAAACATGGAAGAGGCTTTCTATCCTAGAGGGTCTTTACAGTAAACTTCAAATAATATACACAAGAAAATATATAATGTGTCATAACTACTTTCTATGCTTACTGTAAACGAACAAAGCTAAATAAATAATTTAAAAAAGTCAGAATAAAAATTTTATTTAAATTTTTATTGGGAATAATAACATGAAAACAAATAACTTAAGAGTATTTTTTTTTAATTGAAAACTTACAAGTCAGGGCTAATATTCTTTATGAATAATAGTTAATTGTTATATGAGAGACTAATAAAGCGAAAACACTTCATTATACAAAAAAAAGAATATGTAAAGTTTATGTTCAAGAAAAGAAAACGCAAGCCGATTGCAGGTAACAAATGAAAACATTTTTGTCTCTAACTTAAAATTTCGCTATGACTATTAATGCGGATTATTGTTTAAAAAATATAGGAGATATATATAACATTAAGGCAGCAAATAATAAAATATGTGAATAAAATAAATTATGATGGCAAAGCAAATAAAGATGAAAATATAAATAAGGATATATTATATGGCTGCTTAAAATAAACCACTAATAAAGCAACAGCATCAGCATAATATTCCTTCGCAAGGTCATGCATGTTGCTAATGTCCATGTAATTCGCAAGGTGCATTTTCACATTTATTGACTGCCTCTAATAATTCATATATACAGGTTCAAAGAGCAAATTTCATTGTATTTCATGACTTTTGCGATATCGCATGGCAAAAATGTACGACATAAATATTTTAAATATCAAAAACATATATATTTACCTATAAATCTAACATTTCCAACAGATCTCATTCTGACACGCCTATTTTCTTCTTCCAGCATAAGATGAAGCTCTTTCTTTTTAGTCTAAAAAAATATATGACAGTTATCTTTTATCATTTAGTAAACACTATAGCAAAATATTTAGTTAGTGTTACTTACAGGATCTGTACATTCATTTATATCTTTTTCTAATTTTAAGACTTGCTCATCAACCTTATTGGTGACAAACTGTTTTTGACATCTGCTGATAATTAACATGCGAAAATTGACACATTGTTCAGGTGCATTGTCTGCTGGTACCTATAAAAAATGGTTTTTCGTTAAAAATTAATAAATATTTAAAAAGGTTATTTTACTTTTCTTTTTTAAACATGTGTTACAATTTATTACCTTTAACATTGAAAGTTTACTGCACATAGCAGCATAGGCTTCAGAAAAGTTTGGCTCATCAATAGCTTTTTCAAAAACTAAATCAATGACACCCTCTAACCGACTTTGAGTATTGATTTCCAATGATTTTACTTTATCTAATAATGTATCGAATTTTTGAGGTGTCAACTTGTTTAGTATACCACGGAATTGTTTGTATAAATCCTGAAAGATAAAATTGGATTAATATATTTTAGGATTAATCCTTAAACATAAATATTCAATATTTTCATTTGATCTTTGCCAATATTCACCTGTGTTTTAAATTCTTCTTCAGTAAGATTATCCTTTTTAAAACGAGCTGGTCTCCAAGCATCTTTTGTTTGGTTTAATTTCACATCTTCTCTCAGAGATAAGGATACATGTATAACATTCTTGTGAGAACTGTTGGATGAAGTCAATTTCACACTCCCTTTGCCTGATTGAAAATAATTGTTATTAATATTTTAAAAAGTATTACATTTATAATGTTACATAAAAATTAAATGATTCATATTTTTTTTTATATTCTGCTGAATATTGCTTACCACCTGGAGGTATAATTCTGCCCTCCTTTTTGTTGGGTTCCCTTGGTGTGTTACTTCTGATAGATCCAGAATTCTTCAAGAAAGTAGGGAAAAGAGAATCATTCATAGGACGTGAAATAGAACTGAATGTCATTGTTTCCTGAACTGGTGACTGAGGGAAAGAAATAAAAATTATTATATTTGCACTTGAATAAAGTATATACAAGCCCAGCCAAAAAGTAGTGCAAAAACCTTTATAACATTGCAGGTTTCCAGTAATGGCGCATTTGGTTTATTCTTAGAAAGAGGATCATCTTTAATTTGCATTAACAGTCCAATATCATAATATTTCTTGCCAGACTTGTTCAGCGGAGACCATTGATCTGTAGGAGAAAAAATATTTAGCAATCTATGAACTCACTGAGAGTGGTGTGGCAGTGAATGAGCTCACAGCAGTGCCTGGGATTTGCAACCCAAGTTTAGGTTTATGTAGAAAAATTCATTGACTACTTCTTTTAAACAAAACAATATAATAAAATATATAATGAAATTGTAACATATGACTGTCTATCTATATATGGAAGATATATGAGAAAATTATTATTAGGGGCTATGTAATAGAACCCAAAACAATGATTTTTAAATTTTGTCTGTGTATTTGTACACGCTAGTCTCAGAAGTGCCTTAATCTATTTAAATGTAGTTTTCACTATTTTATTTTGGCAAACTTTCTTTAACATTTAGTGTTTGTTTTATGTATTTTATTAGTTCATGAATAAAGTTATAACAATATAAAGTATGTAGTTCAACAAAATTGCTACATTTTTTTAATAAATTGGCTGCAACTTTAGTTTTCAATATATAGATATAAAGTGATACTTTTATAAGGTCACAAAGTAATTTAGATAAGTAAACATAAAATAGTTCAAGCATGCGAAGCCACAAGCAGTAAAATAAAATACAAACCATCAGAATATTTGTACTTGGGGACAAACACAGAAGGTGAAGATGCAGTAGGTTTTTCTTTTTCTGAAGGGTCTTCATCTTGAGAAAGGCTATTTTCTTGTTCCTTATTTATTTTATCAGTCTCATCTTTACCGTTTTCATATGATTCAGTTTTGTTTAAGTTCAGTTCATTGTTTGACATTTTGTTTGATTTCTTATTATTATTTTTTGTATTTTTTATTGCTTTTTCATTTTTAGTAACTTCATCTTTAACAGTCTCAACCTTAGTTACTTCAGTGGGGTTTCCATTGGCAGTATCTGGAGCTGAAAGTAAATTTCAACATTATAATATTTTTGCTAGATAAGATAACCTTATAATGAATAAACTTTGCTTACAAACCTGATGTCTTATTATTAAGATTAATATCTTTCATTTTAGATTCAGGGTGGTTTCTTGCTACACTGGCTATGCTTTGGGTAAGTTTAGCTTGAGCTTGAATAGCACTTGATTCTTCTTTTTTTATTGATAATTCACTTACAGATTGCTCTTTGGCAACCTTTTCGATGCTAGCTGATAAAAGTTCAGTGGCAGTGGGGGCAGATTTGACAGGGAATGTTGGCTCTCTGTTTATCACAACCTCAGGTTCCTTGTCAACATTGGGTAATTCAGTCTCAAGTTTTTCTGACAATTGCTTTGATTCTTTTAGTTCTACACCAATATTTTTAATTACTTGACTAGTTGAAGGATTGATAGTGTCCAGTAAACTATCAACTGAACTAATCTCTGTAAAAATAAGCTCCCATTGTAATTTGGTCCCTTCAAATCATTAATATTAATGATTATTAATTAATACAAAGAAATTATTGCCATTAAACTAATTTTGTAATAACTATAAATAATTATATTCTTATGTGAACACAAACTATAATATCTTAAAAAGCAATTGGTAAATTATGTAAACTCCTAAAATAAATATCAGCATGAGAGATAAAATCAAACTTAAATATATTTACAATAAATACATTTGAATAACACCCATGTGACTAAAATACATTTTTTATTTATGGTTAACCATTTACTTTCACTTTTTATGTTCCTGTTTAAATTTAATATTTATTGAAAAACTTGAGCAAACATAGCTTTTATAACACATAATGCACTGTTCTAAATACATATTGCAAGTATCATTGTCACCAGCAATTATAATGTATTCATACATATACATTTATACAAGTCTTATAGTATGAGACCGAAATTTACATATTTCGGAGGTAGAAACGTTAACAACAATAAGAGCTACGTATTAATATATTGATTTAAACTTTATTTAATTGATTAGGTAACTAAATTTATTACGTGTTTAAGTGCATTATATGAAATTACTATAATATGCAAAATGGCAGTTCCATCTATTAACTCACAGTATCGAACGCAAAGTGCAGCGATATTAAATAGCAAAAGATTTATAATTTGTTGATTATTACGGATCTTGATATATATTGTGACTTTTTTTACATTTTTAATGTCATCTATCACTTTTTATGAACCAAGATCGAAATCTATAAATAGAGACGTGAGGTATTTCCACGTGGGAGTTCTATCTACACTGTACCTGCGATTATTAGACTAAATAAAAAATATGTGGCACTGATAGCTTGATTATATCACAGGTTGCAAATCCGTAAATTTAGAACAAAACTCCGAAAGGCCCAGATAGTTACGTCGACGCAGCAATATGGTAAAAGAAAGTCTATTCAAAAGGTCACTCAAGGATCTAGAATGAATTTTAGCACTTGTTTCACTACTATCACTTTTCTTATTTTTAAAAACTTACATAAAAAATAATCTAAAAATGCTAAATTATCATTAACTTGTAAAAAAGGTTGCGAGTAATAAAGATAAAATTATTTAAAACGCAGCCATGCTCAGAGTGACTGTGAAGTAAAAGCCGCCATGTTGGATCGTTCCATGCGGACAGGCGACCTAATGCAACTAGTGTTGTGCGCAAGTACCGAATCGACTATTTTTTTTAAGTAATTTCATAAATAAATTCGTTTTACATATTTTAATTTACAGATTAACTAGCTGTTAAATAAATTAAAAATATGATTTTAAAAGAAATAAGATTTTACATTAATTTTGTATATACATTTTAAAGTTTTCATGCTACGAAAATTTTATGTTCAAATAAAGAAAAATATATAAAATACAGAAAAAAATAGTTTTTTTAATATATAATTACATTTATATATTAGTATTTTATTTTTTATGTACTATTTAGATATAAAAATAATCTACACGAGTATCCATACTGTTTGTCTATGGATTTATCAGTGTTGCCGTAAGTTATGTTGAAAAAAATTTGAAGTACGTTGCGCAGAATATAGCAAAATTAAAATTGATAAATATTATTTTTGGATTAATTAAATAACTTCATGGTATTTAGAAAAATACATTGCTTCAGTACGAGCGTGTTTTAAATAGTCAATATTAAGCTGAGGATGAAAAATTTTATTTACAAGTTGAAATTCACTCAGAAGTGTTTCGATAAATCATAAAACCTCTATTACGGTGAAGTGATATTTTTATCAGTTTATTGTGGTAGTATGGTCCGTCTTTTACGAGAGGCATTATTATAACTGTACAGTTAAAACATATAATATAATATGAATTTAAATAATAATAATACAAAAACAGGTGTGATATGTGATTACTATTATACACATTCAATAGTGTTAAATATACCTAGCCTATATTCTTTATCTTTTTGATTTATTTTTGATAAATACCAGAATGAAGAAGTGATCTCTATAGTTGTATAATTGTAATCCTCGACTGCAGTTATTTCGTAGACAAATAAAACAATATATCTAAATTCAATATTGCCATTATTACTAAATTTAAATCATCAGGTTTGGTAATATGTGTAGGTCCAAGTCAAATAGTCTAGTCTAGCTGTTTGATCGAGTGGGTGGTCATTCAGGCCTCTAGTTCAATGGTGTTGTTTAGTAAAGAAGCTAGAGTATTCATTGATCAGCCAATAATGCAAGTTTTCTTCTGTACAGTCATCTCATTGCAAAATTTTTGTACATTGAAATGTTATAATGAAAAATAATTTTACTTTTGATCAACAGCCATCAGTACAAGAAAATTGGGAAGTAATTAATAATATTTTGTGTTATAAGTATTTCAGTTATCGTTATAGTCAGAAAAAGATAAATATATATTAATATTGGCTGTGGAAAGAGGATTTCAGAAGAACAAAGTGGATTTACAAATTATTGTGTTTAAACACTGCCCAAAAATGTACCTATTTTACTACCAATAAAATTTTAAACATTTACCAAAATAGATAAATGGACACCAAATAATGTTTCCTAAAACTCAATTTTTAATTGTTATTGACTGCCATAAAATATATGGATGGCTTTAAAATTCACTTGATACTAATTACTATATATTGTAGATGAATAGTCAAGTCTAGTCAATTTTATGTCAAGAGTTGGTAATTTTTGCCAGTGTAAAAAAGCTTACAATTGCTAGAATTTTTTTAAATACCAAATAATATATGGGGGCTCCCTAACATACATCACCTGTTTATTTTTATATGAAATTAATTAAACTTGATAATATAATCAAATAGTATAGGTATGTTAATCTTCATATTAAAATCAGGTTCACGCTGTATCTCGCATATAGCAGGGTAGGCAGAGAGAACCTACTGTTAATGTTCCATACCCCGTACCCCACATTCCGCCGATTTTTTCGAGGTGCCAAAGTGAAGAAATGAATATATTCATAAATAATAATTTATTCCGCTCAATAGGGATCAAACCCATAACCGTCGCGTTACAGTCACACCATTGTGCCCCTGCGGCACGCGGCCTTATAATTGCTGAAAAATAGAAACATCAAAGACAATGAAAATATGTGTTGTTTTCATTACAAATTATTGGATTAACAGAGCAACAAATGAATAATTATTTTTTTGGATGACATCAAACTAATTTGGAGTAAGGTTTTTGATAGTAATATTAATTTTTGTGTGAGATATTATTTGGTGACCATTTATCCGTTTTGGGAAGCAAAAAGAATATTTGTACAATGGTTGCAAAGATTATAATGTTTGTTTATTTATTTTGGATCATAATATGATATACTTTAGAATACATTTTATGTAGTCTACTTCATTGTTTTGAAGCTATTTATTATATTTGGTACTTAGGCTTAAAGTCTTAGAAATATATCTGGTGATCGTCTAAATTAAATTTAGTAATTTTTCAATGTCATCAGAGTATTGATAGATATACTAATTCAAAATGATATATAAGAATAATATTAATATAATATATAAATATTAATGTAATATATAAGTGGCTTATTACATAGTACCAGTAATGCATCACAAAGACATGTGAGAGCAATCCATATTATCCAAGTAGTAATTTCATCAAATTTATAGGAAAAAGTGATAAACTCCTATTAATATTACCTGTGATAGATAATAAAATAAACTAAATGATGGGAAGATTATTAGCCTAAACTTAAATTGGTGCAAGCAATCACCAGAAGACTAAACAATCCTAATTTTAAAACACTATTCTTTTTACTAAGGCATTATGTTTAATGTGGTAGATTGAGGAGGTTATTTTGTTTAATAGCCTATAGTTAATTTTATTTAAAAATTATTAACAAATTGATGGGTTGCTTTGGCTTGATGTATTTTTTTAATAATTAGATTTTTTTTTATAATTTCATAATGTCATTTGTTGTATTATGTGCTGTAGAAAAAAAAATGTACTCACCAAACGATGTTGGTCCATTAGGTTGAGGCATGTTCTCCGTTGAGTTTGCTTTGGTAATTACTTTTTCCTTATCTTCTGATCTCATTCTGTCTCTAGGTTCTCTTACACGCTGGGGCTGTGGCGCGGGGGTGGTTGTTGGGGCAGAAGCGGAAGCGGAGGCAGAAGCGGGAGCGGGAGAAGGTGCGGGGGAGTTAACAGACGTTGAGTTGGCAGGGGTGGACTCGGACTGGTTATGACCTACGGACGTGAGTGTAGACGAACACATCGACACAGTAACGGGCGACGCCAGTGTCGCAGAAGATTGTATCGATTCTGGCATGACACTCGCTTCTATGTGTACTGTTTGAGGAACTATAGAATTCGAATTATCTGATTGCTTTTCTATTTCGTCTTGAGGCACAACTGGTTTGTTTTTGTTTTGTTTTGGTTGCTTATTATTTTGTAAATTCTTATTATCTACGGCTAAAGGCTGTATTAGATCCATACTTTTCTGAATTTGCTTAACATTGATAGGCATTTTAGGCACTACAACAGGACTGTCCGATATAGCAGACACTACCGGCGTTTCGTTGGATTCTATTATTTCACTTCCTAAATTTTTACTTTCGTTATCATTTAATATTTCAGACTTTACTATATTATTATTAATAGTACTTATTGCATTTGAATGAGGTTGATTGTTGGAGCATGCAGTCGTAGCAGGCACTTCTACATTCTTAGAAACAAAGTTCAGTTTAGCACTTTCACTCGCAGATGGTTGATTGGCAACTTCGCTTACTCTTCTCGTAAATTCCTCAACGGCACTACTTACTGGTTCCTGGACAAAACATATCATATATAAAGTAAAATATAAATCACACTTTAAGCATAGAAAATATTGAAATTTAGAAACACTGTTTTGTTTAAAATATTTGATGTCTTATTTGCATGTTTATTTTAAAACAATATACATACCGGTTGAGGTGTTTGTCGTTCACTAGATTCACCACTAACATTTTGACTATCACTAGAATTAATTTCCGAGAATATATCTTGTTCTGAAACAAACAAAACCAATTATTGTTTTAGATTTTCTAAATTTAATTATGTGTAATGTTTATTTTTACAATATAAAAAAGTTAAGTGTTATGATTCCAAATTTGAATTTTATTTACTCACTAGTTAAAGGATTAATAATAGCTAATCTGTGGGAAGTACGTTTTGGAGGGGTTTGTCGGATACCTGAAAATAAAGAAGAAAATGTTAGCGGCTCTGTTTTTTTTAAAAAAGAAAAAACATTGTTAAATAATTTAAAAAGCTAAAAAAACATATATATATTGTTGTTCTAGTCGTTCTGATACAAACATGAAGTTATTATAAATATATTGTGTTATAATCGGATTTGTACACGAGCAAATAACATTGCAAGATTAAATATTGATCTATAAATACATTTGAAGCCGATATAATGATGTTTAAATGGACGACAACATTTCTCAATTTGTCGTAGAGGCCATCCATCCATATATTGTCACGCGTTAAGGGTCGAGTCGTCGGTCGAGGTCGAGTGAGATATGGTGTGATAAGTTGTAGTTTTAAAATGCAGTATTAACACGATATTTTTGCGTTTAATAATTGCTAGGTGTAAAATTGCAAAATATTAACATATTTCACACACCTCATATTTTTAGATTGGAAAGGTTTATTCAATTGTAACCAACTCAAACACGGACGGGGAGGAGTAGAAAAAAATAATGAAATTCACGTGAGGTTTTTAAAGTATAGCCACTTACCAGGTATAGCTGGATGTAAGTGCGGCTGTTGCGGCTGGTGCGGCAGAGCGTTGGGGGCAGCCGGCGCGGCGGGCTGTTGCGGTACCAGCGCCCCCGAGCTGCCGCGGCCGGTGCCCCCTACACTGCCACCGCCTATTTGCTGACTGTTCGACGGGTAGTAATCTATTGGGCAAAACAACACTGATGTAGGATATACTATATTAATATTAATATTATTAGGTTTTAAGTGCATGGTCATAAAAATAAAATAAATTGATAATTAGAATTCAAAATTATAAGTTTGTCACATTCATGCAAAAATAGTGAGATACATCTTATATATTGGACTTTCAAGTAAATTCTTAATAAAATTTATGTTATAAAAAAATCTTGACACTCTATTCTTCATGCGCGAATTCGGCTATTCGGCTATTGGGCTATGCTGGGCTATTATTTCTTGCCAGAGCAGAAAATTAAAAAAATACTTCAATTCTAAGTGGCACTGGTCTCATTGCTTATATAAGTCAAAGGATATTAAATAATATCAAAAAATATTGTAGAAGAAACAAACATACATTTGCTATTATAGCTTATTATTTAATATGAGAAATAACTGTCTTATTTAGTTATCGATAATTTTCTCAAGAAATTGAGTTAACATCTGTATCCGTAGTGCCTGGACCATAACAGTATGTACATATACATATGTATTTATCTAAAATATAAAAGAAGTAAAGTATATAAAACTGTGATTATACATTGTCATTAACTGTAAAATATTATATGACCATAGACATTATACAGATCTCTTATATGTATAACATATAATACTTACAGGGAGAGGTGTGACCTGTAGGAGTGGTGTAACCAATATACGGCGCCATATATGGATAAAACCTGCATTAAAGAAAATATTATTAATTATATTTTGATAAAATTAGTATACTATAATTATATTATACCTATCTTATTGTATAGTTAGCATTTAAAAATGAAATATTAAGTAGTGCAAGAGTAAATTGCGTCACCCGTGGTCCATAAATTGTGATTTCCTGTTGGCAGCACCAAAATGTAGGCGTGTAAAAAAATATTATAATATTGTAGAATGCAAACATTAATGCATATTGTCATTGAGCTAGGTTATTATAATGACTAATTAAATTAATTTAATGTAAAGCTTGCCTTTGCACAAACACTAGTTGGTCCAAATTAAAATCTGATTGCAGGTATAAAGCACAATTTTTATATGTTTTCTAATAAAATATGATTCATAGTTAATTTTTTTCACTTAAATACTATCTATGTTGAACCATTATCTATGTTTATATATAATATATAATAACAAAACTGTAGCACAGACACAAACACAACACACGCACACATTTTTCTTTGTTTTTGTATCCAAATAGCAACACGCTATCGCATCGCTATCTAGACAAATTTTGAACACAAATTTATAAACTGAAACTAACAGACAGATTGGAAGAGAAGGACTGGAAGTTTTTTTTGGTTTTATTATTATCAAGCCTGGACATAACATAGGCTTTATAGATTTTGAAAACAAACAATACATAATAGAATAGCTAAAATGTAAGCAAGCTTAATATAAGTCGCTTAACACATGATGGGTTTGTAGACATGTAAGATCAACCATCAAAGTTCTAGAACACTGGTTCCCAACCAGTGGTCCGTGGACCACCAGTGGTCCGCGGAAGTCTAAATATGGTCCGCGAATTTTTTGACTGGGGATTAAATTTTGTGACTGGGGATGATGAGGCGAAGTTTTTGTTTTATTATCATAGTTAATTTTTATTATACCTACATGCATAGTGGTCCCTACTACCAAGAATGATATAAAAGTGGTCCTTGATCAAGAAAAGATTGGGAACCCCTGTTCTAGAACAATTGATTTAGAATTATAAGGAAAGCTGCACTATAGTATAAAAATAAATGGTGTTTTAACGACAGTCCCTCAGCTTGAGAAAAATATGTTTGTATGTAAAGTAAATAGACAATACAGTCTGACAAGTCATAATGATCATATACTGAAAACAATAAAAAAATACCATATTAAAAAATATTCAACCATAGAGGTCAATCGTGGCATATGGGCACAAGCGTACTTTAAACGCGACAGGTTATGGGACCGATTCCCACTCGAGGAAATGTAATAATTAATAGTTTTATTTTCATGCTCTGGTCACGTTGAGTTGTGCCACTCAACACGCAATCCCTAGAGAATTCGGCGGAAAGAGAGGAACGGAGACCTCTACCTACCCTGCTGTGTGCAGGATACAGCGTGAAGCTGATTTTCTATGAATGTTAAAATTATTACATATACATAATTATAATAATATCATATTTTGTTTATATGAGTTCATAATGTAATTATAATTTAAAAAAATGTAAATTCTGAAAAAAATCTGCTAAACAGGCAACGGCTATTAAGAAAAAAAATTCACAATGTGATGAATGTGGTAAATATGATGACGATACGATACCAAGAGATTCATGTAAAAATCTGTTTTTTCTATTATATTAAAATTTTACAAATACTATACCTGAAATTTAAATATGTTAATTAGAAAGATATGTAGAAATAATAATTTACCCAGGTGTACTAGATCTGGGCTGCTGGTAAGTCTGTGGGAGACCCATAGGGTGCTGGAAGACTAGTGTGGGATGATACATAACCGGACCCGCGGCTGTTGCGCCCGCACCACCCATGTATGGCTGTTGTTGTCTGTGACAAAGTTGAATACACTATATAACTAAATATTAGGCGAGGCCGTCGTGGCGTGTGGGAAATAGTGTTTTTTTAACACTAAGTTACCCCTGCTTACTCAATTACATATATGCAAGACGCAGCGTAAAGCTATAAAAATGTTTACTTTAACTATCAATGTAGGAACATTCTGTTGTTTCCATCAAATTTCCTGATATGGTCGGATCAGACTACAATTTATTATTTTCGCAAATTACAGCAAAGGACAGAGCAACAAGTGAATAGTTTTAAGACTATTTATTTAAACTAATAATTAATAATTTATGATTTCATGAACTATATTGATAGTACTTGAATATTTTTTATAAACCTTAATAAGCACATTGTATATTGTTAAAGGACATAAGGTAATATTTATTGGTATTTAAAAATACATAAAAAAATATTTCCTATATATATATAATTACCTAGGTTACAGGTTTATTACACTTTTAAAAAAAATCAATATTACTTTGCGGTAAGTTTAAAAAAACAATTTTTAAATAACCATATATAAAACTAGCGACTCGTTCGCGGCTTCGCTCGCTTGAATTACATAATCATTAATTGAATAATCTGCATTACTTTCGTTTTCTGATAATAATATCATTTTTAAACAATATGTATGTACACCTATATTGAAAAGAAAGTTTCAGTCGATTCAATAAAACAGTTATTTACAGTTGGTGAAAAACATTATTTAAAGTGGTATAATTTTTTTATTTACTAAACTAAATAATCATTTAAGCCGTTTCTGAGATTAGCTCAGAATGCTCAGATAAAAACGTACTGACTAACAGACAAAAAAATTCAAAATCATGGTTCTATTACGTTTTTAAATGGCACCAATAACATTTTTCTTATACATCTTGCATATACAGATGACACCGATCCGTTACGATTTTATTGTAAAATTAGATACAGGTTATATTTAAAAAATACATACATTATATTAATATAGACGATGTTCACTATAAATATTATATTAAGTACTAAGATTTTCACTGTCATTGTCCGACTGTAAGTTATAGGTTCGATTCCCACTCGGCGAATATTCAAATTATTTTCATTTCCCTTCCCGCTTTTGGAAGACAATCTGCGGCGTTGGTTTCCTTAACAAACATTGTTTCACAAGCGGTGTGAGGGGATAAAAAGTTTCTTAACACTATTTCATGAAATAACCAGCTGATTCTTGTCAACATTTTATTTGATCATCGAAGTTTTGTAATATCGTAGTTTTGTAATAAGGTATCAAGGAAATCTGTAAGAAAACTGTAACTAATCTTAGTCTCACAAGCTATAGTTAAGCTAAGAAGCTAAGTACTTTATATAACAAAATTGCTACAAAGGAACTGTTACATTGAATTCGGTGAAATTTAGTTTTCAACAAATAAATGTTTTAAAAATAGTGATATTATTAGAACTCGAAAGTAATTCGTGTTGTGATTAGTTAAAAAAATATCGTGTAGTTCAAGCCTCCTAAGACGAGAGTGGGTCGTTAGTGTTTAAATAAAATCGAGAATATGTTACGAGTAACTAAATATAATAAGAAATAAAAACAAGATTAGTTTTAAATAAAATAAGAATATAATATTTTAAGTACACAATATTGAACACTTAGATCGACCATTTCATGAAATAGCCAAGAATTTCGGTCACTACTGACCATGCGATTAAATCTTTTTTTGACAGATTATTACTCTTGAAAATTGAGCGGTGCGTGGAAACAGAGTCTTAACACTAGGCTAGGCTTGCTGCTACATGCGACACTAATTAAAAAATATTTAAATACATTAAGAAATATAATGTACCTTGGATGGGTGCTAGGTCTGTTGCCATGTTGCGATGCTCGATACTGGAAATTTTGATATTGTGGACGCGACGGCGGCGTTTGATTTTGTGGTGACACGTAGCTTTGACCCGCCTGGAACAAGTTACTTATTATTTCACTAAAAGTAAAATATTTAAGGTTCTACTGTAATAATATTATTTTCATCTTTAGATGAATATATGTATATTGAATCATTCTACAATTATAAAATATTATAGATATAGATAATTAATATACCATAATCATGATTATGATTACCATAATGAATTCTAACAAAAAAGTGAAAAATAAAAAAATATTTGTAAAAACAAAAACCACGACTGCATAAAACTAGAAGACTGCATAGACTAAAAAGAAAATAAACAAGTCCAATAGTTTATTAGGATTAACAGTCGGGACCTATAAGTAATTCTTAAATTAATAAAATCTTTACCAGGAACCCCGCATAATTTAAAGAGGTCCCGACTGTTAATCCTAATAAACTATTGGGCTCGTTTATTTTCGTTTTAGTTCTATGCAGTCAGAGTTTTTGTTTTTACAAATATTTTTTTATGTTTCACTTTTTTTGTTAGAATTCATTATGGTAATCATAATCATGATATACCTTTTAGAAATCCTCGTAGTAAGCTCTTGAATTTGAGACCCATATTGTGGTATTCGAAACGATTTTTTTTTTTACTAAGTCCAATGACGTCCCACAGCCGCCATGATTGTTTTTATTTAACGTCACCTATCTAAGAACATTTGGGCTGCTAATACAAATCTAATGATACCTCAATTATGTAAATCCGTTCAGCGGTTCTAGAAATATGGGATAATAAAGAATAATACATACATACAAGATACGCGCGAAAAACATAACCCTTAGCAGTCGGGAAAAAAGACGTAGTCGACTTATTTAACTCAGATTAAGAGGAGGGCAGTGAAATGACTGACCTACTGTGCTTATCTTAAGAAGTTGTAATATGAACGAGATTGTTAGGTTATAGCTTTATTATACTCTTAATTGTAAGTGATACACAAAACATAGGATAAGAATCAATATTACGTTACTATTTGTTATATTTTTTTTGCACATTCATTTTTATATTAATACGCAATCAAAAAAATACAAGAAATATGAAAAACTAGTGAAATTATATGTTTATTTATTCGTAAAATAAACATTGTCAATTATTAATGTCCACCTCCTTCCTATAAAGTCTATAGGTTATATTTAAAAAACTTATAATATTAGCTTAGTATATACTAGATAGGATGTTCACGATAAATACATACACAAATGTATGTATAAAATGCTTATCTTACACATTGCACTTATCGTTTTAAATAAGTGCTTGAAGTTCTTATCTAGATGAGTAGTTACTGAAAGATATAGACTTTACAAACTAAAAATTAAAAGATATTAATTTATAGATTTGTGTTATAAAAATATAATTACATGTATATTTACCATTGTTGTTTTTGAAATATCTTGTTGCGGCGCCGGTGGCGCAGAAGGCTGCGGCGCGGGTTGGGCCCGCATGCTTTGCGCAGATCCTTGTGCACCGCTCGCGGCTGACATGTAGGCGCCGCCTGCGGCCCCTGATGGATGATAACATTCTGGCCCTGAAATACAGAATATTCTTCGTAAAACATATGGTCATATTATTTTTTTTATTACCTACTTAGGAGAGGCCCAGGGACAACGATTATAATATAAATAAATTATTAACTCGACACACTTGTGATTGCATTCAGTCCTAACTAGTATATAACAGTTTAAGTCAAGTATCCCTTACACAAGATAAGGTTTTCGATAGGGCGGTTAGTGAGAAAGTGGTCTAACTCTTTAATTAGTAGTACATTGGTACTACTAACTAAAGAGTTAGACCAATAATAATAGACCGATTCAAAATGTAAAACTACACAAAATTCTTAAACTAAATTCGAAATAAATAATAAATGGTAAAGTGAACGTTGTTGTGAGAATTTAATTTGTAAAATAAGCTTTTACTATAAATTAATATATTTATTTAGTCCTGAAAGTGAGGAGGAAGCAGAAAACGCATATTACGTTATTTATAGCTACACTGAAGCTTACAAATTAAGCGTCACACTTGTAACACTTGATTGAAGTGTGTGTTTATAAGATTCGTGTGGTCCACCATTTTTAATTCAAATTACATATAAAATTAAAACAAAAAAATGCAATAAAAATATACTTCACCTATGTGATGCCAATTCAACTCACTGTGTGGTGTGGATGCTCGAGGATATCTGATGATCGCTAAGAAAATCAGCGAGATAACAATTGCAATATGTGTTTTTAATAAAAATTGCTAATTCATTGATAGCAAAAAACTATATAATAGCAATCTACACACGGTTAAAAATAAAATAAAATAGAAATAAAATAACAAAGTGTTGCCAGTTTTTTAACTCATACGATATAAGAAAAATCTAAATATAACGAGAAAATCTCGATGTCTTGTAGTTAAATTTAAGAACTACAATTCATAAATGTATTTAATTTAATATGATTTAACTAAAAATAATTTATATGTTTTTTTAAACCATCATCTAATTCTCACTTAATTTGTAATAACTTTCGTTTGCGTTTAAAAAAGTGTTAATTTACTGAAAAAAATAAATAAATAAAACGATTATACGTTAATGATAAAAGTTTAGACCTAACCATACATCCAAATATATCATACATATATGACTAAGTGAGTAGTCCTCAACCGGGGCGTTCAGAACGTTATTAACAGAATAGAACATCTGAGTAAGTGAAGGTAAGTTTTTTATTGAAAATGTTTGTTTCCCTGCATATCCAAAATCTATTTGTTGATACTCACTGGTTTGCGACAATAATCTGTAGTGATGCGAGGGCAGCATACAATTAGAATTAGAGTAACGTGTATTCTGTTCGTGCTTCAGGTTAGCGGGACTTTGTTGTTGCATCAACAGTGACACGCTGCCCAACGACGGGACGTTGATTTGATTGCCTTGGCTGGTGAGACTAGCGTGTCCGACGTGGTTTACGTGACTGGTGTGGTTGACGTGGTTAGCGTGGTGACCCACCGCTTGCGCCGCGCTACTATGCTGCATGCCTAACGATGTTTGTATACGGTGTGTCAAATCAAGTGCATTCTGTTGCCCGCCATTAACACCACATCCGTGTGATGCAGCGCCCAGTGAACCATTACCACCTCTCAGGGCCACCATCATAATTTCATGGTATACACTCTTCAGAAATTGTATTAGCCAAATGTTTAACCATTCCCAGAACAATGGAGACACAACCAACGGCATAAGGTTAACTCTTTACATAATATTTTATAATTGTTAAAAAAATATAAATATTTATTGCTTCATGTTAACATTTATATATTGCAGGTAACTAGCGATGCGACGAGCGGTAATATGCACCGCAAAATATAAAAAATACTATTCTAAACGGTTGCTCCTATCATATAACGCGTAAACGTAAGGCATATTGCTGAAATATTTGCACTCCGCATTCACGATTTAAATAGTAATTTAATGCAGCATAGAGAAAATCGATAAGGAACGGCGCGGTACATCGCTCCACGCTAACGCTGCAAAAATACTGCCACCACGTCACTTTCACGTTTGAACGATTGATTATCACTAATTTATGCTCACTATTCGGTTGCTTTATATATTGTACTATATCCTAAAACTAATTTAAACTAGAAATTGGAAAATAGTCTATTCGATGTACAGTCCGCTGAACATTTCATTTCGTTTTACGAGCAAGGGAGGGAGGGGTTGAAATTGAGAGAGAGAGACAAACGTATGTCGCAGCCCGCTCACCACGGTTTTAAGGCGTGCTTAGTTCGTCGGCGGACGGCAACCACCCCTACGAACGTATATCGTAAAAAAAAACAAGGAATTTCCTTGCGTCCATTGTGACATTGAAATACAATATAATACAATTTTCATTATGGAATTTGATAGACTTTTAATAATATTTTAGGCTATTTGATAAAAGATATGTTAGTGTATATAGGGTTGCCATTTTACAATATACAGTTACCTTAATACACGAATATTATATATAACACGATAAATATAATTATTTTATTACTGAAAATAAAATATAATTATTTAAAAAAAAACTTTTTTACTATTTATTTAAAATGTATTTTTTGGTATAACTCTGTAATAATATTACATTGATTTTCATTGAACATCAATTTTGGTAAAAAGACTTAACGGTAGAAAGAATTTGTTTTAGTTACAAAACAAATTTTTAAAATACCAATATCATGTAAAATAATAAACGCTAGAATTATATTAAGTATATAGGTTTAGAAATGTGGGGGTTTAGTCTAGTCCGTATCTATCCCAGAATAGTATGGTGTCCATGTCAAAATTTTAACTAACAAAAAATTGAAGCCTTTACGCAAAAAGACAAGTTAAAACTAAATAAAGTCAAGAAAATATAGCAATTCCTATACATTTTTTTTTCTTGGATGAATTTTAAAACTAATTAATTCCACAAATAAAAATACAACTGTGTACATAAAATATTCAAGTTTCATGCCAATGTCATGTCATGTTAAACCACTAGAGGCCAGCCCCCCAATACTCACTTAAAAATATTTCTAGTTATAGCATAAGTAAAATTTGATAAGAAAGAAATTCAATTTCATAAAGAAAAAAATTTCATTAACATCCTAAACAAATAGGCATAATATTACTTACCTAATATGAGGCCCTGTTGTAGATTGTCCTCTTAATTATTTAAAACTTTGAACTGAATGTGAATAAAAATACTTAGTGAGAAGAATATTAATTTAAAAAAATAATTTAACCAAAATAACCTTTTAAATAAATAGAAATCTTCTTGTGATGCCTTTTACTGTAATAGTTATTTGGGATTTAACAAATATCAAATTTTCTTTTATTTTTGCTTATAGTCATGACATATTTAATTACATCTAGAATTATAGTCTATAAAAATATTAAACAACAATAAAATGTAATATTCGCAGATTTAATTATATTTTTTCGCTAAGGCAATTAAAAGATGGATCTCGAACTGTAGTAACATATTTAACTGTATATTATAAAATATATAGATTGTTGTCATAAAGGCATTTTTTAAGTTACTACAGTTAATTAAATCATTTCCCAATTTTATAAATACAGTCTAGATTAATATTAGCACAAAAATATATAAATCTTATACATACACACAACAAATATCTTACAACAAAGAGCTAAAGGAGGGTTTGTTCAACCATGTCTTTATTAACTACAAAACATAAACACAAGTTCTTTTACTATTGAATTATTTTATATATATAAATTTACGCAAAAAAAGTTGGCAAAACTTTGTCAATTCAAAACTATGGTTACAAAAGATAGTAATTTGAATTTCAAAATTTTTTTATATCTAAAAAAGAATGTTCAAAACCAGAAAACATAATATTTGTAAGTCCAATACTTTCGCAAATGCGGCATGACCAGATGCTGAATTGACTTATATTACGTAAATAATGTTTTTGAAGCATTATAAACAAAATTTCAAAAGGATACGGTCCGGGGCCTCGCTGACTTGGCGCCAGCGGCACCTGATTGCCGTTACCACTCATATTCTCGGCAGCATAGGTCTCGCAACACGTATACCACTCGAGGTGGCACGTTAAATAGCCCTAACCGATTGTAGGACACATCCGGCAATACGTAAAGTTAAACCGATGTCAGTTTGACAACTAGCACGAGATCAATTTAAACCCCTTAAACACAACGTTTCTAGCAAAAACATTGTACACCACATGCAAAGTCACAATATATGTTTGCAGAAGAAATGTATAGCATCACTAGGAAAGAGAGCCAGTCACTAAACAAACGACAGTACAAAATGGCGGATGTTAACCAATAAACAAACTGATTTGTCACTGTTATCGCGATATTATTACTATATAACACTTAATTTTGTAAATATTGCTGTTGAATTGTTACTATTAAATAATATTAAAAAGTGTAAAAATATTATATTTGCAACAATAATATTAGAATATATTTTTTAAATATTTAAAACTGTCATTCGATCGTTCACGTCTACTACTCACGTCACGCATGCAATGCTTGGTTTGTCAAGTGTCAATTGTCATTTTTTTTTAATATATAGAGTGTAAAAAAGTAGGGATTGCGTATCGTAGACGTGAATATAATCTTTATTTTGTCTATGGATATTATAATGAAAACTTATTTTTATTAAAACGTTATTCTAAATTATTTATATCATTTATTTATTATGTATTTGCAAGAACGCAAAAATTTAATTTATTATTTAGCCAATTCATCTTTTTTATATATTATATATAGTTTTGCGTGTTATAATCTATTAATAATTTGTAATATAAAGAAGGCCAGTCGTGGCGCAGTGGCACAAAGCGTGACTGTAAAATCGACTGGTTGTGGGTTCGATCCCCACTCGAGGAAATGATTTTTTTTCGCTTTTAAACTATTGGACTATGTTTGAAAGAGGATAGTGATTCAAACAATTTAAGTCACTAAAAATAATAACTACTTTAACCTAGCGCACCTTAGTTCCAGTAGGAAGGAGCTGCGTTTAAAATTACCAGGAACACAAAATTAAGCCCAAAGAGTTAACGTCAAGCTGGAATTTCGCAGATGCGCGGAAAAATCTGTCGCAGTTCGCGCAAAGATATTATAGAAAGATATAGTCAAATGATATTGCTGAACAAGCTCAACTCGCTGTTAACACTGAAAATGTAAAATACGTCGTTTTGACGTTGTGATAGTTAGATTGTTTTTGTAATAAATATTATCGCAGTGTACATATTTCGTCTCAAGTTACAGTCGATAAAGCTTGATTCAGCTAACATCTAATATCGAGCTTCGCATTCCCAGAAGAGTAATGCTCTGAGACCCATATATGAATAAATAAAAATATTTGAATTGTAGTTAAATCAAGTAGCATTCTTTGTATACTGGTATTATACCTACATACAATAATTACAATAATTAACAAAAATAAATACAATACCTAAATACAATAATTAACAAAATTGATAATTAATATTTTTATTTTATTTTTTTTTTGCACCATAAATTCTTATCACAGAAATTAATTTTCATAATTACAAATATATTATGTTCTTATCAAAGAAATTAATTTTGATTATTTTCATGATTTTGTGGATTTGAATGTGAGACGTAAAATCCCGCCGTAAATCGTCCCTGAAAATCTTTCAGGAAATCCTTTATTAGTGCTGAACCTAAATGGAAGTGACATGGCAAGTTTTTTAATTTAAATATTCTTAAATACCGCTACATTGCCTTTTTTCAATCAAAAATCATCAACGTGTTCTTTTTTGTCTAAGCCTTTAGAGAGATATTAATTATTGCGTTGAATCACAAAATCGTACTTCATATTTGGTGTAATGAAACTGAGCGTAGGTACTCCACGAACCTTGCTGCCGCGGCTCACCATCACGAGCTAGGATAGGGAGTCATATATTTTTTTGCACCTAATGTACCTATATATATATATATTCTGTACATATATATTCAGAGTTCCTTCCCAACAACGCGATGTACTCGTAGGTATGCGCAATTTTTGTAAACTAGGCAATGGGTTTCAACGGTGTTTCTTATAAGAGACTCTAAGTATTTTGTTTTTTTATTAATTTTCTACCCACTCTCATTTCTTGACTGGGATCATCCCATCCGGTGGAAAGAAAGAATAATAAAACACATATTTTTAAAAATATATTTGTTTATAATTAATTTAAAAATATCATGAAAATATAAAACATTTCAATATTTAATCTTTATTTTAGTTAGCTTATTCTTACAGATTTATGCATTTTATACTATCTACAATTTTTACATCCAATCTTAATTCTATAAGTATGTTAAAATATATACAATAATGTTAATTACTATAACATTATTAATTATTGTATCCTTATATTAAACTATGTCATAAAAATTATAATTCCGAAAAATATATTTTGTTTTTCGGAATTGTATAGATTAATATTAACAGTAAGTACAGTTACAGAGGCCTAAGCTAATCTTTTTCAAAAGTGTTCCTGTTTTTTACTTATATGTTCTTTGTAAACCTCCTTTTTTAATTTTTGGGGTGGGTACAAGACAATACTGAGGTGGACACGGCCGTGCTTCAGCCTTCAAGCTGTCGTCACTTCTATGCTGTTTATATACACTCACACAATTGCAAAGCTCACTTTAGGCCTCGTAAGCTGTAGTGGCCAGTAAATTACAGTTAATTTGAGCGTATTCTTGCTGATTGCTTTTTTAAAACAATAATAGTAATAAGTATTTAATGGTTTTGAATAGATATAATATTTCAAAGAATTTAGAGAGAACATATAATATATACAAAGAAAATTTACATATCTGCATTAAATTGTTTAATTTATATATATTCTTCTGTCTTCTGTAAGAACGTAAGACACGTTCTTTCTTTTGAATTACACTATAAAAAAAATGAACAACTTAACTAATAAATATATTTTTCTGGTTTTTATTATACGAACGAGAAAATTGTTCTGCTTATTAATTATTTATGTTTATAATCTTCTCGGTCATAAGTAAAACTTAAAAAAAATTCTAATGGCTGCTCGTAGTTTCGTTTTATTTCTAGATTAGGCAAGATAGTTGTACTTTAATTTATAGTACCCTAATACTTACAATATATTTTATGTATTAATTTTTTTTACAGTTTTTGTGCAACAATAATTTTCATTAACAAGATAAATTTATTTAGTATCCATTGAATACAAGAGTAACACAACTTTGCTTATTTATATATCAGTATCAAAATGGTCGTGTTATTAAATTACGTCAGTTATTTACAATAAAATAAGACTCGAAACAACGTTTCCATTATGTAATTGTATTATCACCTTCAAACGATGGATTATCTGTTCCTCGAAAATTTCGAACTTTTGATAACTCTAAAGTCTGCTTCTTCTGAAAAATGCAATTTAATAATAGAATATAATGTAAGCAGTTTTAAAAAGTTGTGTCAATTAGTTGAAAATTCAATTAGTGGGTGTTTGTAATAAACGCTAATGCTTAAATAATTGTTTCGAATCTCAATAACTCAATACTTACTTTGGACCTGTATACTTCGTTAGTTAAACTTTTAATGCCGGCAAAATGATTTTCAATGTCTTTCAGCCTTTTCCCTTCAGTTTCTGGCAATATGAAGTACAATACTATGCATCCAGTCAAACTGTAAACAATATATTATACTTTGATAAATAAGAGAGTAATTACAATAAATTGATAGTGTTACCGCTATAAGTAACGCTTATTGCGCTGCAGTAAGAGGAGCTTAGGGCAGTTTAGACTTAAGAGGCTACAGATAGATCCAGATCTTATAACAAAGCACAATTCCTACTCCTATTTCTATAGCGTACAAATTCGTTTTCTTGAAATAAGTATATTTTATAATATCAATTTTCAATCCCGATTTTCGATTACATCTAAAACTTAAAAAATACAAAAGTTAAATATTAACAATACTCGTATGTTTAGTGATCAAATTTTCAAAAAAATACTTTGTATTTTTTACCCAATAGATATTATACAATTTACATACTATATTTCTAATAAATAAACTAAATTCTTATCGTACCTGTTCAAACAGTAATTGCTCTTTTATTTAATTTTCTTTTTAATTTAAGCATATTTACAAAATTTGTAAAATGAATTAAACGAAAACTATACCTACCATACTATACCATAGAAACCATACGTGCCCCAAATAGAAAGTGTATCAACCATATTGATATACATCTTATTTGTTAGAAACCCGAATATATATCCAATGGCGCTGGCCAGGCCGGCTGCTCCAGATCTTGTTTTTGCACTAAATACCTAAAGGATAATGGTAAAAATATAATATAATTATATATTTTATTATTGCAATAAGGTGTAATGGATATAAAAAAAAATAAATAAAATAGAATTTTAGTACCTACTATTTGTTGTTTCGCCTTTAGTCATATATATAATAAGTAATAAAAAAAGATTAATTTCTGTACAATGAATGAAAACTAACTTTGAAGATCTGAATACCAGATATGAAACCTTAGCAGCCTTAGGTATAACCTATAAATTATATTAATATAGCGCCTCAAGGGCTACTAAGTAGATCTACAATATGAGCAATTTTGTTGTTATTCATTATTTATTTGCTTATTTAAAATGGATCAACGGGATTTGAAACATTATTACTTAATTATAACTTTATAACGCAAAAAAAATTACATACTTCTCCAATTAAAATCCACGGCAGCAGCCTGATTCCAGTGTGAGTGACGAGAGCTAACGACATTAGCAAGACAGTTGGAATCCAAGCATAAGGATTATTCTGTAAAAGGAATGAATGCATTTTCATTTTAGATTATATTCACAAATTATTTCAATATTAATGATCTTTGGCTTATAAATAAGTCTCGACACCAGAGCGAAGATATGACAATATTAAATATTTAATTTCCTCGAGTGGGAATCGAACCCACAGCTTGTGGCGTTTACAGTCACACTTTGTACCCTTGTGTCACGAATGGCCTCTCAAAACAAAATATCAAAAGATTATATTAAAAAAGTAAGAAAAAATAAAACATTACCAATTCGGCACCGTTAGCCCCAACGGTCTCGTTTTGATAGGTTGAAGATAATTTATTGTCCGATAACAGGTGCTAAAAAAACATTTTTTCAAATATGTATGACATTTGAAATATATCAACATTTTTTTTGTTATAAGTATAGATTGGCTCTTATGAAAAAATCTATAGTATTTTTTTAGCTTCGCACTGTATGCCGCACTTAGGAAGGTAGGCAATGGAATACTGGGAAGCTAGTGTTAAGACTCTCCATTCCAGTTAAGACACTTTCGATCCTCACTGTCCACCGAATACTGGAGGCGTTGCGTGTTAAAAGGCAGAACTCAACGCCGCGCTCTGCCTCGTGATGAGGAAATACTAATTATTTCATTTTCTCAAGTGGGAATCGAACCCACAACATGCCACTTTATAGTCGCACGTTGCGCTACGACTGGCTTCAACTTATAAAAATTGTTTTATGAAATAATTATAAAACACACATAGTATATAATTTCTTTTATAACAGTTAACAAATAATAGGTACCTTTAGTAAATAAATAAAAATATGTATAAATGTACCTACAGAATTTTTAATTGTAATTTTTTTATATATAATATTAGTAAGTGGATAATATAGATGGCACGTAACAAATGTTTTAGTAAGAGTATTTTTTTAATATAACCTTACAGTTTTAATATAGCCCTCGTATCCGGCAACTAAAAGGCAACATATTCCCGCGGCCGCCGTTGAGAAGAACGTCAATGGCCTCTTTCCGGTGTAATGGACCAGAAGTACACAAGTTCCAGAACCAATTATTTGTAAAATTCCTAGAATGAGCGTGGCGTAGTATTTATCGATTGGAGCTTGCAGCATCTGGAATATAGAAACTGCGTACGTCTGAAAAAAAAAGTTTAATCGTTATTTGTTTTGCTAAATTATGGCAAATCTTGTTTAGAATATATAAAAAACAAACTCCCTTATTATTTATACTATTTCAGGATAGTCGTATCGTCGCTAGGGCACACAGTGTGACTGTAAACACGACAGATTGTGGGTTCGATTCCCACTCGAGAAAATAAAATATTTAATGTTTCCATTTTCTTTGCTCTGGTATAGAGGCAAAGCGCGGCGTTGACTTCCGCCACTCAACACGCAGCGCCTCCAAAATTCCGTGGAAAATTGGAAACGGAGTGTCTTAACACTAGGGTCCCTCTGCCTACCCTGCTATGTGTGGTATACAGCGTGACGCAAAAAAAAAATTAGTACAATTTTTTTTTAAACACCAAATACTGACCTGTAATGTAGTCATTCCACTAAAGTGACCAACAAAAAAACTGTAGGAAACTAAAAAATATGGTACAAGAAAACTTCTGTTAAGATATACTGATAGTTTTTCTGAAATCGTCTCTTTCCGGTCATTCGATTCTATTGGAATTAAAATATGCTGTATTAGTTTTTCTACTGGTGGTTAAATAACATATTAGAAAAAAAAATATTAAAAAAAAAACATTCTATGTAAATATTCTTTCAATACCTTTTTTTATTTTGTATAAAGCTTGTATGTCTTTTAATTCGTTTTCAACTGCTTGAGGACTAGTCCAACCACGAAGCCACTGCAGACTCTAAAGAATCCACCAACAAATAATATATTTAATATAAAAATTGCACACTCCATTAGGTTTAATAATGAAAAAACAATAAAACAGGATAATACATAGCATAAACATTTATTTTTATTCTGGTATAGAATTCAATATTTTTCGAATGTACGAGAGTATTATTTTTGCTGTCGGCGGGCCACCAGTATTCAACCGGCGGGCCGCGGTCTGTGCATCCATGGGTCAGAGCAATATTTAACATTCTTTTAAACTGCTGCACTCACATTCGACGGA
Organism: Heliconius hermathena; assembly: GCA_013403705.1. Lineage (NCBI taxonomy): Eukaryota > Metazoa > Arthropoda > Insecta > Lepidoptera > Nymphalidae > Heliconius > Heliconius hermathena. Next base: position 406,903 of record JAAIXJ010000155.1, on the reverse strand, counting down.
ATATAT
>JAAIXJ010000155.1:386522-406029 GCA_013403705.1 Heliconius hermathena | reverse complement strand
CCTCGACACCAGAGCGAAGAAATGGAAATATAAATTTAAGTAAATATTTCATCTCCTCGAGTGGGGATCGAACCCACAACCAGTCGGTTTTACAGTCACACCTTGTGCCGCTGCGCCACGACTGGCCTCAAACTATTAATAGTGTAAACTATTAATAAATGGATAATTTATAAATATTAATTATAAATACAATAACATTTTTTCATTGACCTTACCGTAAATATGATATTAACGAGGGCTACAGTCCGCCAGTACATAAGTAAGCCGAAGAGAAATTGCGTGAACACGCCTATGATAATACACATGGAGCTGGTGGCCGTTAGTGCTCCACGAAGGTGAGGCTGTGTGATCTCAGCAACGTACGTAAGAACCTTTAAAAACATATTAATCGACGTCAAATAATTGAATATAGCAATTAACTTAACAATTAAAACACTGTACCTTTGTAAATTCTTGTTTGATAAAAAGCCAATTAGAAATAAAAAGTAGTGAGTAGGGCACTTTAATTTACATCTTCATAAGAAATCACTTTTAATTTTATGAGGTATAAGCAGATGAAAATAAGAGCTGCCAATATACATGTCATGAATCTAGTCATAAATTGATTATTTTTCTCAGTGATCGATCGAACGAACCGAAGAATCTATGTATTAACTTAATATTTCTTTGAAGATCAAATCGGTCTTTACTATTTATGAAGGTAACTTTCACTAACACTTTTGTTTACTTTATTGTTTGTACTCTAAACAATAGTGCTTTAAAAATTTATATTTTTATCAACAGTCATATAACCAAGACGTTTCGAGTGCCATTCTTTAGCCAAGAATCTTACCAGCGCGATTGCTATATAACATTCGTAGGCAAACTAATGCCTTGAATTCATTCAAATATATAAATGCCGATAACTTTTTTTTAATGAACCGATTTTGATGAAACAAACTTTAAATGTTAAGTTGAGTTGAAACAAAGCAATTGGTGAAACTTTTAAGTAAATCGGTTCAGTACTTTCAGAGAAAAATGTGACCATACAAATAGACAGACAGACAGACAAGAAATGAAAAAAATATTTTTACTTTCTATTATTCATTTTAAGTGTCCCTATATCCATTTCAGACAAAATTACTTAACGTACAGACCAAATATTTTTACTGTCTTATTATATATATAGAGATTATAAGGTGTGAAGCAATGAATCTAAATTTTATTAAATAATTCTTTAAAAGTTTGTGATTTTAACATAAGTAGTTGGGGACATATCTGACAAAATTAACTGTCTTAAAGTTACTTATTTAATTTTATTATCTTGAAAAGCTCATTGTTAAGATTAAATCTTAAAAGGAAAGAAATAATACGAGTTCCAGTATAATGAAGATAAAATAATAATACCCAAGTGTGAATAATTTAAATTTCTTGTTTTATAAAATGCAACGTCATTCTATTACATTTCTGTAATCTTTAAAATCCTTATCTAATAGTTTGTAACAGCTTTAGATAACCGATACGTTCTTTGTAGCAGTGATGAAGGGATTAACTGTAAAATATACATTTTAATAGTAAAAAACATTACTTTGAGACTAGTTTTCAGGCCAATGTGGATTTGATTCCCAATTGAAGAAATTAAATATTTATCTTATATTGTAATTTCTTCGCTCTAGTGTCGAGACAAAAAGCGGCGTTGCGTTCCGCTACTCAACACGCAATTCGTCTAGGGTTCGACGGAAAATGGGGAACGAAAGTGTCTTAAATTGAACGTCTATCGAATGGGATGTTGAAATTCAAACCATATACTCAGATCTACGGCCTAATGATTTCTTGAAAAAAAAACCTATGTCTACATTTACTTAAAAAAGATATGGCCGTATACGTACGTAATACGTATATCACAAGAAAACACGTATTTCGTACTATACAGTGAATCAAAATAAATAAGGTGCTTTAGGTCGACCTAGAATTATGAAATTTAGCAGCTAGCATCTATTCGCAGTACTAGTTCAGGAAAAAAATCAAAAATGTTAAATTTTTTGTAAATCCTAAAAAATAATAGCCTTAAAAAGAAGGAAAAATTTGGTATTAAAGCAGCTAATTTAAGTGAGGTATCAGATGAAAGGGGTCTTGCTAAAGTAAGCTTAGATTTCGATGATTATTTTTTTATTGGAAAGGAAATAGTTCAACGGTAGTTTGATGGGACTTTAGTTTGATTGGTGGAAGTCGGTTACAGATCGAGCAAAGTGTAGTAGATTAAGCAGGAAAGCAGACCCTGGCAACATACGCCGGGATTAATACCAGGAGGAAGAAGATCAAAAATGCTTTTAAGAAAAAAAAACTTTGCATTAATTTTTGGATATACGTCTAAAATCTAAATGAGATTTTGCTTTAGCGGTAAATTATCGAAATTTCTAATGGAGGAAAGAATTTTGGTTATTTTATTTGTAGGTATGCAAGGGAAACGATACTAGATATTCAAAGAGTCCTCTTGTAGTTTAAATGTAGGAAATCGGAACCAGTCGAGCGAGAGCGAGTGTAATCTAACAAGTGTCGTGTTTGTGTTAAAGAAAATACGAAAATGGCCAACACTCTCAGTGCTCAGGCACTCTCTAAAGGTTTTTAAATAAAAAATACATTTTTTTTCTTTTTATCTAATTAATCCATACCTATATTATAAATTCGAAAGTAACTCTGTCTGTCTGTCTGTCTGTCTGTCTTTTACGCAATCAGGGCCAAACCGCTAATTCAATTATGATAAAATACTCATATAGAGATACTTGATCATATAGAGATACTTGGTCTTCGGATGAACATAGGTAACTTTTTTTTCTCATATTTGTAATATTGTCGATATATACATTAATATAATTAATATTAAAATACTTTTTAGTTTGACAGGCAATTTATTCTGCCATCTTAATAACAACCGACCGTTGCTAAGCAACGGTTTGCAAAGTTTGTTGTTATAAGAAAACGTCACCCAAAATGAGCTTGCTTAACGCATACATGGCGTGCGCTGACTCAACCTTATGAGATACATAAAAACAATGTTTTTGAAAAATATTGTTCTTTAAATAATGTTTAAAAAAGTCCGCGATACACATACCATATTTATCTCTGAAGCTTGAGCAAAGTAACACAGTAACAACAAGTAACCATTTTAATTAATTTACTTTATATTTATCGGGTTTTTGTTGTATGTATTTTCTATAATTTGATATTGATCCTTATGAAAATGAATATAATAGTCACTTTTAGCATTTCATCTAGATTGAAATTATAGTTTACTGTATAACATTCTAATAAATAATTAAGGAGATGTCACTGATTCGAAATGACCTAGCCTACGAGCGGCATAGTATGACCGACGCGAACGGGCAGATGACTTTGACGGTTTTGTAAATTTTCATACATTTTCGAACTACTGTTAATTTTTATGTTATTATTTGCTATTTATAATTAATTTATACTTTTCTTTGGTTCTTCGCTTATTCGAGTAGTAGATTAGTTAGATTTTCATAAATTTCTTGGTGTGGTGTAAGTTGCGGCCATGCGCGGCATCGGCATAATATTATTTAAGTATTTATTATTTAAGGAAAGAATTGTTGGTTATTTCATCTCGGTTGGATGGTTACCTATACCGTTGTTATACACTTAATAAATTATAGTTTTAGTTTTTTGGGATTTTATTTGATATTATATGCTCGCAAAACTTGTCATATTTAATGTAGAAAGGACTTTAATTATTTCATATAATATCTATGTACACGAGCAAGGAAAACGAGTAAAAAGATTTTTCCCGGGAATCAGTAAAATCGATCACTGAAAGTCCAATAAAAATCAGTTCAGTTATTCTGAACATTAGCTCGGGAAAATAGAAAGACAGACAGAGACAAAAAATATAATATTTTTTTATCGTATTTGAGTATTATGTAAATAACCACATGTACTTGCAAAAACATAGCACAACACAGTAATTTTAATTCTTTTAAATATTTATTTTACTTTGATGATATTAATAATGTAGCTGGTTTTGTTTAGTTTTTTTTTTATTAATTTTTTAATATGATTACGTTTACTTATTATTTTTTTTATTTAAATTAGTTACATATTTTCAAAAACAATTTTATAAATATATTTAATAAGCATTCGTATAGTTAAAGCGGGCGAAGCCGCGTCCGGGTCCGCTAGTATTTATTATAATTTGGAAATTTATCAACGTAAAATTTGTACCAAAAATGAACATAAATGAATATAGTGCGTTGAACGTTCTTGAAGTAAATAATGAAATCTTCATTACACGTTTATCTTCCTGCTATTACTTGAACGAAGGTTTAATTTTTTTTTATTTTTCCAAAAATAGACAACATTATAAGATATTTTGTAATTATATAAGAAAATGGAGAACTTACTTACTGGCGCTTCAAGCAATCCTCCTGCTAATCCAGTGAGGACAAGAGCACCATAAAGGTGAGCAGTGCGAGTTGAAAAATGAAAGATCAACCATGCAATAAAAAAGGGCAAGTTCACTATCTGCATGGCGCGTCTGCGACCCAACGGAGACGTGACTACGCCGGACAAGGCGCAGCCTAGGGGTACCACAATTAAGTTGATAGAACCTGTTTCAAAAATATAATATTAAAAAAGTACAATTTTTAAATATAAATAACTATACATCGAATTTTAAATTCATAATTAAAAAGTAAAAAAAAACACACATATTTTTTTTAATATCTTTTGCTCAATTATTCAATAAACTTACAAACGTTTTTTGGTACAAAGTTTACATTTACCCTAAATCTTCTTAATGATGCACTTGGGTACATCATTACGAAAAAAAAATTTTGGTAAAGACCTTGTGGTCCAAATTTGAGCGCTAATATGATATACCCCTGTTTCTCAAATAAATGAAGCATTTTATAATAATTTTAATTATTTAATGGCTTACTGACTACTGAAGAAGGAATAGATTCATTTGCTACATTATGACTTCTCTACGCGAAGTCTTAGGAATCTCAGTGCTCAATGTCACTTACTTCTGGGGATCTCAGTAGCAGTTACCAAATATTTCATAAAATCTTTTATTAACAAAGTATTTCTATGTAGTAGTGTAAATAAGCAAAAATCGTTTTGTAAATCTATTTTGTTTTTGATATGATTTTTGAAATTCTCTTTGTAATTTTTGTCCTTTTCCATTTATACTATTCACCTTGATTTATATACTAACACGTTTTAATTTACTGTTAATTTAACCCCGTTTGTATGTACCAATGCCACATGAAAGGCATAATTTGTATAGATATTACAATGTTTTTATAGCAACACCCTGAACCTCTCCTTGCCAGAACGGATAGAATGTATCCCGCACACAGTAGCTAGGCAGAGGGAACCTAGCATTAAGACACTCTGTTCCCCACTTTCCGCCAAATTCTTTGGAGGCATTGCGTGTTGAGTGACGGAACTCAACGCCGTGCCTCATCCAACATTAGAGCGAACATACAGAAACATAAATTTAAACAAAACATTACATTCCTCGAGTGGCGATCGAACTCACGAGCAGTCGCGCTAACAGTCACACTTTGTGCCCCTGCGCCACGACTGGCCTACATACCTATGTATATCTATTATTAACCATGCGGGTATGCGGGATACAGCGTGAAGTTGATATAATATTATTTTATCAATCTTTATCCATACATACATATATTTATAAAACATAAGTAAATATATAAAACAAATGAACTATCAGAAATCATACAGGTGTATATAATTGTGGCATAATGCCGTTTTACTTTAACGTTGAAGGTAACTCACGTAATCGTCACAAGTCATATCGCAATCGTAGGTTCCTATTACCTACTACCAAGAGCAAATCAGGTCGAAGAGTAAAAAGAAGATAATCAAAATATAATTATTATACCAATTAAGGTCATACCTACATTATTAATGTAATGTCAATATTTTTCAATATTGACCTTTTTAATTTATTTTTACTTATATGCATATACATATATGATATTATAAGAAAAAACCATAAATATTTAAAATACTATAAACGTGTTTTCTATTGTTGATATTAGATGCCATTTCTGAGAAGTGATTGTCACATTGCAAAACTAGTAACTGCTTACTCGCCTCTAGTTATGAAACGATAATGCGTTCGTTTTACTCGGATGCCCTGTCAAGGTTGACCACATTGTGTTTTAAATGTCTTATAAAAGATGTTCTCTATTATTAGTAAATACTTAATATAAGTACTTATTGTGTCGTTAATAGTGAACGAACTAATTTAAAAGTACTTGCTTATCCAAGATATTTCTGCATTTCCTAAATGTAGAACTTCTCCCTCCTTTGGTTCTTTCACAGCTGGTATTAAGATTGTTGTGAAACCCAGAGTCATACCATAACCTGATAACAGAAAAACGTAAAACAGTTTTACTTTTTTAGTTCAGCAATCTGCATGCAAATGTTTCACTTTTTGTATTCGTAATTATTATTTTTTTTTAATTTTAGCGACTATAAAAGCATATTTATAATATCGTCGGCTTAGAGTACCATTTTTTCGTTTTATGTATACATTTTTATACATATTTTTCGAAAGTGCAAAAAAATACAACATTGGCCTATAGTTTATTTCATACTAACGAACCCGCACGGCTTCGCTCGCTTCAACTATAGAAATATTTATTAAATATTATATATTAAACGGTTTTATTTAGCTTGGCCTGTTTGTTTGGGTCAAATTTAGTAATTGGAATTTTACCCCCTTCCTGACACCAGATCGATCTGATATTTGGTACTCCCTCTTAATATTGATGACAATACAATAAAAAAAAATTATGCCTGTAAATCCAAAATGGCCGCCGATACAAAAGGGCGGATTACATATTACTTCACAACAACCCCTTTATGGGTATCAAATGAAAGGGCTTTGTTGGTAGAATAGAGCTCACTATAAAAAAATTAAATTCAAGATGGCCGCCGCGACAAAATGGCGGATTACATATTTTACACAACTTCCTCAATATAGGTGTCTAATGATAAACCATGTAATAGTGAGGCATTACATGAAATCGGTAGAATGAGAAGTATCATGTAGCAACAAATCTAAAAACTTGAAAATAAATTAAATAAAAAAGTATTTTTATGTTAAACGGTTTTATTACAATAAAAATAATGTAGGTAATGTACTAAAAGCTAAAAAATAATTCGGTAAGTCCTAGCCAGATCGCACCAATCGCACCAATCTTCTCATCAATCTGAGGTATTGATCAGACAAATAATAAAATAGTTGGGCGCGTGAAACTATCATATATTAACTGCACTGCGTATCTAGATACGCAACGCCCAACGATTTTATTATTCAGAGAGAAAAATATAAATTAATAATAAAAAGCAGATAACCACATAAAAAATAACAGTAGATCGGTCATTCCGTAACCAAGCTTATTTATTATCCATATAAAGTTTTGACTCCTTATTTGCAACCTTAGGGGGTGAATTCTAATAAACCATAAAACACGTGTTCAATGAAATATTTTTAAAAGTCTAAATTTCAATATTTACAAAAATCGGTGTCGATTTAAAGATTTTTCCATACAAACTTCCAACCCCTTCAGGGTTAAAATTTTTCTAAATCCCTTAGTGGATGTTCACAGTATGAAAATAAACATATGTCCAAATTTTCCGTTTCTACCATCAGCGGTTATGCGGGCGTCTACACCTCAGTCAGTGGGAACTTCTACATTTATATATATAGAAGATAGACAGTAAAGAACAAAAAAAATAATTTTAGAAATTGTTAAAAAGGGTACGGGTGGGTCAGTGACTTCTTTTTTTTTCGTTGTATCAGAAAAGTATTATAATACTTACATAATAGTAGAAGGTTCTTCACACTGACTGCCAAAAACTGTGGCAAGGCAGTACGAAAGTTTTTTTTATAACTATATTCATAAGATTGATCAACATTATCCTTTTCTTGCGGCGACATCTGAAAACAATGAAATGATATTTTGTGAATTTCTTATAGAATATTCTTTATTCTTAGAATACAAGCGGGCCACCTGTAATACTTTTATTATGCTAAATTTGCCAGCAGATTAATAATACATTTAATGATAAACACTACGCAAGATAGGACGTCATTGGTAGCAAGGGCGCCCCCCGCGCGACTCTAGGCTACACTTGCGGCCGTAAACAGACCGTTGAATTATTTTAATTTTACATTTTCTCGAAAAGTATACGTCAAAATTACAAGCTATAAAAGCCGAAGATTATCTTCATGAAATTTCCTTGATCATGAAATAACTTTCGTTCGTAAAATTTCTATATACATGTGAAATGAAAATCGATCAAATATGACGTTACAATTTTCAATATTTTTTTTGTCACAAAATGCTTTATCGTCACTTATTTATTTAGATCTAATAAAATTGAATATGTTTGTTACACAACGTACCAGTACGTTGTGTAACAAACATATTCAATTTTAAACTTTTTCTGCACCCCGAAGACACAGAAACTTCCGTCACAGTTTTTGTCGAAACTAGTATAATAAACTAGTATAATAATAGTGATATTACAAATACTATTACAGTGGTGCCAGGAAGACAGAAAAAATACAAATTAGTAAATGTTACTTGTGTAAGTTATCAAATTCACCGTGACTAATTAGGATTTTCCGGTACTATAGTTTTCGTAGGACAAGATTAAAATATTGATATTATTTAAAATTACTGTAAATTTATCACATAAATACTGAAAAAATACTTAAAAAATATCTGTGAATGTATTTAAATACTAAAACATATTCAAAGTCTAATATATTACAAGTAAGACGTATTTGAAATCGGCAAGAGCACCATGGGACAGCCGAAATCTTTGCCTCGTATTTTGCTTTCTTTTAAATATAAAAATAGTTATTCGCTTTTTATGGTACTTTTTAATTTAAGTCAATATAAAAACATTTTCTTTAACCATATAAAATATTATTTCCACATGATCCATACAATAAATTAGAAATAAAAATGCTCAAAGTTGTGGGACAGTCTAATTTTGCTAGGGTCATTTTTTCTGAAATACACTCACTAACATATAATTAACTATGTGTGCAGCGCACGCAGTTAAAGCCGTTTTAAAGCAATTCGATGGCGTTCCTTGTTATTATTATTTCGTTACTTGAGGCTAATTAAGACACCGTAATGTTATATAGCCTATTGGACTTCTGATGAAAAAAAAAACAAAAAAAAAGTAAATCGGACCAGTAGATCCTGAGATCTTAACGTTTAAACAAACATACAAACAAACGAACTCTTATTATTTCTTCTTATAGATATAGATCTATACTAATATAATAAAGCGGAAGAGTTTGTTTGTTTGTTTAAACGCTAAGATCTTTGAATCTGTTGGTCCGTTATACTTATTTTTGTATGACAGCTATGTTCTTCAGGATTGCTATAGGATATATAAGATTATAATGTAAGTCTTAGTCTTAAATAACTCTTACGGCGTCGGAGAGTGTGTCGTGAGGAGTGAATCCTGCCTATGTATTGGGCGTTTGCGACAGTAATTGGATCGTCGGGATCCAGAAGGACGCTACGAGGGCGTTAAAGAAGCGAGTGTGGGTGAGGAGCGTACTTACACGCTTCGAAAATGAGAGGGTATGAGTGGGAATCTGCACGCTCGTAGTGGCGCTTGACTAGACGTTTGCAGAATTCCTTAGGTGATTCTAACTCGAAATCTTTATGTAGGTCCACGTTGCGTATCTACCATGGTGGTCGTACTGTAAAGTGCGGTGTCATCGGCATACATCGCAAGTTCAACTTTATCAGAGTATAGTAGTGGCGAAAGAGTGGAGCCTCGCGGTACTCCGACGCGAACGGGTCTACAGGACGACAGTGGCCCTTCTAATCTATATCGGAACGTGCGACTCGACAGGTATTCCCGAATGATCTGGACGAGACAGTCTGGCAGTGCCATACGACGGAGCTTGAAGAGCAGGCCGTTGTGCCAGACCTTGTCGAAGGCTTTGGCTATGTCTAAGAAGATAGCAGCCGTGTCGCTGCGAATCGATCTACGGAGGTTATATTTCGCGATGTGTAAGCCGGTGAACTTGGTGTATGGACGAGTGGTGGGATCTAAAACCGAATTGTTCGTTGATGAACAGTTGTTTTGCCTCGACTGTTTCATTTAATCTACTGAGCATGATTCTCTCGTAAATTTTCCCTAAATTGCTTATGAGAATGATATTCTGTATGTCTGTAGCTGGAGGAAAGGTTGGCGGGTTTTCTGGGCTTGCGAATGCCTATGACTGTGGTTTCCTTCCATTCGGTAGGAAAAGAGCAGCTTGCTAGAAGAGCATTGAAAATTAGGACTAGCAAAGAAACGAATTAAATCAGAAGAGACTGCCCGTACGATGCCCTTGCGGCCTTTTATACCATCGCCAGCAAATAAGTTGTAGGGTAGAATGAATAAGAATTGATGACGCGCCTAATAGTGGCGTGATGTCGTGTAGATGTCGTATAAAAACGTATATCTAATATCCACGATATATCGACAAATACACAACTATTAATTTAATATTTACTCTTATTTTATTTATAAACTCAAAGTAATATCTAAAAAGATCATTAAATATATCTTATAATAATTAAAAACAGTTAATTAAACTAACAATAACCGCATTGTAACTTATTAAAATAGCAGAATTCACAATTTACAATGTAATCATGTCATCAATTCTTAATATAAGCAATTGAAATAACTATATAATTATATATGGAAAATAAGGATCGCGGCGATATGTAAATTTAAAATAATTCAACGCTTCGTTCACGGCCGCAAGCATAGGAACGAGTCCAGCGGGGACGCCCTCGCCGACGATTTCGTCCTCGCAAGCAGCCATGTAGTGTTTGCACTTTCTCAAAATTATTAAATGCATAAATTATATTGATTATATAATTTATAATGATTATTTTATGGCAAATGCAGCACGATAAAATAATTATAAGTGGCATGCGGGCGAAGCCGCGAGTGGGCCGCTAATATAATAAGCAGTGGTTTGACATGTTTTTTCTTTAGAATATTTTTTTTTATTAATTGCTATAATATACACGACTTAAAATTTAAAAAAAATCCTACACACAACAGGGTAGGCAGAGGGAACCTAGTGTTAAGACACTCCGTTTTATTACGCCAAATTTTTCGAGGCATTGCGTGTTGAGTGGTAGAACTCAACGCCGGGCTTTTGCTTTGGTGCCAAAGCGACCGCTTGATATACAAAACTGTCTCTTCATATCTATTTAGAAAAATATATAGGTACAGTTCACGAGGCCAATCTGAGATTTGTATTAGTGTGATTGTACATAGTAATGTAAGTGTGACGATGGCTTGGGCATGATGGCGTACTGGGCTTAAAACCTTTAAAACAGCTTTTAAGCTGTGGTCTAATGCGCAGGGCATCCATTTCTCGATATACCTACATCTCTCGTTGCTGCTGATAGCAACGCCACGTGTTTAAATCTTAATATGTTATTTTCTTGTTCGAAGTATTAAAAATTAAATATCACTGACGAAGAATAGAAAAAAATATTATATGTAAAGGCAGAAAAAAACTTCGTGGTCACAACATTGTTCTTGATGATATAACGAAAAAAATCATTATTAACAATTTCAAATTCAAATAATTTTATCAAAATAAAAACTTACATGCTTCGTTTTTTGAACGTCAAATTGTGCACCACTGCATTACCACAAAGTAAGATAGTGTTAGATTAGTGATCAACTAACACAAATGCAAAGCACACATTAAGCCTCGCGAACTGTACCTAATATATTTTTTATTAATATTAATTCTTATTAAAGAGTTAATCAGTAAGTACGGTACCAACTTCATGTTATGTATACATTTTTTTTAGATTCACGTTGTATCCCGCATGTAGCAAGTTAGGCAGAGGGAGTCTAGTGATAAGACACTCCGCTCCCCACTTTCCATCGAATTCTAGAGACATTGCGTTTTGTTTATGTATATTTATATACGTGAATTCATATATTTATAAATTTAACGCGGAAATCATTTGTTGAAATTAAATATTGTCGTTTAGTAAAGCACTTGATTACGATATCAAGCGTCTTGTGATTTTTGTAGAAACCTATAAAATGTTTTAAATATCAACTTCAAATTTTTACTTTTAATTTTTAATTTAGAAAGGTTTCTAAATTTTAATTTTAGAATTGTATAAACAGGAATGGTTCCTTCGTTTAAAAAAGAAGAAAAATATAATATTTTAGGGGGCACCGTGGCGCAGGAGCACAAGCATGTGACTGTAACACGACGGTTATAGGTTTAATTCCCACGCGGGGAAATTAATTATTTAATATTTTCATTCCTTCGCTCTAGTACCAAGGCAGAACACGCATGCTTCGAACATTCGGCGGCAAGTGGAGAACAGAGTGTCTTAACACTAGGTTCCATCAGTCTTCCCTGGTATATGCGGGATATAGCGTTAAAATGAAAAGAAAGTATTTTATATTGCATGATATTTTTATATTATTGTATTTTTATTACAAACCAGAGCGAAATCGAGAACATTGTATATGTGGAAGTCGTAGCGATTCGAACAGTCGTAGTAGGTAAGTGATGCAACAGATATCAAATTTTACTTTTAACTCAAAGACTTTGTGAGCGAGTCATAGAAATCCAGGGTCTGTAACATTTGATGCGGAACTTTAAGAGGCCAACTAAAAAAGAGCTTAAAAATGGCACCTTAGCAATCTGTGAAAAACTTGATGAGTATTTTCCCATGGCATTTAGAAATACAAGGTCTAGAATATGGAAATTACGCCTTTGCAGATCGTAGTGCATAATAGGCGTTCTTTGCTGATATATAAAAATCAAAAGTTTTGAAGTGATCAATAACATACAAGAAAGAGAAACTGAACTATATGAGATGTGCAAATGAACATTGCTTGTTGAGTTACAGAGATCAGCGCCGCGCTTTGCTTTACTTCCGCACCAGAGCGATGAAATGGAAATATGATAAATTAATATTAATAATAAATATTTCATTTCCTTAAGTGTGGATCGAACCCACAACTAGTTGCGTTTACTGTCACACTTTATGCTCATGCGCCACGACTAGCCTCTTGCTTAGGCCCAATTTTACGATATTGATGTGATAAATGTTAATTGTGTTTATTCCAAATGTAATAACGTACACACGGACGAATACGCAGATACCAAGTAGAGAGTTGAGATTTTTTTTGTATGACTGTTAAAAAATCGTCGTTCAGGTATATTAAGCCTAGCCGCACGCATACAATAATACTGTCAATAAAGTACGTACTGTCAATAATATTGCGTGTTGCGGCCGGTTTTATTGTAGCTTTCTAGAAATCCTCTTTTTGCCACAACAATATTGAGAGGAGGCAGGGTTACTGTCAACAATATTGTCGTGTGTAGGCGCGCGGCAGTATTTTAGTTGAAAAAAAGACTCCAAAGGAGGCGAATGCTTCTTTTTTTATTCAAGATGGACGATGAAACCAGTGTAGATTACGAAAATAATGTTGAGTTTATTAAAACATGGCAAACTTATACAGAGTTGTAGAGTACATCTATTGAAGCATATCATGATAACTTTAAAAATATTGTGCTCTAAAGAAGCTTCCTGATATTTCCAAAAAATATAACGAAATGGGGATAATATTTTTTGAAAACGGGTATCTCTCATCCTTATGTAATTTTTTAAATCATTCTCTGTTAGTAAAATTAGCTTCACGCTGTTTCCCGCATACAGCAGGATAGGCAGAGGGAATCTAGTGTTACACTCCGTTCCCCGTTTTCCGCCGAATTCTGGAAGCATTGTGAATTGAGTGGCGGCACTCATCGCCGCGCTTTGTCTCGACACCAGAGCGAAAAATGAAAATATAAATTTAAATAAATATTTCATTTCCGAGAGGTGATCGTATCCACAACCAGTTTACAGTCACACTTAGTGCCCCTGGGACACGAATGGCCTCTATTGTAATTCGTTAATAATTGAAATTCTTAAACTCAGATTTTTTTTCATCTTGTCTTTGATCTATCTTTTTTTTATTGCCTTTTTTCATAAGTAAGCTAAATGGAATAACTAAATCAACGACTTATTTCATTCTTGCTACTTTTAATTTAACACTTACGCACACAAATAAAGCTACTGAGTACTGAGCGACTGCGTCAGATTTTACTACGAAATATTGTCAAAAATATTGTTTATTTTCCTGGGCCATATATTGCACAATATTATTGGCAATATATTATAGTATTAACAATATTGGCAATATTTTATTGGCAATATAGTATTGACAATAATATTGTGTATGTGTGTATGCGGCTAGCTTAAGAACAAAGGCTAAGCTTCGGAATTGAATAATAGCGGAAGTAATCAAATTTATCGTTAAAACAACCCGGACGGACGATTAGTCGTAACTTCGTAACATCGTAACCGCTGGCATTACGACGTACTTTGGAACTTGGGGAATAACTAATTGTACTATTATATAATTGTGGATTGCATCTCTACTTAAAGGAATGTTCATATATCAATCTCTCAGTCTATAAACAAGAAGCTCGGTTTTCTCTATCTTTCTGTCTTTCGGTTACCACTTGTATAGTCAAATCCTACGCAGTGAAATTATTCTTTCATTATGCGATGAGTTTATTTTAAACCTATCTTGGCTTATACATCATTTCGGAACAAAATGAAATGGCAAGTCAAGCAGGTTACCTACCTTCGAAACATCGTACTTATAAGTTTATAACCAAATAAGATTAGTAAAGTATTTTTTTGCAAAACCTATAAACCGGTTTGACATCATTATATATTTTTTGTATGTCACCCTGTCATCATGTGTTTTGTATGGAGGGTAAACTTTTAGTATTTTATAACTGTAAGTGAAAAAATATAATAAAAATGTAATAAATTTTAAAATACTAAGTATTACTTGTATAATATAGTTGTGTAATTTATAGATGTGAAATGCCGTTTTATTTAAAGTTGTTTTGCATGCTTACACGAGAATCACCATTCGGAGAAGCCGGATTTATTATTTAATAATTTGAGAGTGATTGTTATATAACAGCATATGTATGCTATCATGATTTTGTCAGCTATGATTAAAGTCTTATTATGATAAAGCCCATCATTTATTTATCTTATATCACATTTTATCATTGGACTGGTGTAAACCAGATGTCTTTGTGCCATTTGTTTGCAGATCTTATCTGCAAGTAGGTAAGCAGATAGTTAAATATAATATTAAAAATGAATATTATTATTTATTGTACACGCACGAAAAGATACAGAAATACAATAAAAAATATATGTAAGAAAGGTGGCCTCAATCTCTGCCAGGCCAAAATAAGTAAATAGCAAATTAAGGCAAGCATAGGGTGTAAATAGTATATAAGGTTATAAAATAAAATAAAAATATTACTATATTCCAGTATACCATTTATTACAAATTTGCATTATATTACATTATAGATACTAGCGGCCCACTCGCAGCTTCGTCCGCATACACTTATTATTATTTTATTATGCAGCGTTTACCATAGAATAATAAACATAAATTATATAATCAATATAATTTATACATGCATGCACAAAGTGCAAACACTACATGGCTGCTTGAGAGTACGAGATCGGTAGCAAGGGCGCCGGACTCGTGCCTATGCTTGCGGCCGTAAACATAGCGTTGAACTATTTTAAATTTACATTTTCTCGAAATGAATACGTTCAAATTAATATTTCCACGCATATACGGGTATATTTTCACGTTGAAAGAAATTGCTTAGATGTTATAGAGTTACTAATAAAATATTATACATGTGGGAGGTAGTATAATTTCCATTTTGCGACTAATGCTGTCAGTACCAACAGCATTAGAATTAATGGCTAAAATAGTCTTCTTAAGATTACTTTCGGCAAATAGACTAAAGAAAAAAAAAGGAACACTAGGAGTGGACGAAGATTAATAGTAGTTAATTTAAATTGATGTTCTTGAAATTTATAATAATTTGTTGCGCTTTGCCAACTCCAATAGATTTTAAAGAAAATCCAAGTTTTGTATGAATCTTTTTCCTCAATCACAAATTTGGATTTTGTTGGTTATCTCTACACAACATATTGCACCGATTGTGAGCTATATTTTAATTGTACCGATGATGTCTTAGGTACTACGGTTCATTAATTACATTTTTACAATATTCGTTTTGCGTTGCATATTTTGATATGGTCAGGTAGCCAAGGAGCAGGAAAATACTTCATACGCACGGAAGGCAATGGAGTAGGTATCATTATACTATACGGGAGAGCAGGGTTGGTTTTAACGGAGGCAATAATTTATAGACTTATTGCCGCCAAACGTGAGAAGTTAAAAATATAGTATTCGGTTTAGAAATACTATATAGACAGCTGAACGTGCCTTAACTTGTCTTTTGCTAGTCGGTCGTCGCTTCTGATAGTTGTGCATCGTCACCTCTAATTGACAGTTAAACGATGTTTTATGTTTTGCAATAAATTGATTTAAGATTAATTTAATCATTGAATCGAGTTAAAGTTAATACTAATTTGAACCCTATTCTATCATCACAAACAGTATAAGTATTATTTGTTTGAGATTATTTTTAATATTTAATGTTCTGTGACTAATGAAGTAGAAAAGTGTCCTTGAGTGGGATAAGTATTAACATGTTAATACATATGTGTATTAACATATTACTACATGTGGTAGTAACCGAATGATTTTTGACAATAACTACGTTTCAAATATATATAATAATAAGAAAGAGTCCCAATACTTCCCAAGAAATATTTGAGTTGGCAGCTAAAGAAGTTTTTAAAAAAACCAGAAAATTTAGATGTTGTTTCTGAATATGAAATTTGTCGTATGACACTGTTTAAATATGTAAAAAAGGGAAGTTGTCTTGATTGAAGTGGATTATAATTGCCATGCCATGCTATGAAGGTATATTATTTAGTAAAATGTGTTAATATTTATTTTGAACTGCTACTAGATGATAACAAGAAACCTATGTATTAACATTTGTACCATATTAACTTATTAAGATATCTAAAGACTGTCTAGAACTAAAGACTTCATATAAATTTAAATGAATGTCATTTACTTAAATTTATATTTCCATTTCTTCGCTCTGGTGTCGAGGTTAAGCGCGGCGTTGAGTTCTGCCACTCAACACGCAATGCCTCCAAAATTCGCTAGAAAGTGGGGAACGGAATGTCTTAACACTAGATTCCCTCTGCCTACCCTGCTGTGTGCGGGATACACCGTGAAGCTGATTTTTTTTTATTCATTATTATTACAAATATATATAATACAATAATATGATATTTGTTAGCATCAGCCCCGCTCTCCTCTAACAGCATAATATAATATTATTGAAATGAGCCAGCTGACAAATCAGTTTCAAAACAGTCTAGCACGCTCAACCAGTTCATAGCAACTTAAACAAAAAATACCAATAAAATTACGTTGAAGAAGGGGGCTTAATTTTATAAGATGAAAATATGAGGTCATGGTAAGAGCATGCTAAGGCGGAATATTTGATGTGCTTTTTAACATGATCAATAGAAGAAACAATCGAGTAACACGAGAACGATATTTGGGAAATTATGAATAGCGGATAAGGAAAGAACTTATAAGTTAACTAAAGATTTTAAGCAGGAAGAACAGTGATTCTTTTTCCAAGGACAAGGGTTAAAGTAACCTGTTATAATAGTGTGATTGTAGGAAGGCTACAAGCCTTCTTACGAGCCTATGTATATTCTCTAACAAGGTCTCAAATGGTAAAAAGTGATCTACCACAAAGTTAGGTATATATAGTAGATACCAAAGAGGACTTAAGTATGAATCATGAAACACACCTCAATAAAACGTATTCTGGCCCAGTGCTAGAATCACTTTTGGAAAAGTCTTCTAAGGTATAATAAATCTGTGAGCGAAGGTAGAGGGCAACGTCACTCCTCACTAGGCCAATACGATCGTTACGGATCAAAAGAAACCCAGGAAGTGAATAAGAAGCCGAAGGCGGGGATACTTTTAGCCATGTCCCCGACACTAAAATGCCATGTACATCTTTATTACTGAAAAAGATAAGATATCTGAAAAACATGCTGGAACTTCAACGCACTGAGCAACATACAAAAAAAAATATAATAAAATTATTCAATATATCTGAGATGTTTGAATCTAATGTTTTACTTAGCGAAGGGATGCTCAGAAAACTGTCATTACAGCTCAATCCACCAATTCTTAAATCAACGCCGAGCGTTGTGCCTTGGCATTAGACCGAAGAAATTAAAATATTATAAAAAAATATTCATAATTTATTCCCCCGAGTGGGTATCGAACCTACAATCACCGAGTTACAGTCACACTCTTGTGCCACCCTGCGCTACTACAGCTTCATTGTTGATTGCCTTTTTTGGTATGTTTATATTGCTTTTTAACTTAGGATATAATTGAAAGGTTAATTAAAATAAAAATTATTATTTATTTTCCCGTAGATTGAAGTGCAATAAAGATTAATTATTGCAAATCGTTGTAGATATTGATTCTTAAATAGTGCATTGCGATATGATATTTAGATAGTTCACAACAATTTCTATCTGCTATATTTCTATCTAAAATAATAACTAACTTTAGAACTTTATTTTATAAAGAATGAATGAATAGAACCGTATCCAGGTTAATTACGTAACCTAAACATAGATTTTTAATTGAGAAGTTCAATTAAAAGTCTAAGGTTATTAAGAGTGCCGGGTAAAAGAAAACTTGTATAGATTTCTCTATAAGTACTATATCTTAATTATATAAAAAATACTGCAATTACAAAACAAATATACTGATAGGTAATGCCTAGCTTTACAAGTCACTCTCTGTGTCTTCTATACTGTAGAAGAGCAGATGACCTATGAGTTTGAAAGAGGTTATGTTTCGGCGCGAACTCCACACGGTTCAATGTAGGATTTTAAAAGTAATCAAAAGTTTAATTGCTTTAAAACGAGCGTTCTACTTAATAGCCCGTTAGTCCATTTCAACTTAATTAGGTGACTTAATTATTTAGTAGAATCATAATATAAAAACGCGTTCTGCTCGCCTTTATTTATATTTACCGTGTAAAATATAGCAAAATACACAAAATTGTATTTAGTCTTCTATTATAAATAAATTATAGGTAAAAAATTACGGAGTAAAGCGGAAAGTAACTGATTTATTCCAATGATTTTTTATTATACAGTAAGTAGGAATTTTAATTATAAAACTAATTACTAAACTCACTAGCTGCCAAAAAATAAATAAACCTAAAATACTTATTTAGAAAACGTATAAAAATTTGAACGCAGCGGGACTCGAACCCGCGCCTCCTGGAAACCGACCAGGCGCTCTGACCACTAAGCCATGCGTTCTCGCCAAGCTACGTCGAAATTTTTATACGCTTGTTACAACTTATTTATGTTGTTAG
>JAAIXJ010000155.1:267660-386339 GCA_013403705.1 Heliconius hermathena | reverse complement strand
ATGGCTTAGTGGTCAGAGCGCCTGGTCGGTTTCCAGGAGGCGCGGGTTCGAGTCCCGCTGCGTTCAAATTTTTATACGTTTTCTAAATAAGTATTTTTCTTTCCTAAGTGTGGAATAACACTTTAAAAATGTTTAAAAATAAATAAACCTGTTAAATACGAGTCGGATTCACCACCGAGGGTTCCACACCAATTTTATGATTATAGGTCAACGGGAAGTACTACTTATTGACTTACGTTTGCGAGCGTAAACACAAATAAATTCTGTATGAATTGAATTAGGTACAAATTTAAGTTTCTAACGATATTCTTCTGTGTATACCTATATATCTTCAGTTGTTGATATTTTCTTTTATTCATAGTATAAGTTCTTGCTTCTTGCCATATTTCATAATTCTAGGTCAACAGGAAGTACCCAATAGGTTCTCCACGCGATCTTGAGAATGAAAATGGTCTTGATAGTCGCACAGGACCATCACACATACACAGTACCTAGGTAGGTACTTTAGTACTCGGTTAGTTGAATAATTGCCATTTCGTGGTAACATCAGCAAAGTGTTAGTAATAATGTTTATAAATATTACTAAATATAAATAGCTACTACATGTTCAGACTGGAATGATTAAATCATTTCAAATTACATATTTTTTATACATAATTCAATTGATGCCGCTAAATAAATATTCTAATTTACTAAGTATTTGAAAATTTAAATAAAATAAACTTTTGTGCCAAACTAGTGTCCTTAAATAAAGTTTATAGAAAGTTTTTATATATAAAATAAACAGACAGTCTCTGATGGAGCCTCAGGTCATGGCCGTCAAAGTAATATTCTGACATCGTCTTTACCTTAAGGCCCACTTAAGATAAGTACAAATTTTTACCTAGTACCTACATTGTATTCATTTGCGAAAGAATTTTCTACAAACTTAAAAAATATATAACTTACTTGTAATATTAAAATAGAAATAGGCAATTCATATAGAAACTTATTTACCGACCATTTAAAAGCGGAAGAGTCTCAATGGATGTTGTCATGAACCTACCTACCTACTTCATCTATCGTTAGTAATCAAGATTTGCGAAAAAATAATGTGTATATCATTTTTAAAATTAAATAAGTATTTGTGGAGAATATGAAAAAAAAAACAAAATAATGTTTATATATATTTTTGAAAATATTTTTTTATCAATGCTAAAAAAGTATAGCTATACAAACATATATTTTATTATATCTACATGAGATATTTGACGAATATTATATAATATATATAATCAATAAAAAAAGTAAAAATGTACTTACAATTGTGCACAGTATGTATTATTTCAATTGTAAAACGATATCTGCAGATGACTGAAGCAGTGCTCGAGCCAAGGCACAAGTGACGACCTCTCACTATGGAATCGACGCGTATTTTAACACTGTCGCAACAAGTGCGCTGTATATTCACTTTCTATTTGAGATAACTATTTTTTTATAAATTTCGTCCTTTATTTTTTTTTTGTCTTTATGTAGATATAAATTACAATAAATTTTGCAATATTAAGTAACCTTATGTATTCCAAAAAGGTTTTACTAGTACCAACGTAGAATATTTTAAAATGTTACGAGTACTTCCACACTTTTCTATGCATGTCTATTTCATGTTATGTCTATCTACATATATAGCTCACAGGGGTAGTGTCAACTCGTTGCTGATATAAAAGTGCTCGTAAGTACATATCTAGCTGACTGCCTAACCAGTCAAAAATCGAATCACAAGACCTACTAAAATATTTGAGCAGCTAGCCGTATGAATATCAAAATAGGAACAAATTTACAAATATCCCTTTAAGTTTCCATCAAAAATTATTTAAAAAAAACCGAACAAGCGCGAGTCTGCAAGACTCGCGCTTTTTTGTACGGAACTATATAATTATATAATAGTTCCGTACAAAAAAGCTACTACCTACTGAAGTTTCTGTACAAAAAATATATGATTACATATAACTTCTTCAGTAGGTTTCCGTACAAAAATTTGGAAGTCTCGAGCTTGGAAGTTTCTGAAATTCAAACTTAGCTTATCCAGAACCAATTGATCTGATACATCACTTGAACTAGCGGCTTTAATCAAATCAAATTTTGTCCCCCTTTTAAGGCTATTATTTTTTAGGATTTACCTAACCACAAATGTTTAATAGTTTTCCTGAACCAGTACTAATTGTAGATATTAGCCAAATTTCATAATTCTAGGTCAACCTGAAGTAACCTATTAATTTTGATTCCCTTTATAGAGTCGAAATGCGAGTTTTTTTTTTATATAAAAGGTCATATCTTTTCTTAAGTAAATATAAAAATACATTTTTTCAGGAAATCAAGAGACCGTCGATCTGAGTCTATGATTTCAATTTCAACTCAATATCTTCAAGGATTCCTGAGATAAAGGCTCTTGACAGACAGACAGACGGACGGACAACTAAATTATCTTATAAGAGTTCCTTTTTTCCTCAAAAGCTATGAAACGCTAAAAACATTGAGATTTTTTTTATATCATAGTGCAATATCCAATGTTTCTTCGCCCTCGTGTTCAGAAATTAGTTGGTTATTTTAGTATTTTTATCTATCTAGGTACGCGCGCACAACAAACGCGGTTTTTTCCGTGCAAATCAAAATCAGTATACTGCGAGAAATATATGTTTCTCAATAACCTGTTCTATCGGAGAGTGAAAGTCTCATAAAAATCAGTTCTACAGATTAATCCGAACAAACAGTATGGGTTATCTACATAGCGCACACGGCAAACGCAGTGCAGTAAAGTAAATCCCTACCTCGCGAGAATTCCGGAATAAAAATTAGCCTATAGGTTGCTCCATAACCTCCTCTATTTAACAGTGAAAATCCCTTAAAATTGTTAAATTAAATTTAAAATTGTTTGCACTTAAAAGACAACTTTACTTTGAAATCACAGACATACATTTCAATTTTATTTATATTTTTTTAGATACAGACATAGATTCATGTCCTATTAATTATTTTAAATCCTTCTACAAGATTTCCGCAAATATATTCAGTGTACAGACCCCTAGTTGTGTAAGAACAGGTATAAATACCCATGTATGCCTAATACGTTCAAAGACTTTAGAAAGGAAATGAAATGGGGGAAAGGCGTGAAAATTAGGCAATAATTTGAAAAGATGTGAGGTTGTACATTTTTGGAACCGGGCTTTTCTTACTATGTATGTGCATTTCCTAATGTATGTCGCCAGGCACTTTACTTATTCTACCGGAACTAGTAAAGTACCTGGCGACATACATCAGGGAATGCACCAGAGGAAAGGGAGCAGTTAAAGATGTGACGCAAAGTATGAAGGAGAGATTAAAGGAGAAATAATGGTATATAATAATTGCAGTTTTTGTTAAAACTTGAAGCTAATGAATGTTACAAAAAAAACCGTTAAAAATCTGTGTGATCTTATTACTGTCTGATAAAATCGAAATTTGTATTTCAAAATATTTCGTAATAAACTATTAACGATTAACATAAATTAACAACTCGTGTGTTTAATTGAAACTGTAAATATGTAATAGTCATGATTTGACAATATAGAACGATTTAGTCCAAAATCCCAGGGCCGCCAGAACTGACAGTTCTGTATTTTAGCTAAGCTGAAATTTTGAAGTTTATTAGTCTACGTTAAACTATGGGTAGGAAACATCAATACCTATCCATTTCACCCATATATATGTTCATTTTCAGTGGTTCAGCAGATATTAGGAATTAGAATTTTTTTGAATAAAATACGGACTCCTGAACAAAATTGGCAAATACAGCCCTACTGTTGGGTCTGCGTTTTTTTTGCTGCTGGGATTTTTTCCCTGAATGTAGCTCATCAGTAGGTATTTCGTAATATAAAATAGTTAAAAACTATCGGTCTATAAATCTTAATGAGATCGAAAAAAATCTTCTAATACCTCTGAAAGGTAATATTAACCACTACTCAAGTGCATTGCCCATTCACGGTTTGTGCTAGGATAGCTTTAAAATATAAAAATATTTGTACCCAGCAAACATTGTTTTATTATATAGTTGAATGGTGAAAAATGCAAAGACTTCGATAAATACCTAAAGAATTAGACTTAAAGGTAGTCAATTCTCGTAAAGAGAATAACAATTTTTTACTGTTTCATGATTCAAGTACATTTTTTAACATGTTATCTTTCAGCTAGCCTTAAGAAACTTATAGGTATTATTCTACATAAATACTAGTAGTTTTTAAAATTACTCCTCAAAAAAAATTGCCAGTAATTTTTTTTAGGCTTTGAAACTTAAAACATTTTACTAAAATTGAACTTTTAAAAATTGATTATTTTTTCGATGTTATTGCCATGTTGTTTTATTATACGAAAGGTCCATTACTGAGCTATATTGAGAAAAAAAAACTACGATCCCGAGATCACGAGAAAATTATAACTACCACCGATGAACGATAAATTGCAACCATTTCTCATATACACGACCGATAAATCTATCTATCTTGTTTTCATACATTTATAGTTAAGATATATCTTAATATAAATATCTTAATGAAAATTATGCCTGTTAAGTAACGATATATCGTTACATGTGTAGGAGGCATAATTTCCATGAAATAAATATATAAAAATTAAGAAGTTGCAGCAATCTAACTCTGCTGAAGACGGACTGGAGTTCATAGTAGCGAAGAGTGCCAGTAAAAGAACTGTAGCCAGACCCCGTAGTGAGAGTTCCCGGGATAAAGCAACGCAAGACATCGAATGACGGAGAGATAGAGAAGCTACTTCCAGGAGTTGCTGATTACTCAGAATCCATGCAATCTTCATCATGAACCACCGCCTAACCTCAGACTTATTGCCCCAATAATTCCTTACGAAACTCGTAATTGACTTCGACGCATGAAGAGCGGAAAAGTGGACCTGACAACATTTCGATGAAAGCATGGAAATGGGATCTCAGTCTATTAGATTTATTATAGAAAATAGGTAATTGCGTAAAATAGAACGAGATATCCCTTTCTTTATGGGGTAGGTTTTATGAGAACGAAAAGTGGCAGTTCGGCAACGTTTAGTATTTTGTAGTAGTAGGTGTTTACGTTATTGGTTCTATTCGTAACTGCGTCACATGTAATACAGTATAGATAAAAATCGTGGAATAAAAATAATAATCCTACATCTAAACTGTTGACGAATCTTGACTTTTTTAGGTATGGCTTTGAATTTCTTTTCCTTATATACTACTCCCGTAAAAGGAGCGCAGGCGTTTCCATCCTGAATTAATATATATATTTAAAATTATGAAAATAGTAATACTTTCTTTTAAACCGGTAAAATGAGATTAACAGTTCATTATACATTGCGACACCGTATCAATTACAAAATATATAATATATAAGAAACTGCGAGACTAAAGAGATCTGTAGAGATTCTTCAATTGTGTAATAAAATATATTTGGATGGTGAAAGGCTTGCCTGTATGGTAAACGACAAATCTAAACTAATATAATAAAGCGGAAGTTTGTTTGGTTCAACGGTAAGATTACTGGACCTACTGGTCGTATTTACTTTTTTTTGGTTGGTATGAAAGCTATATTGCTCAGGAGTGCTAAAGGCTTTAAAAGATTACCGTAATTCTTAGTTAGCCTTAAATAATAAAATAATAAAAATTAGGAACGCCATCGTATTACTTTAACCGTGTGCGCTGTAGAAAGTGTAATATATGCAAGTAAATTGTACTACAAAAACATTAAGTTTCATTAGTTTTTTTTTTCTCGTCCGTCTGACGTAATCAGACTTTGTTCGTCTGTTGTTTTATTTGTTACTACTTTTAAAAAAACTGAGGAGGTGGCGCTAGGCCAATGATGGAACTCTGGAAATAGCTTTTGTCTAACTTTACGAATTTCTTTTAAACTGTACGACTCTATGTTACATTTAAACTACTAAAGAAGAAACAAATATAGGGATAACTTTGTTGCCGTCCACAGCAAAAGGTTTGACTGGAAGACCGAAGAAAATTGATTGGACAGATGGAAGGACAGACTGTTCTCGGCACCTGAGTCTCTAGTTGGCCAATTTTCTTCATCGCTGGCTCCCTCTGCGTCCGAGGAAGCTGTTACAACGTGTTTCTTTACGGAGCTTCTTAGTAATATTCTCATCCGATCCCAGAGGGAGTTTGCAATGGATCTTTTATGAGCACTGTGTACCGTGAGTATTTCCAAGGTAGGCTGTATCTCGCCGCCAGAACATTGCAAATTGTAAATGGGGAATCCAAATAATTTTGCATTCCGTCATTCAACTTTTTGGTATGACGACGCTCTTGCCTGCAGATTTCTCCGAGTAGAGGTGTATTCGGCGAGTAGGGAGGAGACAGACGCGCCCTTAGCAATAGGCTATGCTGACCCGGGCTAGCGCATCCCATTTGCGTCTGACTGAGCACTCAGTGCTGAACGCGTTGTGGTCAGCGCGTTTCGCCTTTGCACCAGTACAGTTACAACAAGATGGTGGTGCGCTTTTGAGCCAGCTATCGCACTCAGTCTTCATGTGGGGTCCTCCACAGTGGCTCCACCTGGGCGGTTTCTTTGCAGAACCGCCTACCGTGCCCGTAGCCCAGGCAGAGAGAGCACTGCACGAGTGCGGAGAAATCTTCCACTCTGATTTTTTGCAGATCGATGTGCAGTGCTCCTTCAGCAACAGCTCGCTTCCACACTGCGGGGGACACCCGCATGACGACATGGCCGGTTAGCGGGTTCCTCGCCTTTCGTCGGGATCGAACCTCGGCCCGAAACTCGACCTCAGAGATGCCGTAGAAGAGGCTCCGACTCTGATTCTTCAATGCGCACAGAATGCCGGCGTCCGTGTTGTACGCTAGGACATCCCAGAGAATCAGAAGCAGATCCTTGTGTTTCACCGCTTACCTTCACCGTTTAGCCTATCGTTTGCCACCTTCAGTCTCTCCTTGACCTTTTTCCGCTCCTCTACTGAGCTGCAGCCCAATATCTCCGTCTGGTCTTTTGCCTTCCTCACTTTTTCGACTCCGACCCATCCGTCCTTTGCTTTAACCACCTCTCTAATTTGGGCGAAAACTTCCTCCCCTGTGTCGATTTCATTCTTCGAGGAGACCACAATCGAGTGCAGTGCGGCTGGCTGTGGGATAACACTTTTGGTTTCGCCAGCCGTCACGCTCGCGTATGTGGCGAGCGTTCTCGAGCGATTCCCTCTCCCTTTCCATCACCTCTTTCAGTTTTTCCATCTTTTCCTCATTCTTCCGTAACAACATTGCGTGCTCTTCTAGTCTCTTCATTAATTTTTCTTTGTGTCTTTTACTTCCTGGCTCTCTCTCGCTTCGTTTTGCACCATAATTTTCGTACTGCTCTCGTCCTTGCCTTTCTCAGCTTCCGCCTCCTTCACTAGCTGGTACAAACGTTCAATTGCATCTGTAATTGCAGCCTTAATGTCCGTCTTCAGGTTACGCAAGTTGCTTAGATGTATTTGGCTTTATTTAAGTGGGCCTTAGCTTCGGCTGTCCTACTCGCGTAACCTGGTTTTATCAGAGGACTATGATTTCCTCAGTCACGGTCGGTTTTAATTTCTTTGGGCGGGACGGGGCGGTCTGGGAGCTCGGAGGTCGCTGCTGGCTCTCAGGCATTCAGATTGGTGAGTCCTCCAGGAAGTTTTATTAGTTCTAAAATAAAGTCCGCGGTACACTATATGTTTTTCATAAATAATTCGCAATAAGGCACTTTGTGACAAACAATAACTGAACATTTTTCAAGGTGATATTTCAACGTTTTTTTAATTGACGACGACATTGAAACTTACGAGGAATAGTTATTCTATTATCAAGGAATGTTATGAAGATAATTTTTGGCTTTTATAGCATGTAATTTAAACGTATAATTTTCGAGATAATGCAAAATTAAAATAATTCAACGCTCTGTTTACGGCCGCAAGCCTAGGCTGGAGTCCCGCAGCGCACTTACCGCCGATGACATCCTCTAAAGCAGCCACGTAGTGCTTATACTTTCTCAATATTATGAAAAAATATAATTAATGTTACAATAAATTGATGTTTTATATTTTCAAAAATATTAAAACCCTAATTTCAACAGAGACCTGGTAGCCATAATTCTTGAATTCTCAAACTCACCATACCAGAGGGCAAGATACAGTGTTTTGTAGAGTGGCCGAATGTTAAATAGCACTTTGCTAGTGCACTGGATAGAATCATTCTACTTTCAATTGTATAACTTCTCTTTGTAAAATACATTGAAAGAATTGTTACTATAAATTTTAGTTTAGCACAGTTTACTTCCCTTAATTATTAAAATCAGTAAACAATATATAATTTTGGTAGATTCACATTCACAGGATGGAATATAAAAGCACCATCCAAATGTAAGCTTTATACTGTATAAAAAATAAATAAAAAAATTGTAAAAAGCCCATGGATAGCCACGTTAAGTTTAAATTCTATAAAGAAATCTTTGATATTGAGAAAATAAACTAATGTTAAGAATTTTTGAAACTTCCATAATTCCCTTACTGTAAAGGTTAAAGGAAAAAAAACGGTGTTATTTCGTGTAAAGTTGTACAATTTGTATGGGGGACTTAGATAGTGGGAGTTTGAGGCACAGTCATAGATATTGAATTTACATTCAAATCTAGTTGTCTTCCGCAACTTCTGTGCTTTGACTGCTGGCATATTCTATCTGTTTACCACCTGAACCACTTCACATATAGGTTTACCAATATTTAAGGCTAACCAATTGCTTAATGCCATTTCTAGCATTCTAAAACTTTATGAATCCAACTCTATAATATAAAAAAAAGATTTTTCAAATAACAGCATTGCTTGAACTATGTTCAAACAATTTTCAGGCTAATATTTAATAAATCTTATAAATCTATACTAGATTTAGGTAGATCCCTATAAACTATCTGTATTATATCTGTTCTATTTTAAGAAATATTATTGCCAGCTAAATATATATATAGTACATATTTAGAATTTATTCTGTGGGATAATCAACACCAAAGACAGCAATAAACTAGCTGAAACTTATTTACAAAAACATGTATATAAGTATAAAAAAGTATAATACATATCAAGATTGGATTTCATAAATTAGTCCAAGATTTATGGCCATCGGTTCAGTTATATCTCCTATATTACATAATCTTTTTTACCTAGCAATAATTTTATTTTGTTATAGAGTTTAAATATTCAATAAACATAACCTTAAGCAATTATTATTTTTACGAAAGAATAAAAATACAACTGTAAACAGTTATGGTTTCATTGAATGGCAGAAGTAATTACAAAGATTTAAAGTTTTCCATACTTTTTTATAAATCTTAATTCTTTCGAAAAGGTTTTGAATATGTTATTTTCATTATCAAAATTTTTATCACTAAATAATATTATCAGGCTGTATTTAAAAACTATATTAGAGTAGTAAGTGTTTTTAAATAAATAAATTAATTTTCACACAGGTAAAAAGAAGTTTATTTCTCTGAGAGTGTTAAAGTTACAAGTAAAACTAAAATTTTGGTTAAAACGACGCACAAATAAAAAAGTTGTAGAAGTTGATAAAAATAAGTTCACATGACTTTAAAATATAAGATTCTCTTGGGGCCTCGGAACCTGCATATCATTTCTCAATACATATACATAAATATTATAATTTAAAATTGCACAACATCTCACTTAAGAGGACATTTTACATGTATACCCAATAATCATCAAAAACTTTTTTAAATATTAAAACATGCAATTTCTTAAGAGGCGGTTTCGCACGGCGACCTATAATATTTATTAAATAGTAAAAAATAATTCGATACTATCGCTCGCCGCCCGGCGGCCAAATGGTATACAACATATTATAAAATAATAAAAATATCACATCTCTGATCCATGATACTATGCAGTTCCACTCGCGACACCCCCGTCGACTTAGCTACCTCTACACATAAAATTGGTGTACAATGATCTGATCATAACACTCTTTAGCTGAATAGACAGACAGTAAGTTGTGATAGCATGCGGCACGGCTGGAATCGACATGTACTACTAGGGGCGTGCCACAGTGCCAACCATCTAGGCTTGGCTCTCATTGGTGGTGGTCTCGATGGTGGTGCTTGCAGGCTTAGCTTTTGCTTTCGGCTGTGCTGGCGCCGCAGGAGCGGGGGCCGGAGCTTCACCTTCTCCCTGACCGTTTTGACGCGGAGTCTGTCCTTGACCTTGCTGCCCTTGTCCCTGACCCTGGCCTGGTCCCTGTGCGTTGTTGCGGAGACGGACATATCTGTATCCACCACGGTACATAGGCCGGGAGGATCCAGCTCCACGACGTCCACCGCGGAAATTGCGGCGGAAGTAACTGTAACAGTAATATCAACATTATTTAATGCTAATTTTTCAATAGATAACAAGACAGCGCGACATTTAGTTCCACCATTCAATTGAAAATATTTCAAAGTTGCAAAATGTGTTAACTAGTGTAATAGTACAGATGAGTGTGTTGACTAACCTACGCTGTGGTGGGCCTCCGGCTCCTTCCTGCACTTCATCCCCCTGCGCGCCCCCCTGGTTGGGCGGGGGCCCGCGACGTCCCATGCCACCTCTGCGTGGAGCGCCCTCGCCGCCACGTCCGCCTCCTGGCCGAGGGTAGTATTGGCGTGGGAAGCCGCGACGCTTATCGGCAGCGTAGGGCGAGCCCTTGACCGGCTCGCCGCCGGGGCCGGTCACTCCGGCAGCTTCATACCCTTTCTCACCGGCCACCACGGCGAACTCCACCGCCTCGCCGTCGCCGACCGAGCGCACAGCCTTGCGTGGGTTGTTACGGGCGATTGCAGTTTGATGTACAAATACATCCTCCTTTGTGTCATTCCTGTTTATATCATAAAGTAAATCGTTATAGAGCTTACAAATATTCAGCCACTAACAATATTATGTTTAATATAATTACTTACCTATTGATGAAACCATATCCACTCTTGACGTTAAACCATTTAACTGTGCCCGAAACCTTCTCAGCTGTAAGCAAAAATAAAATAATGTTATTATTGCTAGCTTCTTTTAAAAAAGTCCTTGATTTGTTTCATTACGATAGACTATATTTCATAATGAAATATAAAAAATACTTTTTTTATAACTGCCGTAGTTAGTATAGTAACTAGACTTCCCCGACTACCAAACATAATTCATTTTACCGGCTAGGTATATATTATATATATATTTTATAAAACTTAATTTTGTATAATATATAAACAATACGTACATCTTATTACATTTGTTTGAACGTTTATTGTAGTAAACAAATATAGATAATCTCATCAACAATACGTAGACGTATAATAGTTACAATAAAGAATATAAAATGGCGGTATGCACTGAAAAGGCTATGCATTGATTTCGAATATCTATTTGAAGCAAATTCAGCCATTACGCGCCAGCATTGTTTATAAAACGTTTAAAACCACATATTAATATTTAAAAATCTTCAATTTGCACCAAAGCATAACTGCATTTATCCAGAAACGCATTTCCATAATTTCGCTCCTTCAGTAATGCGTTAAATAGAGGCAAGTCGTAAAGCCGGGGGTCAAGAAACGATCGATAATGTGTATCACTAAGCTTGCTTTCATTCTAATCATATTAATCACATATCATAACTATTCACAATAAAAGAAATGACTTATTTTCGCATAAAAATGATATAATAACGAATAAATAAAACATTCAAAAACCATGTGCTCTTAAAATACCAGGGGCACGCTAAACTAAGATGGCGTAGCGGCACTTACCAATGACCTGCTTTTGTTTAGCTGCCTTTGCTTGCTGGGGTTGGGGTTGTTGCTCAGGTTGCTGCTGCTGTTGGGGCTGCGGCTGCGGCGCCTTTTCGGTATCAGCCATGGTGTAATTGGCGAACGGCGATGGTGGCAAAGATGGTAAATTCCTCCACGACCTCTCCTCGATGTTCACCGCTCTTCGATCGTTACAAGTGGACTGACAAACTTAAAAAATCTTATTTACCTCGTTCACTTTGTTATGTTGGTACAGTGAGAATATTTCCGCTATAATCGATTCACTATACTTAAAACAATGATTATCACAATATAAAGTAGGTAGATATTTTATTTAAATATTTTTTATATTATCTTATATATCAATGCAATACAAGATTTTTTTTGATATTTCAACTAATATTTTTATATCAATATATGGATTATAATATATTTTGTTTTTACAATAATAATGTATATTGTATTAAATAAATACTATTTGCCTGTAATTGTTATTATTTTTTTATGGAGCGTTTAACATTAATAAAAGTTACATCTATAAAATTTTAACAAAAACAAATAAAGTAGTTTTGTTAAATATATAAATTAAAAACATATTTACAAATGTTAAGCATAAATTATAATACAAATAAACTATGAGAAGAACTAGAAATTTAAAATGAAGAATGTAATATTTACTTATAATTTTGAAAATAATATGGTTGATATATAAAACACACTCGTTGTCATTCAAGTGCTGTTCTCTGCGTACATTGTAATGTGAGAAACTTTACAATTAATATTAAACTTTATTAAGTAACTAATAAAAAATATATATTAACAACTATAAATAGTTCAAAATTTTATAATGCTATCTACATATATAAAAAAATATCCAGTTTAATATCGATATAATTTACAGCAGGAATTATTCGCGTCCGTCTTATAATTCTAAAGGGAATAAATGATGGCCAGTTCATAGAAATATCATTAAATAAAACAGAGTAAGTTAATGATTTTAATATCCCCCAACATCAACTGCTTCATCTTATTTGTATACATAATTATGTACATACAGACATCAAGCGATATACGAACAATTAATCAATATTTTGCACTTTAGAATACGACATAAATAGGAGAAATCGATATAAAACATCCTCGCATCGATGTTTTTTGACATATTTTAAAAATATATAGATATTTAAATAAATGTTCAGGGGCGAGCTACACTCGCCCCTCCCAGCCCGGTGACGCTGCCAAGACCAGACCAGGTCAACAGCATTAAGTCCATTCGAAAAAAAAAAAATTAAATAAATGTGACCATAATGTTATTCTCATGATATAAATAAATTTAAAAAAAATTATATATTAATAAAATTATGAATTTCACCTGATATATATCAAATTATTAATTTCAAATTATTGTTATAGCGATCGATATCTCTAATTCATATAATAATAATACTTTAAAAGTATCGTATCGTTCGATTCATCGAATAGATTTGGTTCATCGATATTAAGTGATATGTGCATAATGCATATCGACAGTTGAATATTTATAGTTTATAGCCCTGCTCCTTGTCTCTTTTTAATAGAAAAGTGAACGCCTTATCAAATATTTTTGTGCCCTGTTGTTTGATTGAAAGATAACTTGTACAAT
Source organism: Heliconius hermathena (assembly GCA_013403705.1). Classification (NCBI taxonomy): domain Eukaryota; kingdom Metazoa; phylum Arthropoda; class Insecta; order Lepidoptera; family Nymphalidae; genus Heliconius; species Heliconius hermathena. The sequence continues at coordinate 372,883 of JAAIXJ010000155.1, read as the reverse complement.
GGATACTATTTCATCCACCACGGCAGATGCAGAAGAGACCGAATCCAGAAATGAAAACCCAAAAATGATTGTCATCCCAAAAGATCCCAAAGACAGGTAAATACGAACTTTTTAATTATCATTATATTATGTATTAATAATAGTCATAATTGAATGTTATTGTAAACCGGCTTTATTGCGGTTATATGTATATCCTCAATACTAACTGCAACTCAAATTCACTGGTACTGTTGTTTTTTTTTTAAATCTGATCCTCTAATGTCTAGTGAATCATGTTATTTGTGGTCTAGGTGGTGTAAATTTTTTTAAACCTTTATATTTATTAATATGTATTGGAGTTTATAAGTACATAAATATCTTTTGAAAAATTAAAAAAATGCATAAATTTGATACAAATTTCTTGAGCATAAAATGACGGATATGAACATCCATTTAAAGTATATTGATTATTCATTCAATGTTTTAACTCAAAAAGCTTATAAAACAAAATTTATATTCTTTTTCTTCATGCATTACTTAGCAAATTAAAATGACTTGATATTTATTTTACTTATTCATATTTCATAGCTACACCATCATCACATTCCTTATTGTGACAGGGGATTGCTTTTGTATAAATAACTTATTGCTATAATAATAACATATTATCATATACTTTAATTAGAAAGCTATTTGGAAAACTATTCCTTCTTTTGCCATGTAATGATTTTTCTAAAGTAAAGAATCTTCTGAGTAATAATAAAATCGTAATTCACATATATGCAGTCAAATTCATTTACATAGAATAAATAATTAAAATATTTGATATAAATACTCTGGTCTATTCATTTTGGCATGAGACAAAATATAAACAAAGAATAATAATAACTTTTTAATTTATATTTAATTTGGTCCAAGCTTACTCTCTGTTTTAAAATATAAAAACATTAATATAACAAAACAAAATAATCAGAAAACAACTTTACACTTAACGAAACAAGAAATGTATTATAAACAACAAAAGTAACAACAGAATCACAACAATACTGTCTTATCAACAGGTTGACTGATAGTAAGAATGGCAGATATAACTTGATGGATGACCTAACATCACATTTTAATATAAAATATTAAGCGCAGTTTATAATTTATTATAGTAGTTTATTTTTATAGTATTAAAATGCATCTCAAGTTTGAGAACAATTTGGCAAAGAAAACAACTAAACAAAGAAAGCGCAAAGGTTGGCTTGCACATGAACACCTCAAAAACTAAAATTATGACTAATAGTAACCAGGTAACAATCACAATCAAAGGGCAAAGCATATCGATGGACGCTTCTAGCAACCAGGTGGAAAGATTCTGCTGGCAAAATAAATTGTAGTAGGCCATACAGGAGATGGAGAGATGATATTGATGACATTGCAGGCAAAGACTGGCTGCTCAATGCAAGAAAAAGGAAAGAATGGGACAAGCTGGAGGAGGCCTAGAACCAAAGAGGGGTCCAACAAAAAAATGCAAAACAATAATAAAACTAACCTTACTAACCAATTAGCTTTAAAATATTTGTGTTGATAACAATTTTTTACTAATCAAATTTGTTTTTAAGTTGGAAATAAAAAGGCTTTATTGTTTTTATTATTATAAAAAATTAAGAAAATAATTTATGGTATTTATGATACCGTAATAACGAAAATAATTTGTTTATATATTATATTTGTTTCTTTGCATTTTAAATTTTAGAAAATTGCACATGATACATGAAAATATAATTATAAAAATAATTTGATCATCATTCATAATTATTATTAGCTATTAAGTTCTATAGACATTATTCAATAATATTATTTACATCCATAAATCAATAGAAATTTTTGTACTTAATATATTATTAAAAGATTAAAAAAATACACCAAAATATAAGATTTTCATTGGAACTATTACCAATCTAAATTGGTAGAATCATAACTAGTCTTGGTGTATACATTTTTTTATATATTTTTTTTTGTTTAAAATTTACAAGTTATTAATGAAATCCTTCTATTATTTTGTAAAGATACTGAAAGTAAATAAAATTTTCAATATACTAAGCTTAAAGCTCAGCTGGTATTGTATTTTATGATTGATTATTATATATCATTCATAGAATACAATAAAAAAAATTGGAAGATATTTTATTTAAGCTTAGTGTTATGATAATTGATATCTATTTTAGTTTTTTTTAAAGATACTGGAAGGACTTAAATAAATTACTCATATCGTCAGCTTAGAGTACTCTCTGCCTGCTTAATCCGTTTTTGTGTCGTTATCTACTTGTGTATATTTTAATTTTTTAGATTCGAGACTGGATAGTGTTGATTAGTACAGTAGAGAATACAAATCAAGACAAATAAATTTAGAAATTATAAAAATCTAATAATTATGTATACTCATATTTTTTTTTAAACTTTTTTGTCTCTTCTTAGTATTAGCTTAATAAACAGTTAGCAGGTTTACACTCTAAGCCGATAATATACCTTTAACAATTCCTATGTCATGACTTAAGTAAAGACAATATTATTTAGAATGGCTATAGTTTCAATGAAGTTGACTGGATAGAAAGAGGAGCTTGGTTAGTAGTGGAATAAAGTGTTAATGTATATTTATAGGTGTCCCTTAAACCTATGGTCCCAGGCACTGCTTCGCGTTCCTCACCCTGCAACAAAACTCACAAGCCGCTGTTTGCTTGCCTTATCACACCAGGACATGAAAATAAATTTGAATCTTTTGTACTACATTTTCTAGGTGGGGTAGCTTTTGAAACCAAAATAGAAATGTCCATAAAATACACAAAAAATTTTTTTTTCAAAGTGAGTCTAATCAAGAATATTCAATAAAAAGGCTGTTAATGGATATATAATTCTGCAATTAATACAAAAAATATATCTCCTGGACAATTAAAAAACAGTCTTTTTTGACTTCTTTAAAAATTATATTTTGGAAATTGGCTCACCAATGAAGAAAATCAATTTAAAACATACTAATTATTTTTTGAAATCAATTGAGAACGGTTTAAGTAAATTGTCAATCTTGTTTTTAAGAAAATAATTAAAGTACAATTGTATAAATTATATATTTTTTTTGGTTCTTGTATAAAAATAGAATTTATGGGAAACTGGAATGATGTTCTGGTAAAAAAACTAGTCTAGTGATTAGAGAAAAAAGAAAAATAATATTATATGTGCTTAGTACAGGTTATTTTTGAATAGTTAAATCCATTAATATTAAATTACAAAAAAAAAAATATTGAATATTCCATGTATGCTGAACATATCATTGGCAAAATAAAAAAAGGGCTTAATTTTCAAAAAAATGATGAATACCACAAGTATACAACTTTTCTATTGGATATCACCTTATTACTGGGCTGGGCACTGATGTTGGAGACTTGATAGTATAAAATATCCCAAAACATACATAAAAAAGTTACACACCCTTTGTGGGGTAATTTTCGACCCCAAGAATACTATTTATCATATTTTTTTTTGTTTACTAAATTTCATTAATTATTTTTATTTGTTATAGGCTTCTGACATTACTTGAGAAAGTGGACAGAAATGTGGATAGAAACCATGATGAGGCAAAAAGGATTCTGCAAGAAAGACGAAGACTTTTAGCAACATTGGAAAAAATTAAAAGACGTGCGCTAATGGGGGATATATCAAGCCGTAATTACAATACTATTTATTTAACATTTTTTTTCCAATAAAATTCGATAAATCATATTTTAAACTGTACTTTTTTTTATAGGGGAGAGAGATGACATACTGTGGAAAGCTCGGCGCATTTTGATGCGTGCCATGACTCTTGATGTGACAAGTAGTCGGGAATCTTTGAAGTCAGCTGCAAAGCGCGAAGTAAGCTTTTTCTCGAATTGTACAAACTAGAGTAAAATAAACTAGAGTAAAATAAAATTCTAATGAAGACTTTTTGTTTTACCAAAGCAGGGAAATAAATTAATTAAAATCATTCTCCCGAATATACAACATCGGGATAATTTTATTGCTAATTGCCCTAATAAAAGATTAATGATTTATTTTTTATATTGTTATGAATACATAGAGTATATCAATTATTATAATTTATAACATAAAAAATACTGCTAAGGAATGGTGAAAAATGTTTTTATTTGAGATTGATTGATTTTTTTAAACCATTTTAACAACATCATATTATTTCATGAGGGCAGTCCTGGCGCTGGGTTACAAGCGTGTGAATGTAAACGCGACAGGTTGTGGATTCAATTCCTACTCGAGGAAATGAAATATTCATTATTTAATTTTTTTCGCTCTGATGTCGACTTAAAGCACGGCGTTGAATTCCGCTACTCAACACACAATGACTCCACAATTTCGGAAAATGGAGAACAGGGTGTAACACTAGGTTCCCTCTATCTAACCTGCTATGTGTGGGACACAGCATGAAGCTAAAAAATAAAAACTTCACTTGACAAGTTACATTTAAGTTTTATTCACACCACTTTGTTTTTATATTTTCAGATGTATCCAGAATTGGACAAGGAACTGCTCTTGTTAAAGGATGAAAAACTTGAGCCAATTGTCAAAACACTATTGCGGGTTCGACGTGCTCGTTTTGCACATATACTTGAGAACTAATTGAATGGTCAACTTTGAAATAGCCATCCCTTTTATCTAATAGAAAATATATAATCGTTTCCCTCGAACTATGTCATTTAATCATTAAAATTAAGGAGTAAATTGTAAAAGGAAACAAGGATTCCATGTTTTAACTTACAAAGTAAACGTCATAGCGCAGGCGCACAAGTGTGTGACTGTAACACGATGCTTGTGGGCTCGATCCCTACTGGGGGAAATGAATTATTATTTATTAATAGTTTCATTTCTTCGCTGTGGTTGAAAAACGCTGCGTTGAGTTCCGTCACTCAAGACGCAATGCCCCGAAAATTCGGTGGAAAGTCGGGGACGGAGAGTCTTAATACTCGCATACCCTGCTGTGTGCGGGGTACAGCGTGAAGCTAATAAAAAAAATATTAATTTACATAACAATTGCTTAGTGAATATTTACTAAAAATACTTAGAAACAACCATTCCTTTTATGTAATAGAAAAAATAATCGTTGTCCTCTGTCATATAATCATTAAAATTAAGAAGTAGATTGTAAAAGGAAACAAGGATTCCACGTTTTAACCTTTTAATCTTTTAATTTATTTAAAATATTTTATATATTTTGTGAAATGATCTCATAGTGTAGTGTTGTTTTGTTGTTAAGTTATTAGCCCATAAATTATATTATAACAGCCAAAGATTATATTAAGTTTCATCAAAGTTTTAGTTTCTAAAGAAAAATTGTTATTTTATATAATGTTAAGTTGAGCTTCTTTATCGGTATTTAATACTGTTCGTCTTTGTAGTGAATAGTTTAGTGTTCTATCTTTTACTAGACTTTTGAGAAAATAAATAGTCATGACCTTCTATCTGTGTATTCCTTAATTTTTAAACATTTTACTATGCAAGAATAATAAAGCCCTATTAAGAATTTTATTTTAAAAAATCTATTTATAGATTTTGAGACCAATTATGGCACAGGTGATTTTTTTGTGATTTGTGATTGCCACTCGAGGAAATGAAATATTTAATACTTTCATTTCCTCACTTTGATGGCAAAGCGCGGCGTTAGGTTCCAGGCAATGTCTCCAGAATTCGGCGGAAAGTGGAAAACGTGTCTTAATAGGAACGGAGTGTCTTAACGCACCGAGAAGCTAAATATAGATTTACGTAAAGGGCAGTAAAAACAAAATCACTTATGTTATAGGTGCAATAGCACCTAATATAGATATTTATATGTTATACTTTTTTATGAAATAAAAATGACAAACAATAACTGTTTGTTCACGCTAATCTCGGAAACTGCTTAAGCGATTTATTTGAAGTTTTCCCTATTGCATTTTGGCAAGTTTCTCTTAACATTTAGTATTTGTTTTATTTCAATCAGTTATAAATATTTATAAACTGATTGAAATAAAACAAACACTATTAAAATCTCGCTCATTTTTATACGTTTTCTAAAAAGAAATAATATTTAAAAATATATGCGTATTAGTATATATTTTTAGATATTATTTCTCGCTGGGTTTAGTATCCTCTTGGAAACCGTCCAACACGCAATTTTTCGAAAATTGTTCGGAATATGGGGAACAGGGTGTCTTAATACTATCTATGTACAGAATGGAAGCGTCAGCGCTCCTTTTACGGGAACAGCATATTGGGTAAAATATTTTAAACTCATACCTAAAGAAATTAATCAAGAATCTGAACAGTTTAGACATAGGATTTTTTTAATTTTCTGTATTTCGTGTGACGCAGTTACGAATAAATACCAATAACGTAAACACATACTACTACAAAAATACTACTAAAGGTTAAACAACTTTGAACTTTCCCGCCAATACCTACGACTTGATTTCAGTTTCCCTTTGATAGGTTTATGCCTGCGTGCGTCGTTTTTGACAAATGCGTTTTATTTTACAACGGTAATTTTATTATTTATTTTGTAAGAAAAAAAAAATAATTTTTGGGAAAAATAATATTTTTTTAATTGTAATATTTAAAATAATATATAATTTAAAATAATATTTTTTCATTTTTTTAATTGTGTTGAGTAGTTAAAACTGTGGTTTCATTTAAAGTGGTGCTGACAAAAACACTCTGTATAGATACAGCGTGAAGTCAAGAAAAATACAAACTTATGACCAAATGAATTAGTTTTCTATTTCATTATATTTACATAAGGTATGCAATAGCCAAAGGTACACTTAAGGTGATAGGTGAAGAACAGAATCATACATAAATAAGTAACTTATTTGGATTGTTTTTAGTTAAGTAGATTAAAATATATGGAATATTTAACCTATATCTATTTGGCACGAAAAAAAATATCATTTGTGTTTGACATTGTTACGTCATTATTTATATAGATTCGTCTGATCGTCAGCATTAATAGTATCATATATCAATATAAATATAGTAATATAGATTATTTAACTTCACGCGAATTGAAAAAAAATCTTAATAGGCTGACAAAAAGTTCCTGTAAGAGGTAAATTTTTTGCGTTGCAAGCACGTACCCGTAAAACTGATTAAACCTAAAATTACAAAGCCTTAAAGCCTAAAAGTAATTTATCTTATCAAGCAAGTGGAATTGATATTCAATGTAATCCGTTTTTTATCTTATTTATTTTTTAACTTAGTTACTGGCCGAGTCCTAACATTATGTAATATGCTATTTCATACAAGTTCAAATAAATAGCAATTAATAAATTACTTTTTCTTAATCTCTGCTAATGTGCTATTTCCTTATTATATTGTAGCTGATCTATACAATTTTTCATCAGGTGTTCGAGATTTTTGATTTTAATATGTAAATAATAAATACTTTGAACGCTGACAAAATAAATTAATCTTTGCATTATTTTCACCATTTCTTATAGGTTTACTATTATTACAGATACACTTTTTTATTGTTTTTCTAGCGACCCGCCTCGAATACTCAATTATTTGTTTACTAACCTAGATTATTTTCGTGTTTAGTTTAAAGAAAATATTTAAACGTTAATCAACTAGCCAAGTGCGAATTAAACTTGCGGGGAGTTCCGTGCCGTACCATACCGATTATATATAAAAGTTTTTGCTTTTCCGCAGATTTGGCCGGACAAACAGATAGACAAAAAAAATCTCAAAATTATTTGTTTGTCGTTAAAGCTAAAAATCCACACAGCAGAATTCTTGTCTGTCCGTCTGTATTCTTATTTGTTTTTTCGCCAATCATGAAAAAACTAGCGGACAGAAATTTATGATTTTTTTGTATGTCGATAGCCTAGTTTCTGAAGGTACATTTTTTTGGGATTCATCCTAGATTTCATTATAGTTTCCTTAAAAAGATTAAAAATACAAATTATTTAAAATATCGATAACTACTAGACAGTGGCGTAGCTAGGGTATTTGCTGCCTGGTGCGGCTTAGGACTTGATGCCCTTTAAAATGGTCAAGGTAATTTCGGATTTCGATCAGTAGAGTAGATATATCGTTTTTTATTGCTGCAAAACTATAATAACTATATATAAGTTATAATGGGGGTCCAAGATGGAAGGCTTGCCACGTGCAACTCGCAAAAGCGCACTGGTAGNTAGGGAAAAACGTGAAGCTAAGTTAAGTTAAGTTATAAGTTATAACATTAGATTTTGGTAAAAAATATTGCAAAAATTTAAAACGGACATTACGCTCTTTTTGACTAGCAAAGTCATTAATCACATTTTCAAAATCAATAATAGCGACTAGTTCATGGTCAATTGACATGATAGCGAGATTGTATTTTTCATTATTATTCTCTTATTTTTCTTGTACATTTCTTGATTCTTGATTGAAAAAAAATTAGAAAAATTGATCGTAGACTTTGATGCCCCTTTCCTTTGTTGCCCGGTGCGACTGCACCGCTCGCACCCCCCCAGCTACGCCACTGCTACTAGATGGTAATTAGTTCTTTGATTTTCACGATTATTACACATTTTAAATGAAACTATTTCTCGAACAGTCTACCCGTGACCACGGACTACTGCAAAGTATTCGAAACGTCGGGTTTTCAAAATGTAAAATCTTAAATATACGCGATTAATCAGGTTAAAATAGTTTCATTTAATATACTAGATGGTAGTAAATGAATTTTAGCATTGTAATAGTTCAAGGCTTAATATGAAAGAGAATCGATCAACTTTAGTAGGAAAAATAACATAATTATAATTTTTAACATAAAAACTGACTCCTTTAATTTCAACCAGATTTCATGCAGATACGTACCCTTTTCAAATAAAAAAGGAATTATCGAATCTGGATGGTGGTGAGTTATTCGTCCCTTTGTCGCGCACATACTAAAAGCAAATTAAGTATGTACGCGCACATACTTAATGCAAATTAAGAAAATCAAAATTAGACTTATGTGATTTTCTTTTAGATGACATTGTCAGAAATGGACCAAATAAAATAAAATGGGACCACAGGGGACGTACTGGCCTTCAAATAAAAAAAATGAAAATAGGATCACTTAGTCAAAAGTTCTGCGGTAACAAACACAAAAACAAATACAGTCCAATTGTCAACCTCCTTCTTTTACAGAAATCGATTAATAAAAATTAGACAAAATTATGTTGATTACTCCGAAGTAAAGTTAAATGAAATAATTTTAATGAAATAATCACTTATTTTCCTATTTTTTTAAACCATAATTTAAAAGAAGTAAGTACAATTAATAGTTATTTAGTCTACTTAAAAATATTATTTGAAATGTCAACATTGGTGACAAAAAAAATAAAGTGAGTATGTTTGTAAGAACTGGCTCAAATAGGGATGTCAACAATAAAAAGTTGTTTTTGTTTTTTATAAATTAACACTAGGAGATATCGAGTTGAAATTCAAACCATATACTCAGATCTACTACCCCATGATTTCCTGATAAAAAAATATTTCTATATTTACTTAGCAAAAAGATATGGCAGTTTAAATCGCAAAGAAACGCGTATTTCGACACTTTGAAGGGAATCAAAATTGATAGGGTACTTACGGTTGATCTAGAATTATGAAATTTGGCAGCTAGCATCTACACGTAGTATTAGTTCAGGAAAAAAACTATACATTTGTAGTTGAATGCTAAAAATTTTACCCCTTCAAAAGGGGTAAAATTTTGTAATAAAGCTGCTGGTTTAAGTGAGGTATCAAATGAAAGGGCTTAAAAAAGCTTAGCTAGCTAAGCTAAGCCTGAATTCCGGAAAAAGCTCAAGACCTCCAATTTTTACGGAACCCTCGGTGGGTGAGCCCGACTCGCCCTTGTCCGCTTTTTATTAAAATCTAGTTCAAACATAGTAGGTGTTATAATATTTTATGTGAATTTACAAACCAAATTTTGTCCAATGCATCACAGATTCAAGAAATTATACGAGTATATTACAAAAACCTTATTGACCTACAAATTTATGGGACATGTCCAGACATGTGATTGGCAAAAAAAGAGAAATACTCATATAGGCTATGACTTATGTAAAGATTTTATGTAATTTGGCTATAAAACGAGTATAAAATAAGATTAAGCAGGCGAAGCCGCTTTCGGTTAATGTACCTTAATACTTTACGTTTGGTTACGATTAATCAATGTGTCAAGAAATGTGTTATGTTATTATTGTTCTTCAAGGAAAATACCTTAGGAATAGCTTATAATTACATACGGTAAATTATGAACTATAACATGTTGTGTATTACTAAATGATTTGTTTATAAACAAGGAAATATAACATTTAAAAATACATATCTAGGCATGGTATTACAGAGTAAAGTAAAAAAAAAACAGCTTCATGTTTTATCCGGTACAAAGCAGGGTAGGCAGAGAGAACCTAGTGAGTCTTAAGACACTCCGTTCCCCACTTTCTGGCTCAAACACAGGCTCTTGGAATGTGATTTTTGCGGTGCTGTCCCACTGTTCTTCGTTGAGATCTGTCTAAGGCATTAGCCGGAGAATAGCTGGTGTTAAACGATGTCTTTAGTGCCCCTTCACATCTCGCATCCGTGCAGCAGCACAATCGTTGTGGTGTAATATTTTTGTTCACAGTCCAGGTCAGCTTTTTGGACCGCCAAGAGGCCCGCAGTTGCATGGGGGTCAGCGGGACTTTGGTTACCGTAGAGGTGGTGTCCTCGTCTATTCTTACAGTTTCTCGCGTAATGCTGCCAGGGAAGTGAACCGCTGCACGAGTCTAGTAGCAACAGTGCCGATTTCCTTCCTTCAATAAGCAAATCCACCAGGAATACCAATTCTGCGCGTTAATTTTCAGACCTTCATAAATCGCCTCACGCTGTAGATAGTCCAGTTTAGTTTCATGTTAGCATGCTTGTGGGTTAGCAGGCATAAGTCGTCAACATAATCTAGTTCGCTTAAAGTTTCGGTCTCCCTCAGTTTTAAATGAAACTATTTTAACCGGATTAATTGCGTATATTTTGTACTTTTATACATTTTTGGAAACCCGACGTTTCGAACACTTTGCAGTAGTCCGTGGTCACGGGTAGACTGAGGTGGCATTCGTCTGTCAGTTGACATAATTATTATATCAAACTACCGCCAACGATTTCTTAATTGCCTCGCGTACTGCCCTGGATTCCTGCAGAATGAGCTGATAGTATCTTGCCCTCTGGTATGGTGGGTTTGAGACTTCAATGATTTTATGAGTGGGTCCCAGGTGGTAGAAAGCTTCCAGCCATCCTCTCTATTGAAATTAGGATGTTTTTGTATTTCAATAGCCTCGCGGATCATTCTAGGAATGTATCTGTTTTCCTTAGCGAGGATTTGGGGTTTATCAAACCTAATGTAGTGGCTGGGTTTATCCACAGTATGCTCACACACAGCTGACTTCGATACATGCCCATTCTTGATGTCAGAGATGTGTTCCTTCACCCTAACACCGATGCTTCTCTTTGTTTGACCGATGTATGATAAGCCACAGTCACAGTCTAGTTTGTATACACCTGCACTCTGTAAACTCTCCTCCCTCAGTTTATATCACGGCGTTTGCTGCCATTTGTTCTATGCGTTTTGCTATTTAGAACGACGAGGAACAGTAGAGCTGAACGGACTAAAATCACGATATCTTCTGAGGTAAGGCCCTCTTGCCCCACCTCACAAGTATTGTTTCTGTAGATAGTGATAAAAATGTCGCCGATCTTTGGCAGCAAATCAAATTCAACAAGGTGGTGCCAGATTCTGGACCATCGGAGGGTGTCTTTTTTTCTAAATTAACGAAAGTATGCCTCCCCCATCCAAAAGTTCGATCTGCATCGCGCCTGTTCTCTCCTAAGCAGTGGTTCAACTGCTTTTGACAGCCTGTCCAGTAATACTTTGCAGAGAACCTTTATGGTAAAGATAGTAGTGCGATTCCTCCCAGCTACTGCACTGACTGAGGTCACCCCACTTCAGAAAGGCTCGGCACAGCACAACGTTTTTTTATAAGCCAATAATTAAAAATATGTTTACTTAAAAATAGATCAAATGCATTCAGTTACTTTATTTACTTATATTTTGTGAATTTCTTTGTTAACATGTACACTAAGAATAACATTCAAAGGAGCGGAATGATCATCATAAGTGCACATCCTCTACATATAATTACACATTCACTTAAATATGACGGTTCATCGTTAAAACACTAGAGATCTGATAGTGTAATTATGATGCTGGAATTTTCCATATCGCAGAGTCATGTGTAATAATAGCATGGTTTAGTGCACATACCTTTTTGTCCCATGTAATAATTATTATCTTTAGTATATAATATTTAGGGGAACATTGTATGTAACTATTTTATTTTTCTTCTTCTTCAGCTTCACGCTGTATCTTGCGTGTAGCAGGGTAGGCAGTGAGAACTTAGTGTTAAGAGACTCCGCTCCTCACTTTCCGCCGAATTTTGGCTGGAGGTATTGCGTTGAGTGGCAGAACTCAATGCCGTGCTTTGCCTCGATCCAGGAACGAAGAAATGAAAATATTAAATAATTCATCCACATCCACAACCTGTCGCGTCTATAGTCGATCGCTTCTGCCCTTGCGCCACAACTTTCTTTACTATTTTATTTATTTCACTTATTTTAATGTAATTTATGTAAATCTTCATATTTTAAACACTGATCTAGAAAATAATTAGAACTAATGTAATTTGTTTTAAAAAAATATAATACTAAAATTGTAACGAGGTTATATTCTACATACATACATGCAATATTTTAACACGCCTTTATTATAATTGTATATATCAATATATGAGTATATATGTATGAAGGAAAATCTTATTACGCTATTTCCGTTGATTTGCTAGATGAACTATGCCAAGAACACAAGATAACAAAAATACTAACTTTTAAAAAAGTATGATTTTTTATTAATTTTGTCATTATTATTATATATTTAAAAGTGAAGCTGGTACTATCGATTGTTATTAGCATTCTCTTTGCCAAATGATTATTCCTACCAATCATTTTTGGGTAGCGGAAATTTGTAAAAAATCTCCCTACAGAGATGAAGCATTTTAATGTATGTTTTCAATATATTTTTTCCATGATGTGAAGCGTCTCTTGAGTAGCGTAGAACTAAGAGAAAATTTATCTATCACAGAATTTAAAAATAGCGTCATTCCAGGGACAGACCGACAGAGAAATCCGTCGTCCTATGCTGGTGCTCAGTGCTGTCGAGCATTTGCTGCTGTGTATAAAACTGGTCTAGTGGTTGTATAGGTCTCACATAGTACCTTTGGATCGCGATCCTCATCGGATACATTAACGAGGCACACATTTAGATGTTTAGAGATTGAGGTCGATCATGCGCTCGAAGAGCATCGTGGGGTGACTCACAAGCTTAATGCCCCTATAACTCAGTGGCGTAGCTAGGGTATTTGCTGCCTGGTGCGGCTGCGACTGCACCGCTCGCACCCCCCCAGCTACGCCACTGCTATAACTACCAATATTTCATCAATTCCTACTAAAGTTGCGCTGGCACAATCACTCCTACTACCAATTCTTGATTATGCTGACTGTTGTTATCTTGAATTAAAAGAGGAGCAATTAAATAAGCTTGAGCGTCTCCAAAATATTTGCATAAGATTCATTTTTGAAATTTACAAGTACGAACACGTATCCAAATTTCGTAAAAAGCTCAAGTGGCTCAAATCTACTTCGCCGGAATACTCATGTTCTTTGTCTTTTGTACAATGTTCTCTTTTTTCGAAAGGAAGTTTCATATCTTAAAAAACGTTATAAGTTTTTATGTCAATCACATCTACTATAATTTAATGCTGTAAGTATGTTCCAATTGTATTTCCTGTATTTATTTATTTGGTTTTTCATCTCGTAAAAAATGTTTATTTTATGAATTTATGTATATAATCAAATTAGTATGTATTATAGAGGCCAGTCGTGGCGCAGCGGCACGAAGTGAGACTGTAAAACCGACTATTGGTGGTGGGTTCGATCCCCACTTAAGAAGATGAAATATTTACTTAAATTTATATTTCCATTTTCTTCGCTCTGGTGCCGAGGCTAAGCGCGGCATTGAGTTTTGCCATTCAACACGCAATGCCTCCAGAATTCAGCAGAAAGTGGGGAACGGAGTGTCTTAACACTAGGTTCCCTCTGCCTACCCTGCCTTCCCTTTTCAGACAATATATTCTCTTCTGTACCCAAAGGTTGCCTGGAAGAGATCGCTCTCTTAACGATAAGGCCGCCTATTGTACTGTTCTAAATATTAATATATGTATATGTGTTGTGTCGTTCTGTTGTACAATAAATAATATTTTATTTATAATATTTACACTGACCCTTACGTAGTAACGTTGAAGCAATTATTGTACGTTAAAATAACTTGAATCTATCGGTTCGGATCGGTAGTAGATATTTAATTTCAAATAAAAATTAGTATCTTGAATGATTTTTTTATATCAGTTCAGCACTACAGACACTTGGTCCGTTTTTTACCTTATTATTATATATAATTTTCTTGTCATATATATTATTTACATTATTGTTTATATATACAATCAATATCTATTATAGGAATAATTTTTTTTTTATCATAACATTATTCGGGTCCGATTATGATAAAATTTGATATAGTATACTTGAGTCTTGGGATGAACATGGATGCTTTATTATTTTTAATATTAAGAATTTTATTTAGTTTTCTTAGGCCTGTCGTGGCGCAGGGGCACAACGTGTGACTGTAAAACCGACTGGTTGTGGGTTCGATCCCCACTCGAGGAGATGAAATATTTACTTAAATTTATATTTCCATTTCTTCACTCTGGTGTCGAGGCAAAGCGCGGCGTTGAGTTCTGCCACTCAACATGAAATGCCTCCAGAAATCGACAGAAAGTGGGGAACGGAGTATATTAACACTAAGTTCCCTCTGCCTACCCTGCGGTGTGCGGGATACAGCATGAAGTTAAAAAAAAAGGATTAAGCCATCATTACTTCCGTGTATAATTATTTTTTTCTGAATCATAAGTTAAAAATGATAGGTACATCATTTTTACATATAATATAAAAGATTCTACATATTATATACATAGTTACAGAGACGTAATACAATATTAACGTATGTATAATAATGCAAAATTGACATGCTACTCCGTTCACGATGTTTATTTGAATATTTTACTAATGTTTGTTTTTTTAGTTTAACGTTACCACAATGGGTACGATAACGTAACCATCTATTTTATTTTAAGTTACATGATATCAGAAAAATATATACTTTTCGTGAATATTAAAGTTACGCTTACAACTTCTGCAAAACAATGTTCAACACATTTAAAAAATTATTATATTTTTGTCTGGTAGTTTGTTATGTTTGAGTTCTATAAATCTCCTGCTTATTTTCGGAGTAAGTAGTCAAGAATCAATTCCTAAAAAAAATTTGCATAATCAGACACTATTTTTTGGTTTGCACTATTACTTGGTTGTTGGCATCATGGAGCCAAGGTACTACAAGCTACTACTACTCGTGTATAGATAATAGATATGTACTATGTGACATCTGGGCTTATGCTATTCATTATAGGCCCAGAGAGAGAGAGAGGGAGAGAGAGAGAGCTTTGAACATTCGCCCAGTTTATTATAGGACACGATCCTAAAGTTTCCTGTGGCGTTTAATACCAGTCAAATTCGTTTATTTTCAAAATATTGATTGTACTATTAAATTTATTAAACTTAAGTATTGATTTCAATTAATGTTTCTGTCAGAATAATAGTTTTAATTTAATAAACATAAATATTTATAGAGAATACTGTTTAATATCTGTCTTGTGACTTATTTTCTTAAGTGGCTGGTAGTTCTTATTATATCGAATCAAACATATAGCATACATATTTGAAGCTGTTTTTCTTTAACCGACTTCCGTAAGGAGGAGGTTATCAATTGGACTGTATCTTTCTTTTATGTTTGTTACCTCAGACCTTTTGACTGGATGAAACGATTTTGATGATTATTTTTTTGTTTGAAAGCTAGTGCTTTCCGTATAGTCCCATTTTAGTTTGGTCTATTTCTGATAATGGTATCCATGAGAAAATCATGCATCTAAGTCTTAAATTTGTATTTTTCTGCCAACTGCTTTCGATTATTAAGGTTTTGTACCTTTTAAAAAACCCTTATAAGGTCACTTTATTGTCCGTCTGTCTGTTTGTCTATCTGTCTGTCAAGACCCTTTATCTCAGAAACGCTTGGAAATATCGAATTGAAATTCAAACCATAGACGGCCTCATAATTTCCTGAAAAAAAAACGTATTTCTACATTTATTTAAATAAAGATATGGCCGGTCATATAGTAAAAAACGCGTATTTCGACACTATAAAGGAAATCTAGATAAAAAGAGTATTTCCAGTTAACCTAGGATTATGATTTTTTTCTTTTTTTATTGGAAAGGAGTGTGTCTTTCAGTGGTTGTTTGATGAAAGATTGGATAGGTTTTTAAAGAAGACGTTTTTTCTTGTTAAAATTCATAATTATTAATTAAACGTAACTTCAAGTGTCACTGTTTCGGTAAATGGGCGGCATATCGTATCGTAAGTAGGAAGTTTGGACAAAATATATAATATAATTGATTTTCATTATGTTTCACCAATCTGTGAAAAGAAGTATATAAATATAACATAAAGATTTTATTAATAAAATTAAACAATACGATTACTGGAAGGTTTGTAACAATATGCGTAATGCAATAAGTAATATTAGTAGAGAGACTAAGAGAGATAAGACTGGTGATCCATAATGACTAGAAATTAACTATTTTTCTTTACAAATTTTTCTTTAGCTATACGAGTATTGAAGGTAATCGAGAATAAACCTGTCATTAATAAAATAAAAGTAGGGCACAGACATTTTATAAGCAAGACAGATTATTTTATAAAATCCAAAATTACCACTACATTGTAAAGGACACATACCTATATTGTTGATATTGTTATTATGATTTTAATGTATAAGTAGGTTGGTAGGTTCCTACTTATATTACTCGTAGTTTTCCCCGGTTTTATGTAAATTCTGTTTATATATTCTGCCATACGTAAAAATGTTCACAGGTGAAAAAATACTTACAATGATGCATTAGAACAGTATTATCATATTATGCTAAACGTTGGTTCACACTATTTGAAATGTGTTCTCGATAAAAAACATATTACCATATATACCGAATACCAAACGAATATTCGGCGCATTTCTATTAATTACTATACCTACATATAGATGTAGACTATACATTATTATTTTACTATTATTTTATATTACCATTTTAGAGGTGGACCAATCAAAAGCTAAAAATGCTGTATCATACTCCTCTCTTCAAAAGTATATAGAGTGCAGTCAAGGATCAGTAAAAATATATATTATTAGTAAGCGTAGATAAGTAAATGTTCTCCAGAAGCACGAAGTTATTCGTTCATAAACTAGTTAAGAGGCTTGTGACCTCAAAACAAGTTTTCCGTTTTTTATTTGCTTTTTAAGTTTTTATCNTATATATATTATTGTATAGTTTATTGTATACAGTAATAATAATTTATATGATAATGTAAATTCAATGAGACGATAAAAAAGTAAAAAAATACAGTAATAAGAAGTTTAAGATACAAATTTACTTCCATTATAAATGGAATGGTAAAAATAATTCCTTAGCTTTAAAAGTTATTGTTTATTAAACAATAGTAGACCCCTACTATGAGCCTGATAATACGAGCAATATATCAAAATATCTTTCCTTCCTAATTTTATAATAGCCTCCTTTATCCGTTAATATCTATTTAAAATATTTTAATTATCTTAGCTTATTTGAAAATGTATTATTTAAATAGTTTAGGAAAGTTAATAATAAAATTTTGATGATGTAAAACAACAAGTGCGTTGGTACCTATAAAGATATATTATTGTTATCTATCATATCAGTAAAGTCAACAAAATATTTGATAAACAAAATTTAAAGAAATTTTTTATCTTAAAGCAAGTTTTAAACATTGCCTGTAGTTTGATAACATTTGGCAAGTTTTTATTTATATACAAACATTACACTCCAATTTGCTCATTCAAAACAATTAATATCTGTTTTTCTTTTACTTCTATAAATAGAAATTTTATTTTACTCTTACAGAATCACCAATGTAGTTTTGTTGCAGTCGCTATTTTACATTTATAAGAATAAAAAAATATATTACACTTTTACAATACGGTGTGAATAAAAAGTTCTAGAATGTTTTATCGGAAAACAACAATAGCAATTAAATATTACCCTTACCATTTACCAAGCATATCTAAAAGTTGAGACGCCAATATACGTCTGTCCTCTTCTATTTGACCGCTTTATGTTCACAATTTCTCTCATGCGACGCGCATTCCCAGAATGTTTTTGTGTTTTTATGAACATTTGTACTATTCAATGTGTATATTTTGAATAATAGTTAATATTTAAAGTTAATATTATAAGTTAATATTATATATATTATATATCCTAATTCCTAACACCTTCCAAGATAGTTTCATGACGTTCTCGATGTTACAACTTTATTTATTTAATAATAATAAGTGAATCCTTCATACGCAAACAGTTAACGTGATACTTGTTTATCGCAACCGATTCTATATAAAGGATCCGCCAAGTGTCCATGCAGTATTTGTGAATAAAGTCGTGTGTAGTGTGTTGCTCTTTTACAGCGGAGACTAATTAAAACAAAATGGCCTCAAGAGAGCCCGCTTCTGATCAACTTGTAAATTACAAAAAGTCTGCAAAGGTAAGAAATATTTTCAAGTGATGAAATGTTTGTTTATGTTGTTATTTTAAGATATACATACTAACAATACAATAGTTATAAAAGGCTATGTTTATCAACATTTCATAATATTTTATATTGTCATATTATACACTTCTATTAAATACCTACTGTGTTATATTTATAATATGTGACAAACCAACGGTGCCAATTATGTTTAAAATCAAACTTTAAACATTAAAATGATAAAACCTGCCATTCTTATCTATTTAATAAGTTATGTTTAAACTAGCTTGATCTTATAAACAATAAATACTTTAGGTATATTTTTAGGTTATCGATAATTGTACCTTGTACTGATACCAATAATTATAACTACCTATTATCGACAGTTAAGTTATTATGTTCATCATTTAAATATTAAGTATAAAATATAAATTATAATATGTGTATTGAAATGTAAGAAAAAACGTACAAATCGTATTTTTTTACTTACATGTAAACTTATATTAAAATATGTACATACATTATTTACTTGATTACCACTGTGCTGCGAATTTATTTTATGCTGCTTTGTGTAAAGAGTCGTTTTAATTTATATTGCGTCACAAATATATTGTTTTTTTACTTACTGCAATACTAAATATGTGCACTTATTTTCAGGATCCTATTGGTTATATTACGACCAAATCTGGTGCACCGGTGGGAGTAAAGACTGCGATTCAAACAGTTGGAAAAAATGGACCTGCTCTTCTGCAAGATGCCCAGTTTCTGGATGAAATGTCCTCTTTTGATAGGGAGCGTATTCCAGAAAGAGTAGTTCACGCAAAGGGAGCCGGCGCTTTTGGATTTTTCGAAGTAACTCATGATATCACTAAATATTCAGCAGCTAAATTATTCGAGGGGATTGGTAAAAGAACTCCCATTGCTGTTAGATTCTCTACAGTAGGTGGAGAAAGTGGATCGGCTGATACGGTTCGTGATCCTCGTGGTTTTGCTGTCAAATTCTACACTGAAGATGGAATATGGGATCTTGTAGGAAACAATACACCAATTTTCTTCATTAGGGATCCCACACTATTTCCAAGTTTTATTCATACTCAGAAAAGAAACCCCGAAACACATTTAAAAGATGCTGATATGTTTTGGGATTTCTTAACTTTAAGACCGGAATCAATGCATCAGGTGCTTTATTTATTTGGTGACAGAGGAATCCCTGACGGTTACAGATTTATGAATGGTTACGGATCCCACACCTTTAAGTTAGTTAATGCACAAGGAGTTGCCCATTGGGTTAAATTTCATTATAAAACTAATCAAGGCATTAAAAATTTGTCTGTTGATAGAGCTGCAGAGCTTGCATCGTCTGATCCGGACTACGCGATCAGAGATCTTTATAATGCAATTTCAAAAGGTGAATGCCCCTCTTGGACATTTTACATCCAGGTTATGACAATGGCACAAGCCGAAAATTGTAAGTTTAATCCATTTGATTTAACGAAGGTTTGGCCTCATTCCGATTACCCTCTTATTCCTGTGGGCAGGCTTGTGTTGGATAGGAACCCTAAAAATTATTTTGCTGAAGTGGAGCAGATTGCCTTTAACCCAGCCAACTTAGTGCCTGGCATTGAGCCTTCACCTGATAAAATGTTACAAGGTCGCCTATTTTCATATGGCGATACTCATCGTCATCGCCTCGGGGCCAACTATCTTCAGATACCGGTTAATTGTCCCTATCGTGTTACTGTGTCTAATTATCAGCGCGATGGACCACAAGCGATATGTAACCAAGAGGGTGCACCCAATTATTTTCCAAACTCCTTCTCTGGACCACGAGAATGCCCTCGTGCTCAACGTCTCCAGCCAAGATACAATGTTAGCGGGGACGTTGATAGATACGACAGTGGACAAACTGAAGATAACTATACACAAGCTGGTCTTCTGTATAAAAAAGTATTTAGCGATGCTGAAAAGGACCGTGTTGCTGCTAATTTTGTTGGTCATTTAAAAGATGCCGCAGGTTTTATACAAGAACGTGCAATAAAAATTTTCTCCCAAATTCATCCCGATTTAGGAAGCAAGGTAGCTGCTGGACTTGCACCATACAAGAAATTCCATGCTAACTTGTAACTAAATAAAGGACGACTGAATATTTTACAAGAAGAAGAAGGAGGAGGATCCATTAACTATAAACGTAATTAAATGTTTATTTTTAATTACAAAGTTGTACCTTGTTATAAATAATATTATATTATATGAAATATAACACAAATGTAAAGTATTCTTTTAAGAGTATTTGTTTACTCGTACAAGAAAATATATTCCATTTATTTGCACGGATAGGTTACGGCGTTATATTATCATGGGAGTTGATACATATAAACGTTTTTTTAATTTTTTTTATTTTAGGTGCTAAATACGGGAAATAATAATACCTTACAAGCAATATCTACAACACTAAAATACAAATAAATATACATATTTTTTTATTAGATTATATATAATATATAATTACTAGGTGTAAATTTATTATATGAGAAGAAAAAATGTAATATGTATTTAAAAAAAGACACGAGGATGTATACCAGGTTAAACTAAGAACTATAAAAAAATAAACGTAAATATGAAATGTAGTTTTATTGCAGCTGTATTTAAGATAGGTAGGTTACCAGATATCAATACTATAAAAATGTGTTTTTACTTATTCTGACATCATCACTTTGTTTTACTAAAAGTTAAATCTATAAATATTGAAGCCATCTCGATGCGGCTGCAAACGTGACGATTGTGGATTCGATTCCCACTCAGAGAAAAGACAAATCTTACATTTACTATTCCTGGCACTGGTAACGAAGGAAATTGCGGGATCGAGAATTTGGGGGAAAGTGAAGGACGGAATTATCATAGCTCTAGGTGCCCAGGTTTCTTCTGCCTGCGCCGCTATTCGCGAATTTAAGCTAAATATAGATTTTTGGAAAATACTAAAATTTGTAATCATAAACCTTTTATGTATCTACTTATACGTATAGTAATCTTACGCGTCTTCAAATAATCACTTTTTGTTTGAAGTTAAACAGTTTTTGTAAATATTTTAAAATGGCTGTATTTTTAGCTACTTAAAGCCGACATGTGTAACAAATGAATTTGCACTAGTTAGCATTGCGACGAGAACTTGTTTAAGAACCTGCCGTAAGGTGCGGGGCTAGTTTAAGAGAAAAATTCTGGCCTTTAACTAGGTTGAGGCCGTTCAATTATATATCGAGATACATGTTACCTTTATATTTAATTGAAGTACCTATTTATATATACATATATACCTGTTTTATATGTAAGAAACGCAAACACTTGTATAATTATCTTATTTAAATTGTAAAAATGTCAAAACATGGGTAGGTACATCGAATATAAGGTGTTATACATATTATTTACTAGCGACCGCTTAAAATACACAATTATTTATTTATTAACCTGGATTTTTTCGTGTGTTATTTTTATTACATTATCAATTTGAAGACAATATTCATACATAAAAAACTAAAGTTTCAGTCAATTTTATAAAACACTCATTTTGTTAGTTGTCTTAGTTGAACAAAATAATTTATATCGACATAACTTTTTTATTTATGAACCGATTTAAATATATCAAACAGTAAATATTTATGGAAGTTTGATTAAATATTATAGAATACTGAAAAATTTATATAAAATTTATAATTAATAAATTACGCACAGACAAACAGACAAAAAAAATATATCATTGTTTTGGGTATTACATTGTCAAATTTCCATTTTGGTTTCGCGTGCGAGCCTGTGTGCTGGAAGTAGCGCTTATGAGGCTTATATGTCTATACAGTGCTCAAGTCTCTATTGAGATCGACCTTACGAACGTGCCAGCAGCTACCTGAGTACGTTAAAATTTCTTATGTACCTTTTAAAAAGCATCTAGTTTCAGCCAAATCAATAAAACACTCATTTTGTAGTGATATTGTCGCGTAAAAATAAAGGAAACACTGAATGTTAAGGGAAGTTTGCCAAAATACAATAGTTAAAATTTATGATGTGACATTTCTCTATAAGCTACATAGAAGTGAATACGATTGTCCAGATGTCCTTTTAGGGAATATAAATTTGCGCTTTCCTAGTTGTCTACCTAGACAGGTGCTTGTCGGGGCTGGATTGTTACATCAACCGCTATTCTTAGTTTAGTTTTTGTTGTAATAATCACAAGAAATAAGTTTAAATTCAATGGTGCCTCAGCTGCTATGCTGACACAGCGAAACGCACGTTTGGCCATACACATTGTAGTGCTAATACCAACTCTCTTATACGGCACCGAAAAGAGGGTATTCTATAAATATGAAATACATCACACATAATGGCAGGTGCTAGCGAGGATGTCACATCACAATCATAATAAGAATGGAGTAGAATGTATTAGCTGGCTTTGGCACGTTGAGAGAACGAGAATATTGAGAATAGCAAAAATTTTGAAACAAGAATAAGTAGTATGGGACCCAGAGCCAGAATTTGACCTTTGAAAAAAAGGTTACGTAAAAAGCATGAGACCGTCCCGGAGGGCATGTATGGAGAAATTGATGACAAAGAACGAAGCAAAAGAGGTATGCAGAGACCGTGATGCTTGGAACTCCTTTTCCTTCAGCTGATAAAGCGTGAAGCTAAAAACAAGATTTCAGGAACAGAGACGCCATTGCCATCGGGAGTTTGGTATCTCTAAAGAAAATTTATTTATAAATGTAGGATTAGGATCTTTGATTATGGCGTTCCGAGTGTGCCAGTACAGATTTATAAATGTAGTAAGTTGTTGTACAATAACAACAACTTTAAACATTGTAAGTAAAGATATTCTGCTGTACTAGGTACAATGTATTCATTTTATCAATTACCAGCGAGACGCTCCTACTATATATACACGAGTGCAATATTGATATCATTAGTGCTAGTTTTCTATCTTCTTTGCATTATATCTAAATAGAGGTAGGTCTATGACGAAAGGTTTTATTTTTGTTTTGTTATGGATATCGAGTTTGAAAATTTCTCAACTAATATGAAGTTACATAATGAGAAATTGACATAAGCTATCATTCAATATAAGTTTTTTTCTTAGCCGTAAGAACAGAAATTAATTAGTTATTATTATAACAGTAAGTAATGTAAATAATATCTCCAAGAGATAAAATGTAATCATCAGAATATTTATGTTACTATAAATTGCCGTCCGCTCTACGGACCAACACACATATGTATGTTAGTAAGAGAAAAGAAATCGATGTTATTAAACATTTATTAATAAACAATAATTATTTTACCTCTTATTTATATTAATAATAACAAAAATACTAGCGGCACGCCCGCGGCTTCGCCCGCTTGAACTATATGATTATTGATTTAATAAACAGAATTAACTGACAACTAAATGGTTTTTTTACTACATTATCGTAATTTCTTTAAGAGTTGTTGATTGTTTTGAATTAAAAAATACGACCAATGTTGATACTTGATATTTATAATAGTACATACTTTGAGTATTGATACATAAAGCTAATTATTTATTCATACAGGGTGGAATCGTCAGCGCTCCTTTTACAGGAACGGCATATAGGGTAAAATATTTTAAACCCATACGTAAAGAAATTAATCAAGATTCCTCAACAGTTTATACGTAGGATTTTTTTTTCATTTCACGATCTTTATCCATACCTATATTTCGTGTGACGCAGTTACGCATACCAATAACGTAAACACATATTACTACAAAAATATTACTAAAGGTTAATTAATTTTGAACTTTGCCGCCAATACATACGACTCGATTTCGGAATGAGGCGTATGCGGCGGTTTCCCTTTGTGCGTGCGTCTTTCTTGACAAATGGCGTTTTATATTACAACACTAATTTTATTTTGTTTGAAAAAATCACTTTCTCATTTTTGGGAAAAAAATATCTTTAATTGTATAAGGCTTTTCTAGAGTAGTTAAAACTGTGGTTTCATTTAAAGTAGTGCTGACACTTCCATCCTGTATAGTGTTGTAACATTACAATACATTCTTTTTATCTATGTTATGTACGTCAAATTATAAAATAATTTTAAAACTCTGTTAAATGTGCTGATATCAGTGAATAATTTAATCTACTTCTTCAAAAACAGCCTCAAATGGTAAATTAATGACTTGGGTAAGGATTCATAATATTCTTCATAAAATAACTGTAATGCTTGCATATTACCTCCTGTTCAGTTATCAAATTAGTTACATATATTATTAGCTAACAGTACAATTGGTAAATATGTAGTTATTTCAGAAATACAGAGTACATGTAGAAGCGAACGAACTGAAGAATCTATGTATTTACTTAATATTAGTTTGAAAATCAAGTCGTTATATATCTCTATCTTGAATTCTTTTCGAGTTAAATGTAACTGTTATGATTTACGAAGGCATAAAAGTAACCTTCATCAATAATTCAATTATGTTTAATTTATTGTTTATACTNATATATTTATCAACAGTTAAACAAGACGTTTCGAATGTCATTCTTTAGCCTAGAATCTTACTAGCGCAATTCAGAAAATGATGCTTGATGCACACAGCGCCATCTATTGGTCTTAAAGTTAAATTGTAATAACTGTTCGGACAGTTAAAAAATGCCGTTTTTATGTTAATTTCACTTTATATATAATTATATTAATCAAAAACGACGTTTTACTAAATACATACTATACAGTTAAAAATACAAATTTATTACAAACAATTATACATTTATTATAAGTATACAGATTGGGATATAGCTTTCGCAGGCATACTAATGCCTTGAGTTCATCCAAATCATGATAACTTTTTTTTAATGAACCGATTTTGATAAAACAAACTAAATGTTATGCTGAGTTAAAATAGACAAAGCAATTGGTGAAAAATTTAAGTAAATCGGTTAAGTATTTTCGGAGATTAGCGTGAACATACATAAGAGCAGGCAGACAGGCAGACAGACAAAAAATTCAAGAAAATATATTTTTGCCGTGTCGCAAGTATCCCTCTATCCATTTCAGTCAAAATTACTAAATGTATAGACAAAATATTTTTGCTGTTTTATAATATATAGAAAGTAAAAAACATATTTAACGTCAGGTCAGGAGTAGGATCGCGAGGAGTAAATTCACTAGTATATTTAAAAGTTAGTGGACCTGTTATACAGCTTCACGCTCTTTACCACACCCAGCAGGATAGGCCCCCTGCGCCACGACTGGACTGGCGAAAATTGTTTTATGTTTTTTTTATTATTGTGTTTCTCCATTAATGACTAAAATATAATTACATTTGAAATTTATTAAACAAATAGAATACTGTCTATATTTGCTTGAATAAATAAGCGCCTTTAGTAATTAGGCCCCTAATGGTCTTTCTCTATATCGACAAATATAATCTAAGTTACTAGGTAATCTGTAAAGATTAATGTGATATATCATTATTCAAATACACTTAAAACCGAATTTGTGATAACAATGTTCAATACTGTTATTCATACAGTTTTTTTGTTATCTTATTTGTAACATTGAAATATATAAGTACTTATGTAATTTTTAATGGAATGCACGTTCTTATTTTTTTTTTAATAATCTCTTTGATATCGTCGTCATGCTGGAACCGATAAAAATTAACAGTATTTTATTAAATACATTTGTATTTCTCGCTCTTTCTTTTAAATGATCTTTACAAAGATATGTTGTAAGTGCAACCATTACTTTTATCTATGTTTACATGGTAAAATGGTTATTAAGTTACATACTTACAGATTTTTTTTAGGGTTGCGTATCTCAAATGGAAAATGGAACCCTTGTAGGATCACGTTGTTTGCCATCTGCCAAGACAAATTATCTCAAGATTGCGTAGAGGTATCAAGCTGAAATTGCTAACAAATATCCAGGTCTGCAGTCCATTAGAGCACCGAAAAATCAAACTTCTAATGCAATTTAAAGATACGAGTATTTACTATTTATGCATTGTTTCTGCTGCTATTTGTATGAAATTTTCCCCGTCAGCAAAATCTATACTTCCCGTGACCTACAGCTAACAAATTTGGCATGAAGTTAAAATTCACAATGCACATAAAGGAAAAAGTCCGAAAAAAGAAAATGTATAAGTGTTTCATAGAAAAACATAATTACAATTTAATATTTGTAGTTCATTTCATACAAAATCTGTACATACGCCAGCAAACTTAAGCTTGTCTACTTTTATAAGTCGTATTCCTATTGGCTTACAATCCTATAATTCGTTCGAACCCTCGGTGGGCGAACGCGACTCGCACTTGACTAGGTTTTTACTTGTACATTTTACCACAAGGTATATGTAAAGTAGAAAAAAGTGTTTATATCTTAATCGATCAAGGTGTATAATTAAAGTATTGTGACATGAACGAAGAATTAATATAAAATTATTATATTTCAAACAGCAACAAAAAAGGCCAGATATATTCTTAATTATTTAATTTTGTTAATCTTAATCTTTAAGGTCCGAATTTTGTTTTTTATAAATTTTCGCTTATCCGTGTATATATTGCTTATTATCAAAATGATATCTTTCGGATAGGTCAATCAATAATAACACAATCAATGCAGTAAAGTATAAAACATGGTAAATATTTCTTTATCGCAACCGACCCTATATAAATGATCGATCAAGCTAATTTCAAGTATTTGTGATTACGGTACGCGTCCAGTGTGTCGCTCCGTCTACCGGGAACACAATATTTAAATAGTGAAAAATGGCTTCAAGAGATCCCGCTTCTGACCAACTAGTCAACTACAAAAAATCTGTTAAGGTAAAATATGGTTTTGTTGTCTAGTAAATATATTTTCTTACTTTTCTAAAATTAAATTGATTATAGAGCATCAAACTATCCTAAAAATATTACAATGACTTTAATAATATATCATTAGTTCGATGTATGAACTTTGCCATTTTTTATCATACTCTATGCGTATCATGTTATGATTACGATAATGTATATTTTGTTGAAATATTTAGATAAGTAAGATATCTATTAATATGCTTATATTTTTAAGCAACACGTTAAGCGTAAATTATAATAAATATAATTTCAATATGTGTTACCAAAATTTTTTTTGTCTATTTTCAAGATTAATGCTTTGCGAATTTGAAATATTTTCTTCATTATTACTATTATAT
Source organism: Heliconius hermathena (assembly GCA_013403705.1). Lineage (NCBI taxonomy): Eukaryota > Metazoa > Arthropoda > Insecta > Lepidoptera > Nymphalidae > Heliconius > Heliconius hermathena. Next base: position 344,858 of record JAAIXJ010000155.1, on the reverse strand, counting down.
TGGTGGTTGGTGGTGGCAAAGCGCGGCGTTGATCTGCCACTCAACACGCAATATCCCCAGAATTCGGCGGAAAGTAGGGAACAGAGTGTCTCAACACTCCCTCTGCCTACCCTGCTGTATGCGGGATACAGCGTGAAGTTGCTGAATGGTTTTTAATTACAATTATCTATTTACTTTTGTAATTGTAATTATATTATAACAACGTTGATTACCTTAAACATTACGATTTCCGATTTATTTTAAGCAATAACATTTTCAAATATATAAGTATAAAGAGTAGCATCTTTTTAAAATTATTCTTCAGTAGAAAATAGTTAAATTTAACCTAATGTATATATTATATGATACAGTATATATGTACATAGCTTTTTCTTTTTGAATGTGGCAAGTGTGGGTTGCCTAGAAATATGTTTATATTTATATCAATTTATGTATTATATATCATAATAATCAAAATGAATTTATTGTAGTTTGAAGTTTACGTAGTAGTTTAAAGAAAATATTTACTAGGTATTATATATGTTTTTTATAACGTGGTAAACGTCCACCTTTTAAATTCTTCATATATTATTATATAACGTATGGTATACAAACTATGATATCTATGTATAATATGAACTTATGAAAACGATGATTGATAGTATTTTGTTTCATTTGCCGAGTTTTGTGACTTGATACTCAATTATAATTTTCTCTTATATCATTGTACTTAAAATATGTCATTGAATTTTTTTAAGTTACAATATTTTTTAACAACTTTTCTTTGTGGTTACATCCAGGTCTCATAAAAAAATTTAATTTATTGTTCTATACCATATGCAGTATTAGGTAGATAACTAGTTATCAACGTTTCTATATAGGTACGTAGGTAGATAGTATAAATGTAGGTGGTAAAAAGATTATTGCTTTGAAATTCTACTATAATTTTGAAAACGGAGTGATTTCATTCTGTTCTTTGATTTTCTATACAGATAAAAGCTTGTAGCTGCTATTTATATTTAATAATCAATGTTATTATTATAAACAAACACCAGCTATATACAAATACTAGTTTAATTGCACTACTTATTACCCTATTATTTTTGAATTTTTAAATTTCAGTAATTCCAATTATTACTAAATGGAAGGCGTTGTGATCAATTTCACTTATAGTTACGGTCAAAATTACAAAAATGAATAGCTTTAAAACAAAATGAGTCGCGTATGGAACATGGAAGACCAAAAGTTCATGTCTACGAATTGTTTGTGTGTTATGTAGATAGATATGTAATTATTTATCAAAATTTCATTGAAATATTTTTTTAAAATTTGTAAATAAAGGTAGTTAGGTACATTTTGTAATATATCAAGAGGCGCCTAACGTATCGTACAGCGTACCTACGGTGCGGCGTAAAGGTACAATATGTTTCCTATTGATGTGTTGAAAAACAAATTATTAATAAAATTCAAACGTATTATAATTTTTATATAATGAAACTTGTTGTAGTTCAATCTTCTAGTTTCAATTATTTGTTAATTAAATTAATCTTATAATAATTTAATTTATTATTAGTTTTGTTTATAAATTAAATTATTATAAGATAAATTTAATTAACAAGTAATTGAAACTAGAAATTACTTGTTAATATATAATAATTAATGAGTCGTTGCCAAATCCTTGATATTTAAAATTCTATACCTATTGTAAGCAAATAGGATAATGAATTAATTTTAACTATTAGGTAATATTAATCTATTGACCGAATTGTTTTATTACTTCCAAAGTCAACTACAATTCAAATACGATTACACATTAGTTACTAGAATTATAGATTATTTACATACAGGTATCACCAATATTATTATATAATAATTATTTGTGGTGCGTTTGGCTAATACCGAAATAATATTTTATGAATTATGTTTTTTTTTAATAATATTATATGGTATTGTTTAATAGTTACCTTTACGTACCCAAAGCAGTATCCTAAAATATCGATTTTCGGAAGTTAACCGAATAGTAATTTCCTGCCTATGTGTAAGAGTCTAGGTTTATTTTAATTAGTAAATAATTTTAGCATTTCGATCACACCACCACAACACGAGCAAAAGGAAGTTTGACTAATCTTGAAATCTGTCCTTTACTCATGTACAAATATAAGAGTTTTAATTTTATTCATATTATACATTTATACTTCCTTGTCTATCCTATTCATATCCATCTTAGCTGAACTGCCTTCCGAACCGGTGGTAGCTTTTTTTGTTTGTATACTCATTGACGATTAAAAAGAGCATATAATAGTCTATTTGAATAAAGAATATTTTGAATTTGAATTTATCCGTGACAGAGACTATAGGTAGTCTCATACCTCATACTCAGGAGTGCAAATTTTATAATTATGTCTTTATTCCTCTTGTAATATATTTTTATCAATTTCAGGGTTCACCTGGTGCCATTACCACCAAATATGGTGCTCCCGTAGGAGTGAAAACTGCTATCCAGACAGTAGGAAAAAATGGACCTGCTTTGTTGCAAGATGCCCAATTCTTGGATGTCATATCCTCTTTTGATAGGGAACGCATTCCAGAAAGAGTAGTACATGCAAAAGGGGCCGGTGCTTTCGGATATTTTGAAGTAACTCATGACATTTCTAAATATTCAGCAGCCAAAGTTTTTGAATCTATAGGCAAAAGAACCCCCATTGCTGTTAGATTTTCAACTGTAGGTGGAGAAAGTGGATCAGCTGATACTGTACGCGATCCTCGTGGATTTGCAGTTAAATTCTACACTGATGATGGAATTTGGGATCTTGTAGGGAATAATACTCCTATTTTCTTTATAAGGGATCCTACTTTATTCCCAAGTTTCATACACACTCAAAAAAGAAATCCTGCTACGCACTTAAAAGATGCTGATATGTTTTGGGACTTTATGACACTGAGACCCGAAACAATGCACCAACTCCTTTATTTGTTTGGTGACAGAGGTATCCCTGATGGTTATAGATTTATGAACGGTTATGGTTCTCATACTTTTAAACTTGTCAATGCTCAAGGAGTGGCACACTGGGTGAAATTCCACTATAAGAGCAATCAAGGCATCAAAAACATGCCAGTAAGCAAAGCTGCTGAGCTTGCCTCATCCGACCCTGACTATTCTATAAGAGATCTTTATAACTCTATTGCAAAAGGCGACTATCCCTCTTGGACACTTAACATCCAAGTCATGACCATGGCTCAAGCAGAAAGCTGTAAGTTCAATCCATTTGATCTGACTAAAATCTGGCCTCATGCTGAATTTCCTCTTATCCCCGTGGGCAAATTAGTGTTAGACAGAAATCCTAAAAACTACTTTGCTGAAGTGGAACAAATAGCCTTCAGTCCATCTAATTTAGTACCTGGCATTGAGCCTTCCCCAGACAAGATGTTACAGGGTCGCTTATTTTCGTACAGTGACACTCACCGTCACCGCCTTGGTGCAAATTTCCTTCAAATACCTGTCAACTGCCCATACCGAGTAACAGTGGCGAATTACCAGCGTGACGGACCGCAGAATGTAGCAAACCAGGAAGATGCACCAAATTATTTCCCAAACTCATTCTCTGGACCACGAGAATGTCCACGTGCACAACGTTTGCAGCCAAGATACAATGTTAGCGGCGATATTGATAGATACGATAGCGGACAAACCGAAGATAATTTTTCACAGGCTAGCATACTATATAAAAAAGTGTTCAGCGACGACGAGAAGGAACGCACTGTGAGCAATATTGTCGGCAATTTGAAAGATGCTGCTGGTTTTATTCAAGAACGTGCCATAAAGTTATTCTCACAGATTGATTCAGACTTAGGCACTAAGGTGGCTGCCGGCCTTGCACCATATAAAAAATACCATGCCAACCTATAAGCAAATGAATTAGCATGTTTTATTTTTGTATAATTTATATTTTAATAAAATTATGCAATATTTTTTAAGCGGGATAATATAATATGATGAGGGCATTATTTTAGAGCCAATGTTATTAAGTTATAATAAAAAAAATACAAAAAAATATGTTTTTTAATTATGCACAAACAGTGATTTCAGTAATATTAATAATAGTTATTTTACAATTTGACATAAATTTCACAAGCAGAAACAAGATCAAGAAGAGGCGGACATTAATCCGGTAATATCTTAGCATAGGGGAGTTGACTGACACAACCTTATGTTACGGAGAGAATTATCAGTTTCCTATTTGTCGCCTAAATAAACATATTTTATATATAATCATATTCCAAAATAGGAGTCGAGGCATATACCTACAATTAAACATTTCGTTATTGCTTCACATTATGGTGTCATATGTCAATCTAATTATCATAATTAGTAATAATCATTTTATCAAAACTAAAGACAAAAAACAGAAGTAGTTTAGTTTCTTACTCGAAAAAAAAATTCTACATACCTATTTAAAGTTCCAAAAATTACATATAAAATATTTTTTTTTATATAAAAAAAGCTAAAACTAATAACGCTTGCTTCCGTTATTTTCTATAACTGAGTAACTTTATGAAATCATTTTATTATAACAATATATTTAAATATGCGACCTTAAATGTGTTATATTTGTCCTATACGACGTGTTGCTATTACACATTTTTTCCGATGGTCAAATAATGCTGTGGACCTGAAATCGTCTTTGAAGCGCCATCTAGTGGGGATGGACGAGTGTAGCTCTTATCTGACAAAGTGTTGCGTTGCGTGGTACCGAGTAATGACTATAGAGCTCTCTATTTTGCCAATGTTAAATATAACGTATAATAATCCAATAGATGGCAGAGACGATTTTTTTGACCATTTTTAAAAAAATGGTAGCATAAATTGATTCGATAATAATACATAAATAAATACAATTGTAGTCAATCGAAGCTTTTATAATTTTTAGTATGTGCAATATAGATTTATTCGACAGAATTATCTTAAGTCAATTTAGTTTTTGGAAAACAATGAAATGTATGGTATTCGGTCGAATTTTGAACTTTAATTTATTATTTACTACCGAAATCCTCATATGAAATTGTTATGAACTAAACTTCTTGTTAGATGGAAATATAAATATGAAAATATTGCCATCTAGATTTAGATAATTTTATTAATATATTTTACTATGATTCTTTTAATTTTTATAATTTATTTCAAAATTTAAATATACCCTAGAATAAAATTAAGGCCAGTCGTGGCGCAGGGGCACAAAGTGTGACTGTAAATCGACTGGTTGTGGGTTCGATCCCCTCTCGAGGAGATGAAATATTTACTTAAATTTATATTTCCATTTCTTCGCTCTGGCGTCGAGGCAAAGCGCAGCGTTGAGTTCTGCCACTCAACACGCAATGCCTCCAGAATTCAGCAGAAAGTGGGGAACGGAGTGTCTTAACACCTGCTGTGTGCGGGATACAGCGTGAAGCTGATTTATTTTTATTTAACAAAATTAACAAAATATAAAAAGGGAACCAGACTCACCACAACAAGCTTAAAAATTAGAAATGAAAGTAATGACAGTGATAGCTGTAAACTGTTTTACGTAAACTGACAAATAGAAAGTATTCAATTAGAACTTTTTGAGGCGTTACACAGATTAAGGAGATTATGTTTCCAATTTACATTATTGCACGGTTTATTGTTAAAATTTATTAAGATACTAGCGGCTGGCACGCGGCTTTGCCTGCTTATCAGTTATAATATTTTTACTATGCTGCATTTACCAACAGATTTATTATGTAATATATACATTCAATCATGAACAACTTGTTTTCATAGTTCAGACCAAACAAGGAGACAGCAAACTAATTTTCATCCAACAAAACAACAGTCAACAACAGTGTCAAAGAGTAAATAGCCTTCGTTTGCAAGTAGGGATAGAACTTAATTTGTATTTTTAACTTGAGGTTAATAATACGGTTTTACTTAATTCTTAAATATTACCAAAATACTACTACAATCTTCACCACTCTTACTCCACTGTTCAATCATCTATGCACGGTCTTGATTTTTTTTCGAACTTGAGATTAATGTTGTTAGCCCTATGGGCCTCTACAGCGACATAGGTTGGGAAGGGAAGATGGAACTGTGTCCCTGAGAAAGTGCAAGCACTACGTGGCTGCTTGAGATCATGTCGTCGGCGATAAGTGCGTCTCCTGTGATACTCAAACCTAGACATACGATCGTCGACCGGGCTGGGATCTAATCTGTAAAATATGAGGGATACTTATATCTTTAGCGCAAGATTTCAGTAGTGCGTTTTAGCTATGCGCTTGTTTCGACACAGCAATATCTATACTCGATTCACGAAGGCATGAGATAAAAGGTAAACATGTCAAAAAAAGGTTCTTTTACATGACAGGTTTGATGGAGTTATTATATTAATTAAAAAATATATATTTTAAGTATTAATTCGCTAATAACACTGTAAATAGCCATAAAATTTATTATAATATTATCTTATAATTGAAATAGAATACCAATAAAGCGGAAAGAATTTTTTTTACAAAATTCATAATTTTTTCTATCCTAAAATATCCAATTATTTTCGTAATATAATTTAAATATTTATATTTTCAAATTTTATAAAATTGCACACTGTATATATAAAAAGTAATTAAGTTAAAAGAAACGAAAACGAAAAGTAGTAAGTAAAAAGAACAATCATAAAAAAATAAAGATTTCATATAAAATATTCTTTTATATGAAATCTGGCAAAAATTTTGGCTTTAAGCCAGGAATATTTTAACTTAAAATTTTAAAATGTTGGTATGCATCTGGTTTCTTTATTTCCAATAATATTTTTTAAATACGTCATGTACATATAAAAATACCTAAAAGTCAACTTATTCTCAAACTTCAGACACATTTTAGTACTATAAAAATAAATTACATCTCGTTATTAATATTTATATTAGAACATTATTGTTCTAATATTATTAATATTAGAATATTTTGTCATCCGTCAGATTATATCCACTATTTTCAGTTATTTTCATTGAATTTTCATGAATCATTTTTAAGTAAGAAACTTAAAAGTTTTATTAAGTTTAAAATTATTTTCTGGTTGTTCTGTTTTTGTTATATTTTGTATTGTTTTTGTTATTTTGATATTTATGAACTCGTTACTTTAGAACATGAGTAAACCTGGATCAAGAAACGCTTGCACTTTGACATGAATAATAAAAGCTTTAAGCTACATGAAATTAAATTGTTACTAGCCGATATAATAAAAAATACAACAGTAGAAGCTTGGCAAAGCTGCACTGACCATGTGATAAAAGATTCAATGACCAAAAGATGAAAAAAAATTGTTCTTTTAATAGATAATGGTGGACCGTTTCGTCATTAATGTTGGTGACAGTTCCTCAGAATCCTCCGATTTCTGATAAATAATTGAATAATAGATATATTAAGTTTCACCTAATAGTTGAGTAAATTTTAGTAAAACTTGTACATTTTCATTTTATCTTTTTGCTATTCTTATTTTATACAAAGATATTTTACATATAATATTCAAGCACAACAAGCAATAATGCTGTATATAGAAAATTCCACGTTAAATAAATTAAATATAAGTAAAAAAATACAATAAAGTTTGAGAAACAGAATTTTTTTGTTTACATTTTGGCTCATGCCATTATGAATCAAGTATAGTGATAAAGTTTGGGGACATACTGATACAAGGCCTTAATTACCTTTTCTCGTTAAGTATTCGTTCATATTACATGCTATAAAAGCCACAAGCTTATCTAAGAATATGTGTCGGATAAACTAAAAACAAGAAAAGGAAAAGATAATTATAAAAAATAATGTAAAAATATAAGGTCTATAAAAACAAAATATCTATGGTAAGATATCATGGCAAGAATATAACTACTTAATTATTATTAGAACCTTAAATGTTATCAATATATTAATATATAATAAAACATGAATCAAAATATGAATATAAGGTCGGGGCAAAAGTATATTCGGGTTTCATATTGTTCATACAAAGGAAAATATTTTTTTAGGTATAATTTAATAATTATATTATATATTATTAATTTATCATTTATTTATAATATGTATGTGCCGTTTTGATCGATGACTTGTTGCCATCTTATAGGTAGTACCATGATCCCATTCCTGTAGAAATTTTGAAATTTTTGATTAAAAAAATCTGACAGGTAGTGTTCACAGTGTTCTTTTGAGGTTAGCTTTATGCTTTCTAAAGAGTTCTGCAACTGTTTAAGAAATGGTTCGGAATTGTTACGTTGTTACGTTTCAACAAAGAATCGCAAATGGAAACACGTTGCATTAGGTTTCTCACAGTGTGATCATGTTGTACCCAAATGTCATGTTTTTTCTTGTACCCCAGACTTTCATAAATGTCGTTAAACTGTTTTATGATCAACATCCAGTTCTTCAGCAATGTGGTAGCTACTAATATGTCGAACTTGCTCCATTTTCTCAAAGATGGCACTAATTTTATCTGTGACAGCGTCCAGAGCGAATCTCACCTTTCACACTAAAATTTTCAGACTTGAAACGCTTGAACCACATTTGTGCTACTCTTATTGATACCGCATAAGGTTCGTAACCCGCACAAATTTGATTGGCGGTGTTCGTCCTGTTTTCACCTTTTTTGTAATAAAACTTTAAAATGTACCGAATTTCTCCGACACATACGTTCATTTTGCTTGCTGGGAAAACAATTGAAAAATGGCGGGAACTAGTTTTTTTTTTATTTATTGCATCTTGAGAATGTCACATTTAATGGTATTAAAAACCAGTCAGTTACATTCAGTACAGCCAAAGAAGTTTGATTACTAATAATACAATCAAAATACGAAAATACTTTTTCCCCGATCTATTTATTACGTATGATATAAAAACTACATGTACACATTTGTCAAAATGTATATTATGTTTGTCAAAATATTGTGTAAGTTTATTTATATAACTACTTATGTTATGACGTTTGCCTTTGCCTCTGTTTTTGGCTCAGTACTGTTATGTTACATCTTTTTTGTAAAACTTATTGATGGGTAAATAAAAATCAAACTTATATGGGTAAATTATAACATTTTTTAATAATAAATATAGATAGAGAATGTGAGATTTCTGTATAGCTATAATTGTAGGTAAAAAATAATCTTTGGATTTATATAAGGAAACATATTCTTTCTACAATACTTTTATAAATATTAATTATTATATATGTCCTTCGACAGTTTTATTGTGACATAATAAGGAAATGAATAAAAGTTATATACCTAAAAGTATTATATTATAGGTGTTAGACAGTTTTTGTACTTGTGAACTGCACCTGCAGTTTTTTGTTATACGTTTATAATTATATCTACATATACATATATTTTTGCACATTTTACAAGTACAAGAAAAAGGGTTCTAAACTTTAATAAATTCATACCATTTTCAGTTGAAAATGTTATGTCCAAATTGTCACGAATGTCTTCGTCGCAGTGAAGGCGTCAAATGTGATCAATGCGGTTCTGTATACCATTTACAATGTACAAATAATAAAATAAAATGTTTAAATATGGAAAGTGGCGATAAAGGTTATTACTGGATATGTCCTAGTTGTAAAAAATCTGTTAGCAAGACACCTCTTGGATTTCATAATCCTCAAACTTTACTTGATGCTGTAACCGTAATAAGTGAAAAATTTGAACTTGTTAATAAAATTCAATTACCGAAATTAAATAAAGATTTGATACATTTAAAATATGTAACTGAACGTATTTTCAAACAAAATGAAGAGATACTTTCCAAAATTAACGTTATAAATGGTGAAAGTAAAGATGGAGTGAAGACTAGCGCCAGAAGTTACTTACGACGCAGGAAATTGAATATTTCTCCGAGAACAAAACGTATTGAAGAGAAGACTACAACTATAGACCCTGAAAAACATGTAGCTTATAGGACTCGCACACGATCCTATTCTTTTTTGAAAACTTTCCTCCGTCTTAATAAAAAAGTCAATGGCGCAAAACTACTTAAACGAAAATAAAATAAAACATTTGGAAAATATTGTATTTTATTGAATAAGTAAAATTAAAATCAAACCAAAATTAACATAATTACTGAACAAAGTTTTAAATTTATAATACATAATTATCTTTTGCCATGCTATTGATACCATGTTGATATTAGCTATTACTATACCAAAATTCATTCACTTTTGTCTATTAATTATCAATAGTACAAACTATTAGTTATCAATAATTGAAGTATTTTCTTTCACTTTATTCATTTTTTTTTGGTAATTACACCACCAGGACAAAAAATTAAAAAAAAACATGTACCTACTTCACAGACTCTACCTATACAAATAACAAAATTAACAAAAATTTTATTAAAATTAAGTAACCTTATAGTTGTCCGTCTGTTCGTTTGTCTGAGCCTTGAGATCGGCCTTGAGAAGGTATCAAGCTCAACCTGAAGAAAGCCGAAAGTATTTGTTTTTTTATAATATTATATATTTTTTTAATGAAAAAGTATTACTTTTTCATTATTTATCAGCTTCGTTTTTACGATTATAAGGATACTAGGTAAAAAAAGGTAAGAAACATAAACTAACAATGGTAATTACGTAAATCTTACTTATTGTAAATTTTTATTTACAATAAAATATTATTGTAAATAAAAATATTATTGTAAGATTTACGTAATTACAAAAATTTACCTAAAATTTTAACTTAAATCTGATCCTTTATTACTATAATATTATTAAAGATTATCTAACTTTTTAAAGAAAAATGTTGTAGTGATAAGAAATTTAGAATTAAACTATTGTTTAAGTGATAAGAAAATTAGAATTAAACTATTGTTTAATTCTAAATTTCTTATCACTACAACATTTCTCTTTAAAAAGTTAGATAATGTTTAATAATATTATAGTAATAAAGGATCAGATTTAAATTAAAATTTTAGGTAAATTTTTGCCTATTATGTAATATAGGCAGTAAGTACCAGTAACCGGTACAAATTAAAGGACCTCTCCCTATAAGTAACAGACATAAGTTTATATAACATTTGAAGTGTTCCTAAAGGTGCTTTTGTTCCTTTGTAAGTTATTTTTTTATTAGATTAGAAATAGTGTAGTGTATTGCAGTACTAACAGTTTTTTTTCAAAGAAGTAACCAAAAAATAATAATTATGAAATTCAGTAGTGACCACTAAACTACGTTAAATAAAGAGAAAAAATCATATAGATTATATATAAATATATTATGAAAAAATCATAATTCAGTCTCCACCGACGGTTTTAACCATTTATTAGTAACAAACAAATCTTCCAGCGCTTCATTCTGACGAGACGAACAACTTTTGGTCATACCAAAATTTCATTTCTGTTAACAGTGGTAGCAAGTATGAAATATGTTAATTTAAAAATAAAAATATATATATATATATATATATATATTGCTCAGTTTTTTTCTGTTAATTCTCAAGATAATTGTCTAAATTAGACGAAAAAAATATCCTGGTCCTACGTTCAAAACTTGTAATACTAACATCTGATATAAAAATAATGACTATCAAGCTGAATCTTCGTGAGTAGCTTAATTTCACTGAGACGCCCAATAATTTCCTACATGAAAATTCTCGATTGTAATAGCAGGGATGTAATATGTTGATTTGACGATTCTCAAGAACTCATTACTAACATTTTAGTTAATTCTTAAGATAATTAAATTAGCCAAAAAATATTTGTCCTACAAAATGCAAGGTTTTATTTAAGAGTCCTCCTTTCCAGCATGTATCATTAACGAGGTCATGAAAAATCACGTGTAATTAATGTCTGACGTTTGCACATATCAGAGTTTGTGTCGTAGTTTATTAGTCGTACCGTTAGGTAGGTATTCCACGTTGGTACTGATTATAATTATGTACAGTTGTTTTCAAAAATTTATTGTATATATGAAAATATTTTGAATTTGTTTTTTGAATTTGAATATATTGAAACTACTAAATTTAAAGAGCAGCTTGCAAGAATCCAAGTGAACCTGCATTAAATCGGTAAAGTCGTTTCTGAGATTAACGTGAGTAGACGCACAAATAAACAGACAAAAAATGTTGAAATCATTGTAACCTACCTTCCATGTAAAGACATAGATCAACTACGATCTTACTATAATAAGTGAAGACTTTTTTTGCTTTTTGATTTTGGAACACGAACGTAATTGAATGTATTAAACAAATAATCTTGTAGTTTAAGCGGGCGAAGTCGCGGGCGGGTCGCTAGAACATAATATGCAAGTATGTAATAAGTAAGACGTAAATCAACTGCAAGTAATTATAGGTAAATATTCAATATATATTAAGAATTTATGAGCTCTTGTCTCATATGATACTTATTCAAAACCTGTATTGATTGTTAATAAAATAAACAGAGAAAATTTCCAATTATCGATATTTAGGCCCCAGATTCAACCTGAATCGAAACCTTTTTATCAGCTTGCGAGAAGTGTGGCGTTGCTTGAAATAAGTAAAAATATTATTTTATTTCTAGAAACAAGTGTGTTTCTATTTCTGTCGATTAACACTTATACAACTTTTAAACGACACTATTTAACCGAATTAATCGTGTATATTTAGTATTATACATTTTTGGAAACCCGACAATTACTCTAGGCTATCTAAAGAGCATATTCAATAGCCATGTTAGCAAAGTTGCGGGTGAAAATACATTTTTTTTATGGAAAAGACAAGGCAAACGAGCGTTCGGGTCACCTGATGGTAAGTGATCACCGCCGCCCACGACCCCGTGCAACACCAGAGGAGCTACAGGTGCGTTGCCAGCCTTTAAGGTCGGTTGGGCGCCGGAACCCGGCATTACCTGATGCGAAATGCAGTGGCATAAAGCCACAACTTAACGCTGGTTTTAAATGCCGGGGGTGGTAATGATCCGGTCGAGTCTGCCCATGCGTGTTACCATTGCTGGCGACGTGACTCTACCACACGTACTTTAGTCACCTCTTACAACACCACCAGTACCATGATGATCCTATTTTAGGCCGGGATCACATTGTGCTAAATATAAAATATATGAGAATATATAATATATGAGAAGCATAATTATGTTGATTATAGATTTGTTTTCGCCTTCCATTACATATAAACTTTTATCTACTTGTCTAGAGACCGTCTACTCTTGAACTGAACTTACAAACATATACAAATAAGTAAACGTCACAGCATAAAATAAAGTCAGCAAAAAAATTTATAACAAATAAATAAATAATACAATTTTAAATCACCTTCGAAAAGGAAACGAGTTTGCCTCAATTCGACAATGGACAATTTGGTTTGTCTGTTTTTAGAATAACTGTTATTGTTATGTTATTTCATTCAGAATGGGATATTATATGGGATATTAAAAAAAATGTGCAATTTTATCGGAAAAAAATATATTTTGAAGCCTATATTGAAACTTCCCTATAAATTTAATTACATTTTTAGAACTGTATATGATAAATACATAGAATAAAGACAAATGGTAAAGGAATTGATACATACAATAAAGACTAATGGTATTTTTGCTCTTACAAACTTAAAAAATAAAAAATATATTATTTATTTAATTAATAAATGTGTTTATTTAAAGCTCTAAAATACATAGGTGTAATAGTAAACTGAACCCACAACCGCCGCGTCGTGTTGATTACTAATTATTTCCTTATTATTTGGTGAGTATTCTTTAAAGTTTTCTGGTCACAAGCCTACAAGGTCATCAACATTTCGGTGAGGTGAGGCGTAGTATGTTTTTTTTTACAATTATTATTCTACACTTCGGTTTGGGTACAGCAAGTAGACCATTTGAATATATAAAGAGAATATTATATTTGAATTACGTTTGGAATTACATTACCGAAGGCTTGATTGAAGGCGTCAACGATTCCTTTAACATCTACTTTGCTTAAAATAGATATCAGTTTAACACTTTGTTTGTTTTGCCGCATAGTAAAATTTTAAACATATATAATTTTATGGAAAGGTGTGGTTTGGTGAAAGGTGGTTTTATTTTTATGGAAAGAGCATTTATTTACGAAATAATTCAATATTATATTATATAATAATTCAATATTATAATAATCTACGCACCACGTTTGTGCCCCCGCGCCACGACGCCCTCAATGATTGAGGACGTCGTGGCGTATCTATATGATATATAGATCCTCACTCTTTTTTCGACTAACTCGAGAACGACGCATTACTTAACATTTGACTTTGCTCTCATTTTACATTTGTGTCTTTGGTGGGATACAATGTTACGTTAACATAAAATGTACCCATAAAACATGAACAAATCAGTGAATTCAAACTAATCATTAAAACATAAATTAATTAGAAAAATTGAAATAATGATTTTTAAAAAATGACTTCATCATTATATTAGAGGCACTACTAATCTACATATGATAATTGATATATGATGCTCCGATAACTAATAATCACATTATGTGAGATAGATCTGACAAATATATTTATATAACAATCAGTTGTTAGTATCAATATATTATGAGTTATATATAACTTTAACGTAGTTACTAATGGAGATAAAACTAATATACAATAAGAACGAGGAAGCAAAAGTGTGATCTATTCCTAGTCCGATCGACGGTCGCAAGCCGAGGTTCGAGTCCCGCAAGGGACGTCCTTGCCGTTGTCAACAGCCACATAGTGCTGGCATATTTTGTAGGGACAGAGTACCCTCTTCCTACACACCCGGTGTCGCTGAAGCCAGCAGGGCTAACAGAATTACACATACATGTAGTCATTCAACGCAGTGGGTAAGAGGGTGAAAAAATTATGTCATAGAACTGCACTATGCTTCTTTTTCAAATAATCCACTAGCGTTAATAATTTACTAGCTATTAGTTTTAAAGAAACTTTATTATCGAAATGACACCATTTCAGTTATGCGATAACACAATTTAATTTAATGTCTATTTAATCTTAATCATGCATCGTCGTTGCTTAACATAAAATAAGTGGGTGTAATAACTTAACAAAATGTCTTTAGATTTAGAATAAAGATTATTTCAGACAATAGTAATAAAAAGTACAGATGTTTTTTTTTTTATTTTTTTTTATTGTTTTTATCTGCTATCAGTCTGTTTAAGACTATCATCAGATTTGTTGTGATTGGATGTTTTTATTTGGAGCAGGAGGCCAGTGCCTCTGTCTCCATTCAGAGCACGTGGGTTCGCTTTAGCCTTCTCACCACGCCGGCGTTGCTCACCAATTCTGAGACTAGAGAATTGGGATGGAGTTTTAGGCGTTCCATATACAGCTTCTTGTGACGCTCAATCTCTGACGATACTGTTGGAATATTCAGGTATTCGTGAATTTCATCATTTTTTGTGAACCACGGTGAGTTTACGATATTCCGTAGAATATTATTTTGTACCCTTTGAAGGCAGGCGATATTACTTTTACTTGCGACACCCCACAACTGAATTCCATACGTCCAAATTGGTTTCAGTATTGAATTATATATTAGCAATTTGTTGTCGAGACTAAGTACAGAATTTCTTCCCATCATCCAATATAAGGCTCTATACTTGTGGTTTATTTGGTCTCTTTTTTGCTTAATATGTGTTTTCCACGTAAGGCGTCTATCTAAGTGAAAGCCCAGATATTTAATGCAGTCCGATTGAGGTAGTACACTGTTGCCAAGATGTACAGGTGGGCAATTTTCTTTCCGTAGAGTAAAAGTGATGTGGTTAGATTTCGACGCGCTTGCTCGGATTCGCCATTTTTGAAACCAATCAGAAGTTACGTCTAACTGAGTTTGCAGATATCTGCTTGCAGTCTTGGGGTCACTATCTACTGCTAATAAGGCGATGTCATCAGCGTAGGTAGCAATTGTTACTTTGTTGTCTGAGGTAGGTAGGTCCGATGTGTAAATGTTATATAACACAGGTCCCAGAACGGAGCCTTGGGGCACTCCGGCTTCAATAGGGTACAATGTTGATCGGGCATCACCGTGCTTGACTTGGAATAACCTGTTAGAGAGATAGGATTCCAGAATGAAGAATACCGAGTGAGGCAATTTTTCTTTTATTTTGGCCAGCAATCCCTTATGCCAAACGCGATCAAATGCCTGTTGAATATCCAGAAATGCCGCCGAACAGTATTTTTGTGTTCAAAACATTGTCTGATGGTATGATATATACGATGGGCTTGTTTAATCGTAGAATGTGATTTTCTGAATGATCGTGTTGAGACGGTGCAGAAAGATTCTTTCCCACAACTTGGACAGAACAGGAGTGAGGCTTATCGGTCGGTAAGAGGAGCATTCATGCGGAGGCTTTCCTGGTTTGTGGATCATAATAATCTGCGAGACCTTCCACAGATAAAAATAATAATTTACATTAGAAGGTAATAGGTATTAAAAGGTCATTTAATAAACTGTTACTATAAAGTTATTACATCAAATATTATTGGTTATATATATAGCTATTCCGTTAATGCTTATAAAAACAAGTTTAATTTGTGTTTATGTTAGGCCTCGGAGGTGATTAGTAGTAGAAACCAACCGACTATGATATATATTATCTTAATTTATATTCAAAGAAATACCGTAATAAAATATGTTTTTTTTTAATTTTTTTAAATTTTAAGTGCGCATTCTTTTCTGCAATATGGACAAACTTTTTGACTTTTGTTTTTTTTTATGTTTTAAAAAAAAATGTTTTATTTCCATAATTATTTCTATAATTGTTATTTTGCACAGTGACAATCTAAAGATAAAAGTGCGTCAACTTGATCCGAGCGACTGACTATATAATTATGCCTAAGCTTCATGAGTCTTCGAAATGGTCTTGTCCTTTCGTCCTTTGCAATTGAACAAAATAAAGATAGTTAAATAGATATAAGATATTTAAATAAGTGGTCGCTATAAAATCGCTGCAACTTCACAAATTTTCTCTCTCTTTCTAAATGTTATTACCAGTTTCAAAACTTGCACATATAACGTTTAAGCCTAATACGTATAATTAAATAACGTTCTCAACCGGATTTTCAACTTATATTGGATGAATATTTTTCTTTTATATTCTCAGTATATGTACATTAGCACTTTCTACTAACCACCTCCTCAAAATGCTACTCAAAATCATAATGCTCAAATGTTAATTAAATACATTCAAGTTCATTATGTAAAATTATATCATTTAAAAAGTATTTACATAAAAAATAGTGTCAAGTATTTTTACTTCATGTATAAATTACCTAGAACCATAAAATTATCATTTTTTATCGCATTTTGATTAAGATGATAATATGATCGCTACTTCGTATTCATATTTTGTATAAACAGTTGCTAACTTATGCTTATTTAATCGTAGCATTCGACTCTAAGTTTCATTTGTTTTTTGTTTCCGTTACTAGCGGTACTGCCATGGGAAATAATTTGCTTGTGCGATGGCTCTTACAAGGATTTTTAGTGTATGTGGCATGTGCGTGTGTTGCTGCAGAGAGAGTGCCAATTCGTAGGACTCCTTTGGGTAATGTGAAAGGTTTTTATATGAAAACACGCGGAGGACGTGAAATTTCTGCGTTCACAGCTATACCTTACGCCGTACCCCCTATAAATGAACTCAGATTTAAGGTATGTAAATCTAAATTTAGCTCATTTTATGTATAAATATATATTATGAAATTTTTCTTTTTTATATTATATTTAAATAAGTTCTTACAATTGGAAATAAATAAAAAAGTAAAAAGTAATTCTTTTAAAAATATAATATTTTTTATCTAAAATTAATAATAATAATGATATAAATGTGCTTAAGTGTATTGTTATGTATTATGAATAGTATTCATATAAATAACATTTTATAAATATATCTATACTATAATAAACATGATTTACGATATGTATATTATTATACGAGAGCGAGGTGATGTTAAGTGAATACTACGCGATATTGTTTCCTAAATATGCTTATTATTTTCTTTTAAAAAAACATTATAAATACATACAACATGTTCATATTTATAATAAATTACAAGACCTATTTCGTTTAAGTAAAATCTGAGCAACTCTTTGACTAATTATTTTCCTGTTCATTGCAAAAAATGTACATGCCATACAGATATTTTTCCGGTTTTTTTGCAATATTTGCGTATAACTACAAAACAAGGTAATTTTCCTCAAGATATTCCACGTGCAGTGTCCAATTATTATACTTACATATTTAAATAAGCAGTTTGAGATAAATATTTTATAGAACTCTAGATGTATCTTTGAAACCTGCCTTTATTATGAAGAAAGGTAATAATATAGACAAAAAAATCATTTTTATTCCTCGGGCACTTGATAATTGTATAAAAGAATTTGTCTGAAAAAATGTTAAGACGCGGCGTTGAGGTCGGCCTCTCAACACTCAATGGCTTAAGAATTCGGCGAAAAATAGGGAGCGGAGTGTTTTAGCATTAGGCTCCCTCTGCCTTCCTTGCTGCATGTGGGAAACAGCTGAAAAAATAACATATGATAATTTCCAGAAAGGATTGCTTTTGTCTGGATTTTATTAAATATTTCAAATTTCAAAACGGATAGTTCATTTTAAACTGACTTTTAAACGGATAGGTAAAGTTATTCATATGAAAGAGGAATTTACAGCCATCTATTTTGAATTCCCCTGAATGCATGTAACAGGATATAATAAGGTAGGTATATAATTTATGATATACGTATGCCACTTACAAATTATTAACTTATAGCAATATATAGTACTTACTTATTAATATTGTTAAATATTAATTGATGTTATTGTGTCTCCTTATATAATCATTGTTTTAATGGTTAGAGAGCCGAACGAAGCGAGGACTTCGCGATTTACTAATAAAGCACGGTACATTCATGTAACGGGAAATTCCTTGAACTTGTTTAAGTACTTCCACCAAATATGAGCCCCATATATATGACCACCCGTCTAGGATAAAGGATCAGATTAATAAAAAAAAATTGATCATCTTAAATTCTCTAGCGCTTCAGATTAAGGTAGAGTGAGTTAGTTACATGTTAAATCATGTATATTTCACGAATATGACAATTGGAGAATTACGTAAAGAAAAGGGAGGAAAAGTTGTTAAAAAAACATTATCTCGACATGAGCGATCGAGCGTGGTTATTTTTTTTATTTTTAAAGAGAATAATTTAAGGATAACAAAAAATATATAATCTGACGAATTCCATAAGCCAAAGTAATAAAAATTGATCGATAAAGTTTAGTAAGGTTGCCTATATTCCTCTCTCTGTTTTTCTATTCCTCTTTTACTCTTTTTCTATCTATTTTTACTCTTCGATGAAGATGATAATTAAAAAAATACTTTAATATTTTTTTATGTTTATTTTCTTATAAATACAGTGTTCCACTTCATACCTTTTGTTTATATGCTATTTCTTGAGTTTTTTCACTGATTAAGATGAATAATTTAAAAAAAAACTGGACAAGCGAGAGTCGGGCTCGCTGACCGAGGATTCCGTACAAAAATTAGAGATCTCAAGCTTTTTATTCTTTTTCTTCAAAGTCAAGTTATAGCAGAGCAGAGAGCTTTCGTCTGATACCTGACTTCAACTAGCGACTTTAATACCAATTTTTGCCCCCCTTTTAAGGGTATTATTTTTTAGGATTTACCAGAAGTATATATTTTTTAGATTTTTTCCTAAACTAGTATTACCTCTAGATGCTAGCTGCCAAATTTCATAATTCTAGGTCAATCTGAAGTACCCTATGAATTTTGATTTCCTTTATTGTAAAAATACGCATTTCTTGCTATATAAACGTCCATATCTTTTTTAAAGTAAATGTAGAAATATGTTTTTTTTAATACCGATCAAAAGATATGTATTATATAATATTTTTTACTTATTATCATGTAAGCTTCGCAACCCAATAGGTCTGTATGACGCTCGAGTAAATTCCGATTTAGCATCGTCGGCTCCTATACTAATATATAAGTAAGCTAGACATAACGATAATTATTAAGAACTACTTTTTCTGGTGTTTGTAATAAATTCAAATTTGTAAATTACCAAATTAACATATTTTTCATTACCTAAAATATTTGTAGTCAAGGATATAAAATAAAATATCTAACATTTTAAAATTATGTGAATAATCAAGATTCATTTAATAATGTGAGGCCAGTCGTGGCGCAGCGGCACGAGGTGTGACTGCAAAACCGACTGGTTGTGGGTTCGATATTTACTTAAAATTTATATTTCCATTTCTTCGCTCTGGTGTCGAGGTTAAGCGCGGCGTTAAGTTCTGCCACTCAATACGCAATGCCTCCAGAATTCAGCAGAAAGTGGGGAACGGAGTGTCTTAACACTAAGTTCCCTCTGCCTACCCTGCTGTGTGCGGGATATAGCGTGAAGCTAAGAAAAAGAGAAAGAAAAAAGAGAAAGAAAAAAGATTTAATAATGTGTTTTTGAGTCGAAAGCTTATTATGCTGTTCATTTTGTGTTAATAAGACATCGAATAAAAAAATGGTACTACCAAAAAAATCGCCAGCGAGTCAGTAGTATAGCCAACGACTAGGCAGGCGCAATCTCTTCTCCTTCCAATACTCGACTATGCCGATGTTTGCTATTTGGATGTGACCGAGGAGCTACTTATCAAATTAGAGCGACTTCAAAATCTGGCCATACGCTTTGTTTACGGCTTACGTAAGTATGACCATGTTTCCCAATTTCGAGCTCAGCTTAATTGGCTCCCAATTCGCCTTCGCCGTGATATGCACATCCTTATATTCCTTTTTAAAATTCTGAATTACTTGAATTATCCTGTTTACCTTCGCTCCCGCTTTAATGTGCTTCCCAGACCCTCACGCTCTAGGCGGTCGTGTGTCATTCCGACGTTGGACGTACCGAAGTGCAATACCAAATTCCTCCAAAAATCCTTTACTGTATATGCCGCGTCCCTTTGGAACCAACTTCCCAATCCTATTCAGAAAAGCTCTTCTCTAAAGACCTTTAAATCCAAACTTAAAGAGCATTTGCTCAAAAGTGAAAGTAATTTGACATAGCTTTAATCAGTGTTTCTAGTATATATTATATATTATGCATGTATATGTGTTTATATGTAGTCTATTTCATTGTATATATAATATCTATACTGATATATGTATTTATTTGTATGTATGTTTATTGTAGTAGTTGTTATATATATAGTATGTATGTATTGTGTGTATTGTAGATAGTCCTTTTTTTATATTTTTATGATTGCACTGTGATCTTATTCCGCTGTTTGCACTCATCCACTTCCATGGGTTGGCTGGAAGAGATTTCTTTTAGAAATAAGCCCGCCGTTGTAAACATATTTTTTCAACTGTATTTTACAATTTTGTTTATCTGTGCAATAAAGAATATATATACAATGATAATGTGACACACTCAGTGTACGAACATTATATATATTTTATTCTGAATTGTGATTATAATGTAACTAGAGGGCGCGCGCGGCTTCGCCCGCTTATTAGGAGGGAATCCAAAAAAAAACACGAAACACGTGTGCAATAAAATATTTTTAACAGTCTGAATTTAAATTTTTATAAAAATCGGTGGCAATTTAAAGATTTTTCCATATAAACTTTCAACCCCTTATTTGAACCCTTAGGGGGTGAATTCTTAAAAACCATGAAACACGTGTTCAATGAAATATTTTTAAGAGTCTGAATTTCAAATTTTATAAAAATCGGTACAGATTAAATTTTTTTTCCATACAAACTTTCAACCCCTATTTCATCCCTTTAGGGTTAAAATTTTTCAAATTCCCTTCTTAGTGGATGTCCAGAATATGAAAATAAACATCTGCCCAAATTTCACGTTTCTACCATCAGCGGTTACGGCTCTGCGTGCGTCTTACCTCAGTCAGTCAGCACAAGTCCTTTTATATATATAGATTGTACTTGATCATCTCCAATGATTACGTCATAGATTTCTATAATAATTTAGCGTTATTTGTAATCAACAAACCGTGAACCGTTTTTTAGATTTTAATGCTTGTATCTAGTGTTTATAAAAACTGCATCTTAAGGTCGCCAAGCAACTTCAAAAAAATAGTGAATATTTATTAAGGTAATTACCGGAGGAGTACCGTACCTTAAAAGAAAAAAAACACAATCCTTATGAGTCCGTCTGTTCGCTTATCAAGACCATTTTTCTCCAGATTGCGTGGAGGTAATAAGCTGAAATTAATATCAAATATTCAGGTCTACGGTTTCTTCTTTTTTAATCAACACTTATAAAGTACTTCCCGTAGACATACAATTTCGAAATTGGACACAAAGTGAGAACTTACAAGACAAATAAAGGAGAAAATTCAAATCCAAATCCCATTTATACAAAGTGCATACCGCATACACGCAAACATAAATGTGTTAATTGTATAAGTTGTATTTCCCGTTGATCTACAATCCTGAAATTGGTATATTGCATTGCCGCGTATCCAGGTGGTGTGGATGATATTTTAACTTGTGATGTACTGTGCGGTTNATGATATTTCAGCTTATGTCGTACTGTGCGGTTAGAAAATTCGGCGGCAGGTAACAGGTCAAACAGTTCTTCAGAACACTCCCCATGATAAATGCGATAGAGAACGCACAGCGAGGAGACGTCTTTACGGAAACCCAAATTATCACAGATCATTGGGTCCCCAATGATTCGAATGGATCTCCGTTGTATACGATCAAATGGTTCAAGCTGATATTGGGGTGCACTGGCCCAGAGATGAGAACAGTACTCCATATGATGCCGAACCTGGGCCCTATATAGGGCCAATCGGTGTTTTGGCGTGATGTACCGTCTCGCTCTGTTGATGACCCCCAGTTTCTTCGAGGCCAACTTGGCCTTGCTTTTCAGATGATCGCGATACTGGCAGTTACTCGAAACATTAAGGCCCAATATACTGATACTGGGCGCGGCTATAAGGGGAATGCTTTGAAAGACTGGCGATACGATGAATGGGATTTTTTTAGTAGATATATATTGACCTTAGCCACCAGGGCTCTGTATGATGTAAAACCTTCTTTAAAATACGGACACATCAAGGTCCTGGAGGTCAGCCTACATTTAAATTAATTTTGTTTGGAGTACTTCATGATTTACAATATAGCATCGTTCTAAAAGGATGCACGATCATGTAAAAAATATTAATTAATTATATTTGAGTGAAATCTTTTACAATATATCGCATATAAAAGTTAATTTGATAATTAAAATAATAATACTTTAGGTACAACGTACATGGTAACCATTATGCCACTAAATTGCTTTGGGGTTCAATTATCCCAAGTTTTAGCGTAGGTATATATTTGTTGAATATTTGAAATTGGATAGTTCTTCAAATTACATGAGAGTGATATAGGACTTGTTGAACTAATTGAGTTTTCCTATCGATAGATATGCAGCGCATCGGGTAATTTCTGTTTTACCTAGTAATATATATATTTTTGTTTTTAGTATTGTGTATAGGTACAATATACTTTTAGTAAACTGAACTACTTCTTTTTTAGTTAAAAGAAAATATAAACTACACGGCTACTCAAAATTGACGATGTAGACTTACTTAAATATATTAAAAAAAACTTAATAATAAAAACAAAAAATACATGTATATATATTATATATTTTAAGTTAGTGGCTGCCTGCAACTTTAATTGCGTGAACTTTATGGCCCTTGCCAAGCTAAAAACATTAGCTGTGATTAAAAATTGTAGCAAGTGGCGTCAATAAGAACCTGGTATCACTAAGACACTTCGTTCTCCGTTTCTACCAAAATACGACTATGATTGCATTCGAGTGATTGCTACGCATAAGGGAGCGGAGAAATAAAAATAATTTAAATTTATTGATTTCCCTAAGTAGATGTCAGTTCACAATGAAAAATTTTGCGAAATTATTTTTTGATAGAAATTATCGTATTTCTTGCAATTTGGCTGAGCTGTGTTATAGTTATTCATCACATATTCTACATTTTTAAGCTTCCCGTTGTATCCAGCATAAAGCAGAAATAGGAAACCTAGAGTTAAGACACTCCGCGCCTACTTTCCGCCGAATTTTCTAGGTATTGTGTGTCCATTTAATGCCGCGCTTTTGCCTTGGGACCAGAGCGAAAAAATGAAAATATATATAAATAATAATCATTCCCCCGAGTGGGAACGGAGCTCACAACGCAGGAACAGAATCTGAGTTCTAGATCTTTAAATAAAATACCATATGCCCGCATACTTAAGTTAGGTAAATAGATAGTCGCCGCGCATTTAAAAATTCTGGAAAACGGAAATTTATATTTACATTACAGACATAATTTTGAGGATTAGGAGGAAGGACTTGTATTTCTAAAGAATATGCTAAACAAGAATTACCGTACAGTATAGACTACAGAACTGAGACTTATAAAATACTGTTGGTTGTGGGATATTAACTATTAAGCGCATATAAAACAAAGTCTATTTGGTATATCCTTTTATTTAACTTTAGCGAACACAAAACATTACATTGTAAGCGCATGGCGTTCCGAGAGAAGAAAAAAGGAAGCGACGCGCGGGAAGTAACCACAGATAACAAAAACAACTTAAAATAGTGTTGCATGTTGCAATTTATATATAAATATATTATATTTCCAACACTCCCTCTAAATTGCATCATGAAAAAAAAAAAAAAAACTTAATTAAAATTATTTGAGACCAAGAAATTTAACATAATCTCTGTGTTTATCTTTAGTTAAAGGTTTTGTGAATACATCGGCTGGCATTTTTTCTGTACATGTATATTCCAAAACAACTTTCTTATTTAATACATGATCCCTTAAAAAATGATGCCTTATGTCAATGTGTTTGGATCTCTGACTTGTTATATTATTTTTAGCTATATCAATGGCGCCTTTGTTATCACAATGAACCTTTATTACAACCTTTTCCATTGAAATTTCATAAATTAATTGCTTTAACCATAAAGCCTCTTGTACAGCAGATGACAATGCCATATACTCAGCCTCCGTTGTAGATAAGGCCACTGTCTTCTGTCGTTTACTGTGCCAATGTACAATACCTCCATTTACCATTACACATACACCAGTTACAGAATATCTATCATTTAACTTATTACCCCAATCTGAGTCACAGTAAATATCACAAAATGAATTATTTTTATATTCTAATTTTAAATCTATAGTTCCTTTTAAATATCTAAATACTCTTTTTACTGCATTCCAGTGACTCAAATTGTGATTCTTGTTAAATCTACTTAACAAACTTGTAGCATAAGATATATCTGGCCTACTTATTTGAGATAAGTACAATAAACTACCTACTGCCTCTTGATATGGAACATCACACTGATCTTCCTTACATTCAAAATTATCAAAATCTAAACCCTTTTCCATTGGTGTATTTACTGGCTTACAATCTATCATATTAAACTTTTTTAAAATTTTTAAAATATATTCTTTTTGATCTAAATATATACTATTGCTATTTGAGTCTACTGTAATGTGCATTCCTAAACAATTTTTAGCTACTCCTAAATCTTTCATATCAAAGTTAGACATTAAATTCTTTTTCAAATTCACTCTTAAATTTTTATCATTAGAAAAAATCAACAAGTCATCAACATAAATTGCTACAATAAGAATTTGAGCTGAATTGTTATTTAAAGTATAAATGCAAGGGTCACTTTTACATTGGGTAAGTCCTATATTAATTAACACTTCATTCAACTTAATATTCCAACATCTACCACTTTGTTTCAAGCCATAAACAGCTTTCTTTAATTTCCAAACTTTATTTTCTTCGTTAGTTTCAAACCCTTCTGGTGGTACAACATAAATATCCTCTTCCACTTCTCCATTCAAATAAGCAGTCATTACATCCATGTGATCAATTCTTAAATTTTTTACTGCTGCTAATGAAAAAAGGTAACGGAGTGAAGAATATTTCACAACAGGAGAAAATGTTTCTTGGTAGTCAATACCTTCTTTTTGATTACATCCTTTAATAACCAATCGTGCCTTATATCTTTTTATACCTTCTTTATCTTGTTTTTCTTTAAAAACCCATTTAGTTTTCAATGGTTTTTTCTCTGCGGGTAATTTTACTAGCTCATATACTTCATTTTTTATCATAGCATTTAATTCAGTCTTCATTGCTTGTTTCCAGTTATTAGAATTGGGTCCTGACAATGCATTTTCCACCGAGTTTGGTTCTGCAATAATTTTTTGGTCTTTCATTATTAGATATGTAACATAATCTTTATATTTTGCAGGTTTTTCAATTTTTCTTAATGGCCTTTTCTTGAACTCTAAAGTTTCTCCCTCTTCAGTGTGTTCTTTAACTCCATCTTCATTCATATTTCTTTCTTTTACTACAGGTATATTTATGTCTTCTTCCTTTATTTTGGAAGACTCTTCATTATCTGAGCAAGATTCATAATCTTCTTGAATGTGTTCATCGTCAGATATGTTAGTAAGTGTATCTTCTAACACATACATTTGATTTTCATTATAATTTTTTTCATTTCTTTTCATTTTTGTTGTTTCTAGGAACTTAACATCTCTGCTGAATATTATATTATTAGTTTTTGGATCTATAAGTCTATAAGCCTTTTTTGTTTCAGAATAACCCATCATTAACAATTTTTGTGATTTCGGATCCCACTTTTTTCTAAGTTCTTTGGGTATTTGAGCCATTGCTTCACATCCAAAAATACGTAAATGCGACATTTCAGGTTTATGACCATAGAACGCTTCATATGGTGTTTTATTCCAAAGGCGTTTTGTAGGTGATCTATTTAGCAAATATGCGGCAGTGCCTACCGCTTCTGCCCAATATTCCTTTCTTAATCCTGAATCTGACAATAGTGTTCGTGCTTTTTCAACAATACTTCTGTTCATCCTTTCTGCAGTACCATTTTGTTGTGGAGTGTAGCGTACAGTTAACTGATGTTCAATACCTTCATGTTTCAAAAAATTTTTCATATTATGATTAACATATTCTTTACCATTATCACTACGTAATTTTTTTATTTTCTTTTCTGTCTGTTTTTCAAGTAATCTTTTAAAATCTTTAAATGTATCCAATGCTTGACTTTTATTATGTAAAATGTATATAAATAAATATCTGCTGAAATCATCTATAAAAATCATAAAGTACTTTGCTCCTCCTAAGGATTCTTTTTCCATTGGACCGCATAGATCTGTGTGAATTAATTCTAATATATCTGAAGATTGTTTTTTGCTGACCTTAAATGGTGTCCTCTCTTGTTTTCCATAAACACAATCTTCACATGTTTCTCTCATATCTAAATTATCATCAATGCCTGTACTCATTTTCTTTAATAAGCTCATTGATTTTCTATTTAAGTGTCCTAAACGACGATGCCAAATTTCTGCATTTAATTTTTCCTTCGATAAATATACTTGTGCCGATGGCTGATCTAATTTATAAATGCCATTTACTTCAGAAGCTGTTGCGATAAGAGTCTCCTCATCATCTAAGATTTTTGCTCCACCTGAGTCAAAATGTATACTATGCCCATTTTTTACAATTTTACTGACAGATAATAAATTTGCCGCTGCGTCTGGTACATACAATGTCTCCTGAACATTTATAGTGGATGTTTCCTCCCCTGAAATTTGTAGTTCCACAGTACCACTTAACTTTGCTTTAAAATCTTCTTTGTTTGCTGCTATTATAGTGGTGTCACTATCTACAGGATTTTTAATAAAATTTTGATCATTGGTAATGTGTGTAGATGCACCTGAGTCCAAATACCATCCTTTATTTATATTTCTTGATGTAATTAAAAATGCTCTATTTTTTACATTTTTACACAACTTGTTTTTCTTTGAATTATGAAAATTCCCTTTGTTTTTGCATTGTGATGCAAAATGACCCATTTTATTGCAAGAAAAACATTTAAAAGATGTTTTCTTTTTATTAGAATACATTGCTGTTTCACTCTCAATGTTTTTTGCTTCTTCTACCACTTTCACATCTTGTAATAACTTTACTTTAATAGCATCTCCTGTGATTTTTGTTCCAGAGCTTTCTAAGCCCATAATCATTGGTCTATAGTGTTCGGGCAGGCCTGTTAAGAGTAAAGAACCAACCCATTCATCATTGACGTTAAAACCAATTTCTGATAGTTTATGTGCTGTAGTAGTAATCGAATTTACATACTCCTCCACATTTTTGCAGTTCTCTAACCTCGTTGTTGTTAGCTGTCTCAATAGGCCAACGCGTCTAGTCAAGCCTGAGTCCTCGAACGCATTTGTTAATGCATTCCATGCGTCTTTCGCATTTTTAGCACTTTGCACGTGGCTGTAGTTTATAGGTTCCAGGCACAAAATTATTTTTGATAGTGCTTTTCTATCCTTTATAGGATCAACTTTTTCCGCTGTTACAATGTCCCATAAATCGTCTAACTGAAGCCATGCTTGCATTGCAAACTTCCATGAGGCAAAATTCTCGCGTCCCTTTAATTTCTCGACAGGTATGTTGACATTCATTTTTTTTCGACGAAAGTTCTTTAATTCGTAGAAAATATACGGCGATACACTAATGTTCTGGCACTCAAGTCTTAACAGTGATATTATGCTATAAGTTACGAGAAAACACAATAAAATGTTCACTGAGTCTTGGCGTCACTTTTATGACACTAAAGTTCACTTTGTTTTAATTTTAAACTGAGTCTATCTGGGCCCATAACCTGTTGGTTGTGGGATATTAACTATTAAGCGCATATAAAACAAAGTCTATTTGGTATATCCTTTTATTTAACTTTAGCGAACACAAACATTACATTATAAGCACATGGCGTTCCGAGAGAAAGAAAAAAGGAAGCGACGCGCGGGAAGTAACCACAGATAACAAAAACAACTTAAAATAGTGTTGCATGTTGCAATTTATATATAAATATATTATATTTCCAACAAATACAATAAAAGGATCAACATTCAGGACTGATTCTTAAACCAGTCGAATCTTCCCAAGAGCTTCTTGTTTATTTAATACACTTTATTTTATTGGATTTTAAATAACAGTTTATTGTCACCAGGCTCCGGTTCCAATATCTCCGTGGCAAGGAGACCACGATGCGTCGGCAGTCAGTCCTA
Organism: Heliconius hermathena; assembly: GCA_013403705.1. NCBI lineage: Eukaryota > Metazoa > Arthropoda > Insecta > Lepidoptera > Nymphalidae > Heliconius > Heliconius hermathena. The sequence goes on along the minus strand of JAAIXJ010000155.1, from coordinate 315,716 downwards.
TTTGTATACAACGGAATCCCTACGTGCGTCAACAAGAGATAGTTGGCCAAGAAGATTGCTTGTATCTTAATATATATTCGCCGTTTATTGAAAATGTAAGTTATAATGACATTACATTTATTGAACTCTGTGTATATTTTGATAGAAGAGATAGAGGAGAGAGAGTTAATGACTGTAACATTTATTGAACTCTGTGTATATTTTGATAGAGGGATTTTCAACTGTCAGAAGTCTTTGTATTTCTAGGTATTTCTAATCTATGATGCCAATTTAAAAAGCTATTTGTGTTCCTCTGCTTAACACAATAGCAACATGGAAAGTCAAACATTGGGCTGTGACGTCTCTTGTCAATGGACACTATAAAAGTACCTTTGAGCTTTGTTCACGTCGAAACATTTTTGACACGCTTTGTACATATTTTTTCATTAAAAATTGAGAGAAGTTATTTATTTCATTATTTATTTAGTGGAAAGGCACGAAATAAAATACTTATCATTCAGAAGTTTCTGTTCTTACTTTCTCCCTTGTTTCAAAAACATCAGATGTTTATCCTTCTAGGTCAGGGTAATAAAAATATTTTGAAATACTTTCTTCCCGTTCAAGACCATGACCATCGTGTTTCCAGTCAAACACAGTTTAGTGCGTCACGACAGTGGCCATAAAAATAGGTTTAGGTGATTAGATAGACAAACAAAAATCTTAAAATAGTTTGTTTATGTTTTAGTATCTTGTAAATATGTATATACACTGCAATAAATACGATTTTGAAATTACAGACAGATACCTACTTCAATTTTATTCTTATGTACAGATATGTATATACGTAGACTAAAATTGCCCTCCATCGTGAATCACCACACACTATCTTTTGTTAAAGCGACATTTTAATGCATATAATTTAGCTGAGCTATTATAGTTCTTCATCACGTCACATCTAGATCTTTTATTTTTATATACCTACCAATGAGAAATGTTGTGATATCACTGGTAGCAAAGAAGTGAAAATATTAATAAATAATAATTCATTGCCCTGAGTGGGTAACAAATTCACAACCTGTCGCGTCTACAGTCACACGCCTTTGCCTCTGCGCCACGACAGCCTCAACCATAATTATTACTAAATATATAATTTACACTTTTCCGTTTTTACAGGAAACAATACCTGAAGATAAACTTCTTCCTGTTATGGTATTTATACACGGTGGTGGCTGGATGTGCGGTGATGGCACCATTGATATGTACGGTCCCCAGCATTTACTTGACAGGGACGTTCTTTTCGTTGCGATGAATTATAGATTAGGTATGAAGCACAAGATGACAATGACACTAAGAGAGAGATCTTGAAATTACATCATTTATTTTTAAAACAAAAAATTATAAAGTTTAGGTAAAAAGCCTTTAACAACTTATATGTTACAGGTCCGTTAGGATTTTTGTCAACCCAAGATAAACATTGTCCAGGCAATAACGGTCTTAAAGATCAACAAGAGGCCCTTCGATTTATTCAAAAAAACATTCACGCCTTTGGTGGAAACAATCAATCTGTCACAATTTTCGGCGAGAGCGCTGGTGGAGCAAGTGTTAATTTCCATATGTTATCGGAAACAAGTGCAGGTATTCGTTCGTTAATACGGTTTTACAATTAATTGGAATATTTCCTTTCTTATCAAGGTGCAATGATATATATTAGAGTAATACTTTCAAATCTAAAGATGGTAAAGTTCAAATTAATATTTATTGTACATATGTTTCATAATCAATAAAAATGCCGTTGTATTGAAAATATTATTATTTAATTACAGGTTTATTTCAAAAAGCGATTTCAGAATCAGGAACAGCGTTAGTACCTTGGGCAGAAGCGCCTCCAGGGGAAGCAAAAAAGAATGCGCATAGATTAGCAAAACTTCTAAGCTGTCCAGAAGAGCCTTCTGACGTCATGATCGAGTGTCTCCGCAAATTGGACGGATATGACATTATAGCAACTGAATATGATTTGTATGTAAGTGAAATAATTGAATTACGTAATTAACAGTGTTCAATTCTTAAGGTGGCATTAAAAGTCACTAATCTGTGGACGTGCCTAGACTGTGGCATAGCTAGGCGAGGGCAATGTAGGGTCTCGCCCACGCCCTCGCACTTAAATGAGCCTCACGAGGCCTTTTTAAATTACGTTAGTTTTAAGTTAATCTTCACTTTAAGATATATTATTATTTTATATATATAATTTTTAGACATGGGACTATGACCAAATGACACCTTTCAAAGCTGTAATAGAACCTGATCATCCCGGCGCGTTTCTTTCTAGAAGCCCTCGCGGTGCACCAGTTACTGAACTTGTACCTTGGCTTACTGGTCTCAATAAGGACGAAGGATGTCTGAAATCAGTCTGTAAGCCAGCCAGCCCTAATATTATTTTTTTGCTATGTAATATTTAAACTATGCAACGTATTCAATACTACCTAATAATAGTCATTCTCGAAAACAAATCTGATTTTTATCCATAAAGTTCGTGCGCTTCAAAAACTCATGAGTTTCTGTAAATCAAATAACTTCAGATCAAAATTGCAGTCACCGCCACTCGTAAACATTGTTCAATATTTCTTATTGCATTTTAAGTTGTCGGAACTCAGGAGCACACTATAAGTAAATTGTTTTTATGTTGCCAGTTTAGAAATATACCTACTATAATTTAGTGATAATAATCTTCAAAATAGGCTAGTCGTGGCGCAGCGGCACGAGGTGTGACTGTAAAACCGACTGGTTGTGGGCTCGATCCCCACTCGAGGAAATGAAATATTTACTTAAATTTATATTTCCATTTCTTCGTTCTGGTGTCGAGATTAAGCGCGGCGTTGAGTTCTGCCACTCAACACGCAATGACTTCAGAATTCGGCAGAAAGTGGGTAACGGAGTGTCTTAACACTAGGTTCCCTCTCCCTACCCTGCTGTGTGCGGGATACAGCGTGAAGCTGATTTATTTTTTATTTTATCTTTAAAATAATATTTCAAATATAATATCTAATTGTTTGATTATTATAAAGGAGACTACAACTAACTACTACAAATCAATAGAAGTGGTGGTGTTATTTAAGTATGTTGACATCAACCACACGATTGTGTAAACAGGCATCAAAATCTGACCCGGGAGTTTCGAGAAAAACTATATTGAAAATATATATTATACATATATAAAAAATATACATATATTTAACCGTAGCATTTGGAACTCCGTTCTCTCTGATTACCTACTAGGAATACAGCGTAAAGCTAGATTAGATTAGATTAGTTACTTGAGATAAAATAATGTTATAAGTCTTTAGTGCTTATATGTAAAATATAACAATGGAAATGCACAAAAAATATGTATTTGGGTATTTTAAAACATTTTATTCATCCATAGTGACTAAATCTAAAAACTCCGCAGGGCCTAGCATTCGTCTTCATGTCTCGCCCAAGATAAGTACTATACAATGTTCATAACATGGCCACAATACCCTATCGTACGGTAGGGTATGGTAGAGGCACCAGTTTTACGGGAACACTATTAATTATTGTTTTAATGCATCTAAGCTATTTGCATCTCTATCAACTAAGATATAACAATTAGTTTTTTTCCATAAAAAAATCCATTTCTGACATGAGTACTATAACAACTTCGAGCCATTTTTAATTGATAAGTTCCAAATGAAAATAAAATCAAATCATTTTCTGTTAACTGTGGGAAGTCGTTTAATGCTGGCTAGTCATCTTGTTCTGAAAGAATGCCCATTGTCTATTTAGACAATTTTCCATCTCAATTCTACATAATACATTGTATTCATTCATTGTTTCTTAATTTTCACTAAAAATTGAAAATGTACGTGAACTTTCTAATTAAATTAATTTATTTTAGAATATAAATATTCCGAAACTACGAGGTCCAACTTTGATGATGTCATATTAAAATTATTCTACTCTATTGGTTTATGGACTAATTTCGCCCAGTCTCCTTAGTTTTGTTTTTGTGAGTTATTATAGTATATAGTATATAATGTATAAATTACTAATATTTTTTTTGCTCTAAAGGGATAACGGCTTATCCAGATCGCTATAAAGAGTTTGTGTCAAAGTTTGACAAAATTGCACCTGTCACGTTCTACTACGACAACTCACCACATACAGAGCACATTACAGCAACATTAAAGGCGGCATATTTTGGTAATAACGAACAAGACCTCAAAGATGGCATACTTAAGGTATCTTTTAATATTTTTTTTTAAATAATTTTATTAAACATTTAAAAAACAAATATAATTTTTATTCAATTTTGCCGTGTGCAGCATTTCAAAAATAATATTGAAAAAAAAAATCAAAAATAATCCATGTAATTTGAAATCAAAATAATTAAATATTATTAAGTTTTGTTACTTTATACCATAGTTGCACAGACTTATTAAGACTAGGGGCCACTCGGACAAATCATGAACTGATGGCGGGCCGGCCGCCAGAAGTATAGGTAATATATTTTTTTGATTTTATTCTGGAATAGAATTCAATATTTTTCGAATGTACGAGAGTATTATTTTTGCTGTCGGCGGGCCACCAGTATTCAACCGGGGTCTGTGCATCCGTGCTTTATACATATGATTACAAATGCTCTTGAAATGTATTATATTTTCAGGTATACTCAGATAGCTACTTCGCGTATCCTATGGTAAAGTCAGTGGAACAAGCACTTAACTATAGTAGTAACCCAGTATATTTATATGAGCTTACATATCGAGGGGCTAACAGTTTCTCTCAGATTTTTGGTGATCCTAATGGAGACTATGGCAAGTTCTTTTTACTTATATAGAATTAAGTTATGTAATAACCAGCTTCACGCTGTATCCCGCACGCAGCAAGGTAGGCACAGTTAACGTAGTATTAAGACACTCCGTTCCCCACTTTCCGCCAAATTCTGGAGGCATTGCGTGTTGAGTGTCGGAAATCAACGCACGCTTTGCCTTAACACCAGAGCGAAGAATCGGAAATATACTCGTACATTTAAATAAATATTTCATTTTCTTAAGTGGGGATCGAACCCACAACCAGTCGCTTTTACAGTCCACCACGACTGGCCTCTTAAGTTAAGTAAATATACGTATACTAGGTAGGTAAAAAAATACGTAGATTAACACCAATAATGATTTATGAATTTGCGACATGGATCAAATACACAAACGATAGCTTCATTTCTTTATGTAATAGAACTTTCCATTGAAGTGTTTCCAGGTAAGTTTTGACTGGTTTGGCCGAGCATTATCATGTAATAAAATCACTTTGTCCTGTCTCAGCTCGTATAGTGGCCGCTTTTCTATCAGAGCGCGACTCAAACGCATCAACTGAAGTCGATAGCGAGCTCCCGTGATAGTTTCATTAGGTTTAAGCAGCTCATAATAAATTACGCCCTGCTGATCCCACCAAATGCAGAGAAGAAGCTTAGAACCATGGATATTTGGTTTTGGCGACGATGTTGATGCGTGATCCGGCATGCCCCACGATTTTTTTCGCTTTGGATTGTCGTAGTGAATCCACTTTTCATCCCCAGTGACGATACGGTGCAGAAAACCTTTTCTCTTTTGCCGTTGAAGCAACAATTCACACATGAGAAAACGTCGTTCTACGTCTCTCGGCTTCAACTCATACGGCACCCAATGCCCTTGCTTTTGGATCATTCCTAACGCTTTTAAACGTTTTGAAACTGTTGACGCATCTACTTGTAACGTTTTCCCGAGCTCTACTAACGTCTGACATGGATCTTCTTCAAGCAATGCCTCCAATTCTGTCTTCAAATTTTGTCGGTGCTCCAGAACGCTCTTTGTCTTCAAGGTCAAAATCATTACTTTTGAAGCGCCTAAACCAGTCTCTGCACGTTGTATTCGACAAAGCATTGTCTCAACGAGAATTCTGTGTGCTTCTGCTGCAGATTTTTTCTGAATAAAGCAGTGCAATAAAATTCCCCGCAAAAACACTTTATTTGGCACAAAAGTACACATTTTCACAAAGGGAAAATAAATATGTAGTTGACACTGTAGTAAACACTATTCTACTATAATTTGAGGTTACATATAGTACTACTTTGGTGATTCGTTACCGTACGAAATTCCATGCACAGAGTGCCGCAACGCCATCTTTCAAAAAACCAGAGCGAGAACTTATTCAAGGTCCTAATAATGTAAATTTAAAACATTTACAAAAAAGCGTTGTTAAACGAGTAGCTGCGATTTTTTTCTCTTAATAAAATATAACATATCTTCTATAGAACATAACTGTTTTTGTTATTTATTATTTAAGGCAAGAACGTTCTACATAATTTATTCACCATCTGTGTGATAACTGATAAACGAGAGAGCCTATAGGCATGCGCTCTCTCGATCAACAAACTCATTTTGCCCCATTAATTTCCAATGTCGTCGATAATTAAAATACACTTTACCAATATTGTTGCTAAAGTAAATTGTGCTGTTCAATTTGCAACACAATAGATATGGCACATTGTTTCGTAATCAAGTTTCACTAAGTTAAAAAAGGTGCCAATATGATTGTTCCAAGGATTATGTTGAATATTGTGTTTTGTCTGTCGTTATCTGCCTAGTGAGAAATTAGTGAGATTACTGTTTTATTTCTCACATAGTGTACGTGATATATAATTTTACACTGTATCCCGGCAGTAGGCTAGCGTTAAGATACTCTGTTCCCTGTTATCCGCCTAATTTTTCAAGGCTTTGTGTGTTAAGTGGTGGAACTCAACGCCGAGCTTTTGCCTTGGTGCCGGAGCCAAGAAATGAAAATATTAATTAATAATATCATCAATACTTATTTAGAAAACGTATAAAAATTTGAACGCAGCGGGACTCGAACCCGCGCCTCCTAATAATATCATCATCTAGGACATGAAAAGGAGATCGAATCCACAATCATTGCGTTACAGTCACACCGCAGTGCCCCTGCGCCACGATGACCTCGAAACGGTACGTGTTATATTTTATATATTTGGCATAAAGGTGGTGATTGAGACTTTTAATGTCATTGTAATTATTGTTTCAAATTAGGTGTGTGCCACGCGGACGAGCTAATGTATTTGTTCCCAATACATTTTCTTCACAACAAATTTACGGAAGGAGACAACAAAATGCTTGAACTTATAGTCACTATATGGACAAATTTTGCTATTAGCGGGTATGTCATAAACTGTTATTAGCCTTTTCTTTTTCCATAAAAAATTACAAAAATCTGACAAAAAGCTATGTTATTTGTCTTTTCTTTTTCCATATATTTTTTTATTTTTTTTATTTATAAGAGTGCTTTTTGCTGGTAGTAGCATCTTATTTACTTATAGAATGACTAATTTGATAGTACTTTGATGTAAATAATTCAGTTTTAATGATACAGGTTGAAAAGAGGGAATAATTCTCGATATATGCATATGTTAGATACCTAGCTAAGTTTAAAATTGGATAATATATTGAGCATTAAAGTAATTATTTTCATTTTTGTAATTGGAGACTTAATTTAAGACTTTTTTTTAAATGCTCTCGTAAGCTTTAACTTATATTTTGAACTAACGTTTTATTTTATGTTTAAACAGAAATCCAAACAAACCACAGGAAGTTCCGTTCAACTGGCATCCGGCGACCAGTGGATATAATATGGAATACTTAGAAATAGGGAAAAAACAAATCATGAAAAAGAACCTCGCATCGCAATCTAGATTGTGGGATTCGTTGCCTCTTTGGCACAATGTAAAAGAAAGGAAGTTAACGGATGAACTATGAGTTAATGTTAATTATATTTTATTTGATTGTTTTTAATAAAATTTTAATATAAAAGAACAATCTTTCTGTATACTCTAATCTATCTAATATTTATTATTTTGATTATGATATTTTAATGTATAAGAAATTGTATAGAAATAATATTGAACAATTAGTCATTTATTAGTAACTTACTCAAAAATAATGTGAAAATGGGTTTATTNTAATTATATATGTATACATATATATATGTATATATATATATATATATATGTATATATATATGTACATATATATGTATATATATATATATATATATATATATATATATATATATATATATTTGTTTTCGTGGGAATTTAGGATAAAAAACTTATATTATATGTTGCTCCACAACTTGATCTATCTTTCAGTGACAGTCCCATAAAAATTGTCTTAGCAGCTCCGGAGATTAGCCCGGACAAACAGAAAGACAGAAAGAAATTATCAAGGGTTTAGTTTCATTATAGATATGATGTGACGTCTTTCTTTAGTTAATAGCTATCAGCTAATGTATTGTTGTAGTAATTAATTATTATATTTAGTCCGTCGTGATGTTCATTCTAACTGTAAATGTCTTTACTTCAGAAAACGATTCTATTTAGTTATTTTGATTTCCCCGCTCTGATACGACAAATTTAAATTCCGCCACTCTACACGCAATATCACAATACTGAAATTTTACTTAAATGAATAACAAATAATTGTTGTTATGAAAATAGCATATATAATATCTGTGAATTAAATAGCAAAAATAACATATATAAGTTCTGTAATTAAAATAGCATTTAAAATACAAGAAATAAAATACAATAATAGCTTCACGCTGTATCCCGCACACAGCAGGGTAGGCAGAGGGAACCTAGTGTTAAGACACTCCGTTCCCCACTTTCTGCCGAATTCTGGAGGCATTGCGTGTTGAGTGGCAGAACTCAACGCCGCGCTTAACCTCGACACCAGAGCGAAGAAATGGAAATATAAATTTAAGTAAATATTTCATCTCCTCGAGTGGGGATCGAACCCACAACCAGTCGATTTTGCAGTCACACCTCGTGCCGCTGCGCCACGACCGGCCTCAATTTTTTTTTATTCAATAATAGCATTTAAAATCAGTAATGTAAAACTTACTATATTACTATATTAAAGTTTAGGCTATATTGAAGGGATTTTTGGATTTTTGATTTGAGTGCCTTAAAATATTACATAAAACATACACAATATCAAAATACTAGTACAAGTGATACCTACATTTTGAAGTTATTTCTAAATTATTTACTTTTGTGTTAAAGTGAACCTATAGGTATATTTGCAGTGTATTTGTATTCATAGCAAATAAATTAATCATATTAATAATACATACACACAAATCTTATAAATATGTATATAAAGTATAAATTATAAGTTCTCATATATTAAAAAACACATGAATATGTATAATTAATTAAATGAACAAGTACATACTTAACAACATGCATTTATGTATCTAAGAGTTATTATATTTTAATATATAGAAACAACTTACGTTTGCTTAGGTATATCTGTTTCGTTTTGTCTGTAAGAATATAGATTTTAGGACCTTAAAATATTATCATTTTCTAGATAATTTTGATAATAATCAAAGATGTTTAAAATTTTAACATGTAAAATGACTATTTAGCCACCCCAAAGAGGTAGAGCTGACTAGAACTTATAAATAAATCAGGCGAAGTGAGCTTTTCCGTTTGTGCCGGGAAAAAGCCCTTTGTGCATGACAGTAAGAGGATTGATTGTAAAATCAGTTTTCTATTATAATTTTACCTAAAGATAGGTCTAATTAACTATTTTTTTTTATCTTCCCGCTGTATCCCGCATGTAGCAGGTAGACACAGGGAGCCTAATATTAAGACACTCCGCTCCCTGCTTTGTGCGCAATTCTGAAGCTATTGTGTGTTGGGTTATGTAACACAACGCTGTGCTTTGCCTCGACACCAGAACGAAAAATTAAAATATTTATAAATAATAATTCATTTCCCTGAATGGTCACTAACCTACAAACGTCGCGTTCACAGTCATCCTAGTGCCCCTGCGTCACAACAGTCTCAAGAATAGTTAATATTTTATTAAGCACCTCGTTATACTTTTTTATTGATGTCACAATAAATGTATGTACTAAGATCTACTATGGCAAGTAAACATCATTATATATGTTGTTATTCACTTAAAACCATAAAAGTATGTTTATTATTACGCAAATTAATTGCTACATTATTATTATTATGTTTACATATGTGACAAACACGTGAAGTAACATTTAATCCTTACGTATATCATAAATTTGAAAGTAACTCTGTCCGTCTGTCTGTGATGCAATCAGAGCCAAACTGCTGATCCGATAGCAATAAAATTTTATATAGAGATACTTGAGGGTCTTGCAATGAACATAGGCTACTTTTTTTCATATTTGTAATAATTTTATGATCGTCATAGAATAATACTAATATACTTAATAATCTTTGGCTTTTATAGTATTTAATTTGGATGTATATTTTTCGAGAAAATGTAAAATTAAAGTTCAACGCTGCTAGCAATAAATACTTTAGGAGACGTCACTTATTCAATATTTTTATGTGGTTATTTGCTATTTATTATTATACTAGCGGCTCGCCCACGGCTTCGCCCGCTTAAAATACATGATTATTGATTTAACAAGCACAATTGATTGACAACTATAATGACTTCTAATATGATTTTTTTACGACATTATCGTCAAAGAATTTTTGATTGTTTTAAATAAAAAATACGACCATTGTTGATATTTGATATTTATAAAATATACATAAAGCTAATTAGTTATTACACGTATATATTTTTGTAACTTTATGTTCTTTTTACCTATATAATATACTCTGTTAAATGTGCTGATGTCAGTGAATAATTTAATTTACTCATTCAGAAACAGCCTTAAATGTTAAATTATTGATTTGAAGGATTCATAATATTCTTTGTAAAATAACTGTAATAATTGCATATTAACTCCTGTACAGTTTTTAAATTAGTTACATATATTATATGAACGAACCAACCAAAAAATCTTTGTATTTACTTGATATTTCTTTCAAGATCGTTCTTTATCTCTGTGTTGAATTAATTACGACTTCTTTCAAATGACGATAACTTTTTTTTTAATGAACCGATTTTGATGAACTAAACTTTAGTAGTTAAGTTGAGTTAAAACAAAGCAATTGGTGAAATTTTCAAGTAAATCGGTTCAGTACTTTCAGAGAAAAATGCGGACAAAAATATGTCGACAGACAGACAGACAGACAGACAGACAGACAAGAAATTCAAAAAAAATCTTTTTGCTTTCTATTATTCTTTTTAAGTGTCCCTCTATCCATTTCAGTCAAAATTACTACATGTACAGACAAAATATTTTTACTGTCTTATTATATATAGAGATTAATTCATATTTTTCTTTGGTTATTTAAGTAGGCTTATTTAAGTAGTAGGTTAGTTATATTTTTTTAAATTTCTTGGTTAACTGAATTATTTACTTAATACACAGAGTTACATTCCTGTTTTAATATATAATGTATATTTGCAAAGCGCTTAAGATTTCTAGTGTAAAAATTATAAAAGCCTGAAACCAATGCAATAGAACTCGGTCTGTATGCCTATTTGTCTGTGCGTTTGTTCACGCTAGTCTCAGAAATGGCTAAATTGATTTAAGTGCATAGTAGGCACTGTTGTATTTTGGAAAATTTTCCTTAACATTAAGTTTTTGTTTTATTTCAATAGTTTCATAAATAAAAAGGTTATATTAATTTATAAATGTTTACTATTTTGTAAATTGGTGTAAAATGATAGTTTTATTGAATTGACTGAAACTTTGATTGAAAACCATTGTATAGATGTCAACGCATACACGGAGAGGGAACCTAGTGTTAAGAAACTCCGTTACACTTTCCGCCGAATTTTTCGAGGCAAGGCGAGGATTGGTGGAACTTTTGCCTTGGTGCAATGACGAAGAAATTAATATATTAATAAATAAACCCCTGAGTGGGGATCGCACCCACGACCATCACTTTAGTGTCACCCACCACGCCTCCATGTACCTATAGATATAATGTAAAGATATCGTCTTTAAAATGGTTATGTTTTTAGAACACGTAATTAATCCAGTTTAGTACAAAAATAGGTGTGTTGTTCAAGTGGGCCAACACGCGAGTGAGTCGCTAGTGTTGATATAAGTTATGTAACATTAAGTATTAGTATCATAAAATCGACTAAGTTGTCTTTATTTAACGTTTATTTTATAACATTCATCAATTTTAATTAATTAACGCAATGTAATTATATTGCATTTCTTCTTCTTTTTTCATACTTGAAACGTATTAATAAATTTACATACAATTCAATTGTTTTGAGTATAAAATAAAGTTTAATTCATAAAATATATTTGATACTTCCATAAAATGTTTATTTCATATATATTTTACAAGGTTTCGTCCGTTGTCTGTATTTAAATCTTGCAAGTTAAATTTGATCCACTTCCCGGTTTCCGATTGAGCTGAAATTTTGCATGCATGTATAAATCTGAGCTGGAGTTGGAAGGTGGCCATAAGAACTCGATAATTAAACGACGCAACTCCACCGAGTTTGAGCTCGTTTGATTCGTCTTGACGTGTATTTTGATACTAAATGGTAACCACGGTCTGTTGATGGAGCTGAAAGGTGGAGTATAGGAATTACGTAATAAGACGACTCAGCCCCATTGAGTTTGAGCTCATTTGGTTCCTCTTGACAAGTACTTTAATACTATACGGTAACTAGGGTCTGATGATGGAGCTGGAAGGTGACCATAAGAATTAAGTAATTAAACGACACATCCCCATCGAGTTTGGCCTCGTTTGATTCGTCTTGACGAGTACTTTGATACTAAATAGTAACCAGGGTCTGATGATGGAGCTGGAAGATGACCATAGGAACTCCGTAACTCGGAATTTGGGCTCGTTTGATTCGATCGAAAATCTCGAAAAATACTAAAAAGTTAAAAATAAAATAAAAAAAAAACCTTTTTTAAGAACAAGCTTTATTTTTTAGTATAATGAACTAAAAAGTTAACAATAACTTAACTCTAATAAGAAATAAAATAAATATAATTAAATTAATCTAAACGCTTGTTCTTAGAAAAGGTTTTTTTTTTCATTATCTTTATTTTTATTTTATATACACTCTTTGGAAAGTTATTTTATCTACCCTAAATTAATTTAAGGTACATTTATATTATTAAAATGTATTCACATCCATCCACGTCATCTAAACACAATATCAACTTTTATCATCGTTGAGGACATCTGTTTTAGCTTTTTAACAATCTACAATAAAATTGTTAAGGCGAACAAATCACTTATCTTCCCATTTTATTTAGCCATAATTTAAAAGAAGAAAATACAATTAATAGTTTGTAGTCTACCATAAATATGATTTTAAACGACAAAATTGGTGACATTAAGAAATAATACAGTCTATCTATAGAGACCTGTCTAGGCAAGCCGCGTGCAAACTGCAAACGTAGTTTTTCTCGATTCCGCAAAAAAACCGAGTTAAAATATAGATTGTATACTGCTCTAAAAATCTCTATCGAGAATCCGGAATCTTTAAATTTCGGTCTATATTACAATGATATAATCTTGATTTTTTTTATCATCATACTAATAATAATTTGCAAACAATATCAAATAACAAAACCTTGAAAACTAAACATTTGGCCAATTCAATATAACCGTTGTATAAAATAACTCTTTAAGAAAGTAGCAATTTTGTCGAACAACATACTTTAAATTAATGTAAGTATTTTACTGAATCAAGCCTTATGTTATGCTATGTATGCCTTTATGTTGCTCCACAACCTCCTATATATTTTAGTGTTAGTCCCATAATAGTTCTTCTTCTGCTGGTCCGGAGTTTAACTCGCATAAACACAAAGACAGACAGACAAAAATTAAAAAAATAATAAAATTTGTGTTTTGATATCGTGCCAATAACTATATGCACTTGAAAAAACATAGTTATGTTGATATCACAAACAGACCCTTTAATTTTATATAGATGTAAAGATATAGGTAAACAATAATTTTTTTTTCATCTCTACACTATATCTAATATCCCGCACATAGCACAATATGCAGAGGGAACCTAGACTGTTAATACACTGTTTTCCTGAATTTCCGCGCAATTTTCGAGGCATTGCGTATTGAGTGGCAGAACTCAACATTACTCTTTGCCACCAAAGCGAAGCAATGAAAATATTAAATGAAATCCAATCAGGTTCGCGCTGTATCCTGCACACAGCGAGATAGGCAGAGAGAAGAAGTGCTAAGAAACTCCGTTCCACATTCTCCGCCGAATTCTGGAAGCATTGCGTGTTGAGTGGTGGAACTCAAGGCCGCGTTTTGCCTCGACACCATAGCAAAGAAAATGAAAATATAAATTTAAATAAAAATTTCATTTCCTCGAGTGGGGATCGAGCGCACAGTCGCGTGTACAGTCACACTTTGATACCCTGCGCCACGACTAGCCTCAAAATATTAATAAATTATAGTTCATTTCCCCGAGTAGGAACTGAACCCACGACTGTCTTGTTTAAAGTCACGCGCTTGTGCCACTGCGCCACGACGACCTCATTAAGAAATGTAAGTCTTGTACGTAAACACCTATCCCGACCCTAAATCTTGAAATCTCGGTGCTTATAATATTATACAAATTGAAAGTTAAGGATTTCGCCAATTCCTTTAAACAGTTGTATAAAATAACTGTTATAGCAATTGGTAAATTTGTCGACCTAAGTACTTTAAATTGACGTAACTTTTTTATTCATGAAGTGACCGTTATAAAACAAACCCTATATGTTAAATAAAAGCTTGCCAAAATCCAACAGTGACTACTGCAATTAAATCGGTTAAACTAATTCTGATATTAGCGATAACAAACGCACAGACAAACACACAAAAATTTAAAAAAAATCATTGTTTTGTGTTCTAAATACTATATAAAGGTATTTTTAACATTTTGTGTGTTATTCTACACTGAGGAAAAATACTTACTTTGAAAACGTACAAAAATTTTGAACGTTGCGGGACTCGAACCCGCGCCTCCTGGAAACCGAACAGGCGCTCTGACCAATAAACCATACGTTCGTGGTCTAAATAAATATTAATAAAGGTCCCTAAAATTTTTTTTTCTAAATATAATATCTTCAAGAACAGACATCGATCCGTTACGGTTTTATTATGAGTATCTATAGATTTTTTTATATTTCTTGTACAGAATCAACTTTTCTATCCTTTTATTATATACGAGTATAGAGGTTATATTTCGTCTTACTTTTAATTTTAATACTTTTAAATATTATTTTGAGGCCAGTCGTGGCGCAGAGGCACAAAGTGTGACTGTAAAATCGACTGGTTGTGGGTTCGATCCCCACTCGAGGAGAAAAATATTTACTTACATTTATATTTTCATTTCCTCGGTCTGGTGTCGAGGCAAAAGCACGCCGTTGAGTTCCGCCACCCAACACGAAATGCCTCCAGAACTCGGCGGAATGTGGGGAACGGTATGTCTTAACACTAGGTTCCCTCTGGCTACCCTGCTGTGTGCGGGATACAGCGTGAAGCTGATTTTTTAAAAATAATATTTTACGTTGATAATATTCATTATATAGCTGATTTTGTTCAGTTTTTATTTAATAGTAATTTCCTTTGGTTATGTTGATTTATTATTTTTTGTTCATTTTAATTAGTTATTAGTTAGGTATACATTTTCAAATGTAATAAAAATCCATAAGTTACGTTTATTTATTACTTTGTGTTAATTTTAAATACTCGTAGTTAGTGGTATTATTTTTAATATTAAGAATTTCCTATCGCTAATTTAAATTATTTTGTTTTAGAATTTTAATTACTCTGATATTTTTTTCTAATATTAAGAATTTTATATTATTATTTTATTTATTACTATTTTCATTTTTTCGCTTTTGCACCAAGGCAAAAGCCCGGAGTTGAGTTCCGCCACTTAACACGCAATGCTTCGAAAAATTCGGCGGAAAGTGGGGAACGGAGTGTCTTAACACTAGATTCCCTGCTGTGTGCGGGATACAACGCGAAGCTGAAGAAATTTATTGTCCTTACTAGGTAGAGGAACTGCAGCATATTTGGAATACTGCAGGTAACTTGGAATACTTCGTTATCTAAATTAATATAAATGCCATCTGTATTTTTTAACCGTGAGCACAATGTCATAAGACACACAGAGTCATTGAGTATTAAAAACAAGACATCATCTTGACATTCCGGCTACCAGCGCGAAGGGAATGAGACGCCTGGTTTGAAAACTTTTTCAGGAAGAATGCAATCAGTGTTAATCATTTACTGTTATAAGTAAAATCTTCATTGTAATTATTTAAACAATTAAGTGACCTTGTTGGTTTCTTATACAATTTAGATTTTTTGAATATTTTTAAAATAAAAAATATCACATGGAGTTTTCGGTTAGAATGGTATGTTGTTAATGTGGAATACTGACAGTGAGCATAATTTGGAATATTCCAAATTATGTTGCACACTAAGAATATAGAGTTGATAGATCTAGCAAAACAGCATTACGTGACTATCCTATCACTACCACCTAATTGTACGCCTAAAGTTCACTTTCATGGATTAATACTACGTAATACTACTACAGTGAAGAAGTTCGAATGTTTCTCAGAGAAGCTAATTACTTAAGAATTAGAAACTATTTTTAGATATTTTGATAAAAAAAAATTATTACCTAGACACATAAAGACTATAAAAGCGTTATAAAAAAGAAATCTATTAGTTTCTAAGAAAAAATATTTGCAATTGTCAAAGAAAAAATGCGATTATAATTTGGTATACTATATTCCAAATTACCTGCACCCTAAGTCAAATTTAGCTTTTGTATTTTTTTTAATTTGATAAGCATTAGGTAATGTTTTTGGTTTTTGTTCTGTTTGATGGTTATTATTATTAAAGTTTAATACTTTTCCAATAATATAAAGTATTTTTTATTGAGCCATCCCATTTCTCTTTAAATTTATTCTCAAAAAACAAACTAGTATTCCAAATATGCTGCAGTTCCTCTACTTATTATCCTTTGACGGCTTAATTTAATTAGTAAGGCTTATACAAGACGAACGCGACTGGTTGTGGGTTCGATTCCCACTCGAGGAAATTAAATATTTAACATTTAATTTTTTTCGTTCTGGCATCCAAGCAAAGTGCGGCGTTGAGTTCCGTCACTCAACACGCAATGCCTCCAGAATTCGAACGAAAATGGTGAACGGAGTATCTTAACACTAGGTTTCCTCTGTCACCCCTGCTGTTTGCTGGATATAGCGTGAAGCTAAAATAAAAGTTAGATAAATCTCCTTTTTAATCGCTCAAAGGTTCCATTTTAAAGTTTCTTCTATATAATTACCTTTTAAACTGCGGCTTTCAGACAATAGCCGTTTACGTGTCAGTCGATGAGTCAATTAGTATACCCGTCTAGTCTATCTGCTTCCCCTTTTATTCACTATTTGCAGATTAAAATATCGATTTTAATTTAAAGGCACTTTCAAAATAACATAGCTTACTCAAATATTAAGAAGAATTTTATTGAGTACTTTATAATTATAATATACTAGCATCTATAACATATTTATTACTAGACTAGAATGATAGAAAAACGTCCTGCATAAGATTATCTTTCCATATCATAAAATCTTTAGTTCTTATCATTTTTATAGAATTAAAAAAAATTTAGTATATGGCGGCAACTTAAACGACTGTTTTTTACGTTTAAAAAAATCCTATTAAAGATTACATTTTTGAATTTTTTCCTGAACCAGGGAGTAAACAGCACTCGAGTTATAATTACAAAGTGCCACGTCACGTAATTTTAAAATAATTGCGATAATTAAATATGAATGAGTAAGTAGAGAAATAAATCATAAATCAGCTTCACGCTGTATCCCGCACACAGCAGGGTAGGCAGAGGGAACATCGTGTTACGACACACCGTTCCCCACTTTCCGCCTAGTCTTGGAGGCAATGCGTGTTGAGTGACGGAACTCAACACCGCGCTTTGCCTTGACACCAAAGCGAAGAAACGAAAATATAAATATATGTAAATATTTCATTTCCTTGAGTGGGGATTGAACCCACAACCAGTCGATTTTACAGTCACACTTTGTGCCCCTGCGCCACGACTGGCCTCGAGGCCTGAGTAAATAGAGCATTTTTTTTAAATTTTTTTGGAAGCTTCCATCAGACATATTTATAGTAAAAAGTCTTAAATTCTTTTATATCTAAGTGATATAAACCATATTGTACAACACAAGTTATCAATCGCTAGTGACAGATTGCAAGTGAACCTCAGATTGGGTTTTAATTTTCGATTTCCGTATCTTCCTAGCTCATATTAGTAGTTATCATGAACAAGTACCTACATACCTACGAGTATATCGATGGCTCCTAAGTATAAGGGCCAAAGTGCGAAATTACAACTTTACAGGAGAGGCTTCCAAAGTTTAAATTTGCTATAATTTTATGTTGGTACATCCGAAGAAAACGAAACTTTGCTTATCAGCTAAGACAACTATCCTCTTTATATATACCGTAGTATTTTATTTATATTTATCCTAGTTTTGTTTTTACTGCACAATGGCCCTTATACGTTAGTTTTTGTTATATTTATTCTTATCTAAAAACACTCTAAAAAGGCCAATGTACCACATTGGCTGTTTTACGCGTATAATGCTAAGTAACAAAATATTATATTTTGTTCNAATAGAACCCAAACCTGTCGCGTTCACAGACACATGGTTATGCTCCTTCACCAAGACACAGTTGTCAATAAATCCATATTGCTCAGAATAATGACCAACGATCTAAAACTTATGAAGTGTACCACGCCTCGTGTCTTCATCAAGTTATTCAAATACAATATATTTAACGTAAATGAGCTCTAACAATTTACCAAAATTTTTCCTATTTCTTATTACATATATGCTTTCTCTGTAATTTTAAGTCTTATTAGTTTTGAATCTATTCATTAATCCACTGTCACGTTTCTTAGTAAGTTTTTTTCCTGAAACTTACGGCAGTAGATATATTACTGGATTAATGATTATTATTAGAAATAAGCATGTTAATAGATTAATTTTCTGATGTATAATTTTGATTGTCTTAGTAGAGTCACTCCGAAATCTTAAATCAAACTTAAAATGCAATTATGAAGCTTATTTCTGGCTTTAAATAGCAAATGGGACAGTAAGAAAAGTATAGTACATAATCTGGGCAATTATTAATTAAAAATAACGCCCCAATAACTCAAAAGTGAAAAAATATTTTAGAGCCTAAGTATATTTTTTTTCAATAAAACACGTACATGGGCCAATTTACCACTTTGGCCGTTCTATCTCATAATTGGTGAAAAAGAGACGTTTTTTGTTATCTATCTAATGACGAACGTAATAAAAACAATACTAAACTTTTTCAGTCAACACAGTGCAACCATTGCTTTGTTTAGCGTATAAGTATCAATCTGGCTGATTGGCCCCAAACATAAATAAATGTGTGGAAATTCCCCGCGTAGAAGTCTTAAATGACTATTTGGCCCTTATACGCTTAAATGAGTGTTAGATAGGCCGTTATATTCTAACAAAAAGTCCTATTTCTATGCAGAAATTTCTATTTTTTAATAGCTGACCTGATAAACTATATCGATAGAATGCGTTTGGTATAAAAAAGTCAAAATTGCCAAATTGTTAGTTTGGCCCATATACTTAGGACCCATCGATATGTATGTGACATAACAATTGGAAGCTGTTTTTAGTATTTTTTCAAATAAGGTGATTTTCATATTTTCTATAGCGATATATAATATCAAAAGAAAAAAAACAGCTTCACGCTGTATCCTGCACACAGTAGGGTAGGCAGAGGGAATCTAGTGTTAAGGCGCTCCGTTCTCCTCTTTCTGCCGAATTCTGGAGGCATTGCGTGTTGAGAGGCAGAACTCAACGTCGCAACTTGACTTGATAACTTCCATATTATTGTACTAATAATATGGAAGTTCTAAAATCTTCGTGTGAACCAGAATACTAAAGATATTTACTTATAAAACAGTAATAATATAGACAAATGTGCAGGAAACGAACATCAATTTTAATATAAACAAAACTACACAATGAGGACAAATAGAAATGGAGAATCTATTTTAAAATTAAGGAACTAAATTAAATTATTTTAAGCTAAAACATTTTCATATTACATTATCAATTATAATAGACAAAATATCATTAAACATTCAAGTAGGTAATACAACAATATAGTAAGTAGGTTTGTAAGAATTGTATAATACCTAAAATATTTCTAATAATACAAAAAAATATATTCTAATCAAAGGAAAACTAAATATTTTAACAGTTAGAAGGATTTACAGCGATTCAGCCCCAAACCCTTACACTTTGGTCCCAGGAGCAGCTTGCAAGCGCTATGCCGCTGGGCGCCAGAGATATAGACGTCACTCTATTCTCGTGGCCGTTCAACGTGCCTGTAAAGAGCATAAGCATTATTATTTATAACTAGCGGCGTCGCCCGCTTAAATTTATTTTTATATTACAGCTAAATTATACAAAATTTTTAAATAAATTGTAACCTATGTGTTATTCTGATGTGTAAGCTATATTAATATAAAGTTTCATCTTAATCAGTTTACCATTTCTTCACTCGGGTGTAGAGGTAAAGCGCGGCGTTGAGTGCCGCCACTCAACACGCAATACCTCCATAATTCGGCGTAAAGTCAGGAACGGAGTGTCTTAACATTAGGTTTCCTTTGACTACCCTGTTGAGTGCGGGATACAGCGTGAAGCTGATTTTTTTAAATTTCATTTTCATCTTAATCAACTCAGTACATTTTGTGAAAAATTGGAAGACATCCTCAAAAACTTTCATATTTATAATATTAGTAGGATGTACGTGTTAAATATACAAGGAAGGCGATGTAGTAATCATATCAAATCACAAATATGTGCATTTATACTATAATTTTAAAATTAAAAATAAAATAAACTATACCAGTATGAGCGACTTTCATAGTATCCCAAGAATGGACAGTATTATCATCAGAACCAGCAAGAAGATATCGGCCGCTAACGGAAAGACCTGAATATAGAATTAAAAAAAAAATATATATATATATTTATTATTTATAATTCATTTTAAAATTTAAATATGTCAATGTATGGTGAAAGACAATTTATAAACTTTGATAGCGTCGCCTGCGAAAACCTTAGCCTTTTTTAGCTTTCAACTAACGAATTTATGATTAGTACTCGAGATTTATATAATTAAAACTGAATGAAATAAACTATACTATTACATGTTTTATTATAGCTTGATTATGATAATATTTTTACAATATATTATAATAAATTTTCCTTAATAAAATCAAAATAAAATTAAGTGAAAGAAGGAAAGATTAAGATTCCAGCTTATGAACATTAAAATTATATATTCTTAAAAGTATGTTTTTATATAGTTATATAGTGATTTATATAAATACCACAGCTAGTAAAGCCACTGGCGCCGGGCGGAGTATAATGACCCAGTTGTTGATCACTACGGATATCGAAAAGACGAGCTGTTTTATCTTCTGAAGCAGTAGCAAAGGCTTGTCCGCTAGGATGATACTGTATTGAAAATATAATAAAAAAATTATGATTAATAATCTAGAATTTCATACGGAGAATCCTCATTGATTAATATAGTATTTTTTTATTATTTCGAAACAAAATTATTATTTATTTATTTTATTATATACGATATATTTTATTATAAATCATTCACAAATAGTTCTACTCTAAAAGTCAGTGTACTATTTTAGTTAGTTTCCCTTATATACAAAATATTCGAATCGATAAATATAAAAAAGGAAAAAAACGAAGTACCTACTGTATACAGAATATTTAATATTCGATTCGATAATATTCGTACTAGCACCTGCTATTATCGATTAATGTTAACCTGTTCAACGTACATGTTCCAGTGAGCTCGATAACTACTTGTTCAATCGCACTCCGATGCATCGAGTTCACTAACGTTTATTTTGAGGACAATTTTTATCATTGTAAACATAAACTCATTTAGATTAAATTATTATTGAGGGAGTACTTTGTTTTTAAGCTTTAAAATTTTAAAATCTGGAATATTTTAGTTTTCTGGTTTTTTATTATTTCCGTTTTTTTTAACCAGGCAGGGAAAATGAAGTATCAAGACAGTTCGTCCTCCACTTTCCGAATTATTTTCGAGATATTGTGTATTGAGTGGCGAAACTCAACGCTGCGTTTTTTCTTGGTTATTCCATGTGGAGTGGAACCCACAACCGTCGCGCTTACAGTCAGACACTATGCGGCTATGCCACGACGGCCTCATTATGTCCGTATAACCTGCCAAATAATTTATATTTGGTATTTCAATATTTTCATCCGTCCCTCTAATTTTTCTAGAGAATTAGAAACAACACAATAAAAGGTCACTTTCACTACCATTTACATTACCAATTTATCCGACACAAAAGAAATGGAAATATGTAAATATAACAGAGAGTAAGAGAGCCAAACTCGCGATAATTATCTCACATCTTTTTTTCATACAAATAACAAAATAAACCAATGTTATATAAAATATAATTGCCTATTATCAAGCTATAATTAAATAACTCGTATGAAATAGACAAATATTAGCGCATATACAACGATATTCATTTATTACAACATATTTGTTATGTGAAATATCGTCAAGGTTGTGGAATTGAAACATTTGTAATAACTGTGGGTTTTTTTATGTTAAATATATTGAAATTACTGGAGAAATAAAACAAGATGGGTCTCATCTTGTTTTATTTCTCCAGGCCCGTAAATATGAAAGGAGATAAGTGGTCATTCCTCTTACAAAATACTTGAAATAGGTAGAGATCGTCTACTCTTAAACTGAACCTACAAACACATACAAATAAGTCTAATAAGTAACACATTTGTCACTTAATAAACGTTACAGTAAAAAATAGCGTCAGCTTAAAACTATATAACAAATAATAAATAAATAACACAACACAATTTTAAATCGCATTCAAAAAGGAAATGAGTGTGCCTCAAATTGACATTAGAAATTTTTGATTTGTCTCTTCTTATTATAGTTATTTGTCTCTTCTGTTATGTCATTTAATGGGATGCAATGCATAAAAAAAATGTTTAAGATTTGTACGAAAAAAATACTTTTGACGTATGTATAGAAACTTCCCGATAAATTAATTTATTTTTAAACTAGAGGGTCGCTAATCAAAAATTCCTTCAATCAAGAACGTTTCCAATTACACACAATATAGTAGACATATAGACAGATGGTCTTTTTGATCTTATGAATTAAAATAATAAGAATATTAAATTGTATTATTTCTTTTTTGTTTGTAATATTTCTTTTTACTGATGCTATTTTTATGTTATGTTTAAATATGTTATAGTTACCAATTTTATCTCTTAAAGTTGAAATAAAAAGTACAGTGGTTTTGTAAGACTTTTTCTATAAGACTATTTAGCAGAGTCAAAAAATTGAGAGTGCTGTTACCCAATTTCTTACCGGACATTTTTCTGATAATCTTTTCATGGTTTAGTTTTTAGAAGAATTTGAAAGTTAATATTTTTCTACGAATTGAGGAAAGTTATTTATAATTTAAACATTTTTAAAAATATTGATTACCTAAAATGAATAATTATTATTGTATGGTCTTTTTCAGCTTCACACTGTATCCCGCATGTAGCTGGGTAGGCAAAGTTAGCCTAGTGTTAAGACACTACGATCCCCACTTTTCGCCGAATTCTGGGGGCATTACGTGTTGAGTGGCGAAACTCAACGCCGTGTTTTGCCTTGACCCCAGAGCGAAAGCGAAAGCGAGAAATGAAAATATTAAATATTTGTTTTCATGGAGTGTGAATCAAACCCACAACCTGTCGCGTATACAGTCTCACGCTTGTGCGCTCCACATTTGGCCTCATATGGAAAATTTTATAACAATAACGTTTTATTTTGTATAGCCTCAACATGCTTAATATAGCACATGTTGTGGTAGAATATCCAATTTTCTCGTGTAAAAGCTGAAAAACGTGCCCGTACGTGGCGGCTAGCTTTTATTGCTATTAAAGGCTTTTAAGGATCAAAGTGAAATATGAACCAAAAAAGGTGCACACTGACTGTAAAGATATTATGTACAATATGTGTTCTATAATTAAAACTAAAGAGATAAATGACTATAATTTGTAGGTACTTACGCAGACACTATTCACGTCGGCCTCATGGCCAAAAAAGGTTTGTTTTTCTTTTTCAGCACGCACATCCCACAGCTTACAAGTCTTGTCGACAGATCCAGTTACATAAGTTTTCATATCTACGTTAATATAAATTATTTAAAAAAGATGAATAAAATCACATATTCTTTTTATTAAGTACTAAATTTAAAAAATAAAATCAACCTTTTAATACTTACCTGGTGCTAAAGATATAGTTACAACATCACCGGCATGAGCATCAAATTCCACTTCTCTTCTACCAACTTCCAAGTCCCAAACGCATCTGTAGTGATAAAAGAAGTATGTGAAGCAATTAATGTGACTTTTATATTTTATATATGTATAATAATTAATGTTATAAAATTACTTATAGAGAAAGTACTTACTTATGTATGCTTACGTATGGCTTTGTGGTCAGAGCTCATGGATGATTTCCAAAGGTCGTGGGTTCAAGTCTCGTAAATGTAAATTCTTATATTATACGTTTTCTAAAAAAGTAAATTACTTACATTTTCATATCCCCGGATCCTGTAAGGATATGAGTATCGTCAAGAAAACGACAGCTACTAAGAAAGCCCTCGTATCCAGCAAGTTCTCGTACCATCTTTGCGGACCCAGTAGCGTCTCGGTTGTTGACGTCGTACACCGTACACATGTTATCCATACCACCGCAAGCTGACATATTAAGAAAAATATCATATATATTCGCCGGAAAATGAGGAACAGAAATGTCTCAATGGAACAGAGTGTCTTAACACTTGGGAACCTTACTGAGGCATTCTTTTTTCCTCCTGCCTACTTTGACAAGTGCGAGAGGTACATCGTGAACTGATACTACAGAAGGATATATTTAAAACGAACACGTTAATAAATCTACATACCTATTATGTGATATTTATAAAAAAGCGACGTATTCAATTGATAATTACCTACAAAGTTCCCAGATGGTGCAAAAGCAACGCTCATAACCCAAGCGGAACGAAGTGGTATTACTTGCACTTTGTTACCGCTCCAGGTGTCCCAGATAATTAACTTGCCATCAAGTGAACCTGTTACGCAGTGCCTGTAATAAATTAGATTTTAAATTAGGTACAAGTTATTTCTAACTTTCATTTCTTTTTGTAGATAAATATGGTTGTGGCTTCCAATCAAACGTTTCATATGTATTTTTAATTAGATGCAAACTAGGGTTTCACATGCGTAAGTCCTACATATCAGCCTTTAATGTGGTCTATATGCAGTTCTGGTATTCCCACATAATACAACGAGATGTAATCTATAACATCATATGAATACCGTTTTGTTGGTTTCTCGTGAAGTGGGGGAGAACCGGGACGCTGTGGTAAAAGTTTAGTAAAACTAATGTTTCATAGTATACTAGCGGACTTGCGCGGCTTCGCCTGCTTGTACTATACGAATATTTATTAAATATATTTATGTAATTATTTTCAATTTAATAGGATTAGTAAGAAAATATAAGTAAAAATGATCAAAATAAGCAGAAAAGAATATAATATAGAATATAGAAGTAAGTAGTAATAAGTAGATATGTAAAGGAAATAAAATTATTAATATTTATTTGAAAAACTACCGGAGTAATTGAAACGAACAAACAAACTAATAAGTAAATTAAAAGAAAATATTAATTAAAAACAAAAGTTTGGTTTACAAACCAGCTATACTACCAATAATATCAACGTAAAATAAGTATTTAAAAGTATTATGATTAAAAGTTACACATAAAAGTTAACAGTAGTCCGAAAATATATGAAAATGTCGACGTCGTCTGCCCTTTCATGTCGTTCATTCCGTAACCGAGCTCCCGCACCGCGCGGCTCGTTCGCCTCGTCTTTTTGTATCAGTGATATCTCCTAAAGTATTTATAATAATGATATACAATAAAGTATAATTTCAATCTAGACGAAATGCTAAAGTGACTATTATATTATATTTATTTTCATAAGAATGAATACTAAATTATAGAAAATACATTAACCGTAACTCGATAAACTTAAATTAAATATATTGAAATGATTACTGTGGCTCAACCTCCAGAGATAAACATATACCAATACGAAGCTTTTTAAAGGACAATATTTTTGTAGAACATAATTTTGATGTGGACTCATAGGTTGAGCCATATACCGAGAATATTACAAATATAACAAAAAGTAGCTTATGTTCATCCCAAGACCCTCAAGTATCTCTATATGAAATTTTATCACAATCGGATCAGCTAGCCGGGATTGCGTCACAAATAGATAGAGTTACTTTCGAATTAATAATATAAGTATAAATTAGCCTTTAGGATTACGTTTTTCTTGATTATTACACATTAAAACATAATTTAAAAACAGTTGTGTTAGAAGAACCTAGTGTTAAGACACTCCGTTCCCCACTTTCTGCCGAATTCTGGAGGCATTGCGTGTTGAGTGGCAGAACTCAACGCCGCGCTTAACCTCGACACCAGAGCGAAGAAATGGAAATATAAATTTAAGTAAATATTTCATCTCCTCGAGTGGAGATCGAACCCACAACCAGTCGGTTTTACAGTCACACCTCGTGCCGCTGCGCCACGACTGGCCTCTATTCATTATGTAATAATAATAAAAAACATCTATTGTGACTTTTAATATAATAATCATGTATCTATATTGTTTCTCGAACTTTTGCGGTTTATACTGCAATGTACTTGTTTATTTTAACGCTACTTCTAATATATACATTACTGTAACATACATTGTAATTTTGAATCAAAACAAGAGAACAAACAACGGAGTTAGTTGGTTGTAATAAATTTATTCGCATCGCGATAGCATTGCTCTCCCAGGTACAAGTGGTCCGACGCATGTTAGATTAAGGCTTTGCAATAGTAACGTACTAATAATTCTAGATAGTTCGCAATTTATTATATTTTAATATATTTTCTAGAAGTTTGTACAGAAGCTCATTCGAATTGGATTTTGAGGTATTGTTGATAATCTGAAAGCAATTTTTCAAACGAATTTTAAATGAGAAGTTTCTTGTATTTAGAAAATAGAAATATATAGGTATTTTTGTTCTTACATCATAACGTTACACACGTTATACGTTTTATAATGATATCATTTTCCGAAGTAAAAAATTAGTGTAACATTTTTTTTATAAAAGACTAGGGCTCTGTTCCCTGTTTGCTTCGTTCAGCCAGCTTGCAATGACCAAAAATAAAATAAATAATAAATCGCCGCCACAAGCTCGAGCGTAAATTTTCTTTATAAAATAAATAAACGCCCGAACAACGTTATACGTATACGTAAAAGTCACCCGCGATGACGGAATACATTTTTGTATAATAGAAAAAAAATAATTTTGTGTTTAAGCCTTAGAGCAGAATGAAAAATTGGTATAGCAAAAAAAATGTTTTTTATCTCTGTTAATAGCATTTCATTTTAATATTACCTATCAAAATGTATAAAAAACAAAAAAAAATCAGGTATTATATTTACCTAGAATCCCCACTGTAGTGGACAGAATTGACTTTATTAATATGGCCTTTTAGAGTTTTCTTTGTGATAAGCCTTATCTTTGGTATGTCACCCATATCTCCACATTTTTCAGCGAGTTTGGCATCTGCGCATTTTTCTTGTTCACCCTGTTAAAATACAGCTATTGAATACTTTTTTACCATTTCTTATTAGACACATTAAACAGGTTAATAAAACTAACAAGAAACAATAAAATATCAAAAAAAATCTTGATTAAAGTAAACAACAAAATAGCGTTATGTGTTTGTCTATTCGCAATATATTAAGAACAGATTTAATTAGAACTGATGTAAAATATATTTCTAAATATGATATTATGTAGTGAAAATTTGTTAATTCGCCTAATAAATTTTATTATGATATCTGTTAAAGGATCTTGTAATGTAATATTAGTAATGATAAAAAAGATTACCTTCGCTTTGGCAATTAAGTCGTTCAATTCTTTTTTAAGGGCCGCTGTTTCTGGATCGTCCTTAGGCATTTTGCTGAATATTCAGAGAGTTGTTGCTAGTGGCACAGTGCTCGCACTTGTGACAGTTTACGAGGTAACCAGTGCTAATGCAATTAGCCTAATTGGATTGTTATTAGGTGCAGAAGCTTTACAGCTGCCCTACTTTATTCGATATTTCTTATTTAAGTTGAATAGATAAAGGTGATTACGTTAGTGCACGAAGCATTGGTTTTTTTTTATAAAAAAAAGTAATAGTTACAATTATTTTGAATGTTAATTCTTAACAATGTGTATGTTGGTTGAAATATACAAGTTAATCCATTTTTGAACGCCGATTCCCCCTGTTTCGTATCTTATATTTACATATATATTTTTCTTTGTGGTGTAGATTTTGAAAATTGGCTTTATTTGTAGCGTAATAACGTTGTTGGTTGATATTTGATCTCTTGTTGATGGTGGATTTTCATTATTATCGTGTCCTACATTTTTTTTAACTATATAGATCTTTTATAATCAAGTTTTGTTATGATCTTAAGCTTAAGATTTTTTTTTGAAAAATAAACTTTTTACTTTCGTACTCTATAAAACTCTATAAATACTTTATTATCATCATAATAATCATCCGTTTACTTTTAAGCATATGGGTGGTTATAATATATTCAAGGACACACCAATGAGCTCTATCTTCAGTTCTTTTATTATAAAAGTTTTCTTACATCAAAACTTTTCGAAATGCAATATTTGTAATTTAAGTTTATGGACTCCTCACAAATACTACCACCAAAAACTTTTAAGGGGTTCCCATATAACCCTAGGCTTACAGCCACTTAGAGCTCAGAAAAATTATGCTATAGTTACGTTAATCGAAATAAAACTTGATGAGCGTTTATACTTTGGTTGTGTGAAATTCGTCATGTAATCTAAACCTATACGGTACTTCCCATTTACCTAGGATTATTAAAAAAATACAAACGTATATTTTTAGTTATTTTTATACAAAATTAGTACAGGTGGCTGCAAATTTAAATTTGCCAAGTTTTATAAGTCATGTTTCGGTTGACTTATATTATCTTGAATATAAAATCATGAAATTTATATGAAGCTCTTGGAGGACGAGTCCGACTCGCTCTTGGACAGTTTTTTCATATTTAGATAACTTTTTCACAACAAATTTTATTTTTCCATAGAGTCAAATTAACTACAACTACTTCTTTACTTACACGATTTTACTCAAAATTAACAGACATTTATCTATATTATACATACGAGTATGTGTGTCTTAGCCATTACCTATACAACAAGAAAATCTTTTAAATCCGTCCATTGGTTCCCAGTATTACGCTCAACCACCTATGTAACATACAACACAATAATTATTTGTAAAAATATAATGAATTGTGCTCAAGTTCACGAAAAAATGTAAGTAAGATTTAAAAAATAAAATAACGTTATGAGCTAACTTGACTTGTGAGTGAAGTTTGAAGTGAGCTAGTTAAATTGCTACAAACATTCTGGAAGCCAATTTGTGTCCATGCGTGACGAGAAATTTAAATCAAAACAGTATTCATAATTAGAGTGTTTATTTACCCTATTGATGCAAGAATTATACAATTTTATAGTGCCCATTATTTGTTAAATAATCATATGACCCCTATATATGGGCGTAGGAAGGAGAGAGCCGGGTTGGTCCTTGCCCACCCCAGGATAGTCTGGTGCCCATCCCAGAAGTTCTACTTACAACAAAATTTGCCCCTAAAAAAATAATGTAAGTTACCGGTACAGGCTGCAGTTATTCTTGTATTTATTTGGTTATGGCGCCTCCAACCCCAAACTTCCTCTTAAGTACGAAGGTACTAAGCATTTTTCAAAGATTTGTTTAAGATTTGATCAAGGGAACTTGCAGCGACTTAGAGGCCCCACAGTACCAGAAGCCTGGGATGTAGTGCCCCCTCCGCCCCCCGTTAGCCCGCCACTGTATTTAAGCCTCATCATGAATGTTGCGTATAACTTGGTATCAAAGCGAAATTATTCTAGCCGAAAATATAAATTTAATTTTACAGAAAATTACTCATAGGGGAGACTGGGGCTTTCAGAAACATTTTTTATGAATATTCCTATTATATATTTTCAAAACCCTACATATTCTAGTTATTTTTTGTGTATATGTTTATGGTGTAAGTATTTGAGTATTTAATCCAAGTAGTGAAATTATTATCATATTTAATATAAAATTAACTTTTGTAAAAAATAAAACTAGTTACAACTTGCCCCTTGTTAGGGGCTAGATGTAACAGGCTCGGGGTAACTAGAAACAATTCAAAATCTAATCATTTTAGAAAGGTATATTTTATTAATTATAACCCATTTATTTTTTATATGTTCTACAATCAATATTTGACATTTAGGAACACGTTGTTTATAGAATCCCAAATTGTATCGTAATTATAATAATCAAAAATGAGAATGTTGGTTATGAATGTTGAGAACTTCCAGTTAACTACAAAGTATTCACAACTTAACTCATCAACATGACAGTATGTAGCGAAAAATATAATTTTAGCAATAGATAACACCTAATTTTAATCAGTCTTCATTAAAGTTATAACAAACTTGTAATAATCAACAATATTATTTCTCTTTATGCTGTCCTTAACAAAAATAAACATAAATAAACTGGATTAATAAACTAGGTTGCTCTTTTATCAAATTTACTAAGCTAACTATCATTTACTATTATGAATGGGTAAACATCTAATTTAATATTGTAAAATAGTCTTCTCAATTTAACTAATCAACATAACACTTTTGTTTATAATTACATATCACAAACTTTAAATGTAAAATAAGAACAGTGTTTAACGTAATAATCACTCTACATCCGAGTTGCAATTCAGACAAACAAATGAGATTTTATTTCCTATAGCACAAATTGCATGAACCCGCCCATAAATTGCAAACTATGCGCCTCTTTAGATTGACTTAAAGGACCACTATAAGCAAGACAGTACCAATCTTTATCTTCAAATTCTATATAGGAATTTTAAAATTTTATTTGTTAATTTTTGTCTTATGGCATTGACTTTTTGATGTAATATTTTCTTTTACTTTTGGGTCCGTCTTGCTTTTCAATTTTTCTTTCATACCTTTCTGTTGTTATTCGTTTATTTTTTTAGAGTATGAAATACTCTCTCTCTCCAATGCTTCTTTTTCTGGCGGGTCAATCAATACGGTACATTTTCTTTTACGTCGACCCTGATAGGTAAGTTTACGAATAGGAGCTCTCAGAAAAGGGCAAATTTTAATATGTTACAACTTGCCGCAAAGATTCGGTACAACGTGCCCCATGGGCTCTTTTTATAAATATATTCAAAAAATCTCAAAATAAATAAAATAAATTAAATTAGCTTCACGCTGTATCCCGCACACAGCAGGGTAGGCAG
This sequence comes from Heliconius hermathena, assembly GCA_013403705.1. Taxonomy (NCBI): domain Eukaryota; kingdom Metazoa; phylum Arthropoda; class Insecta; order Lepidoptera; family Nymphalidae; genus Heliconius; species Heliconius hermathena. Next base: position 284,103 of record JAAIXJ010000155.1, on the reverse strand, counting down.
AGGGAACCTAGTGTTAAGACACTCCGTTCCCCACTTTCTGCCGAATTCTGGAGGCATTGCGTGTTGAGTGGCAGAACTCAACGCCGCGCTTAACCTCGACACCAGAGCGAAGAAATGGAAATATAAATTTAAGTAAATATTTCATCTCCTCGAGTGGGGATCGAACCCACAACCAGTCGGTTTTGCAGTCACACCTCATGCCGCTGCGCCACGACCGGCCTCAATATATCAAAATAATTAACAACATATAATTAGTTCAATTTAGTTTCAATAATCAAAATTTACATAAGTATTTTTTCTGTTACCCGGCTTAATCGCAACACGTGGTCACGTCTCTTCACTACGCTATCTGGCGGGACATTGGTCGGGCTTGGAAGACGCCTGTCGTTATAAGACTAAAGTTGACTCAAAGGCCTAAACAAAAGAGGTTTATATTCACGTATAAATACGGCTGTTACTTTTTACCCCCTTTACAAAAAGCCCCAGTCTCCCCTACGGTTATTAAATCTTGTTTTAATAATAATTATATAAAGGAACTATTAGGTTTATCATTTTACCATAATATTTATTAAAGTTATTCATTCACATAGAGATGAAGAGCTGAAAGTAATTACAGGAATAACTGTGATTATTTTACTGCTTTTTATCGTACCTATATAATACTTAATTGCTTTTTTTTGTTTTTAACTTCATGCTGTATCCCGCACATAGAGAGTATACAGATGGAATTTGGGAACTTAGTGTTATTGAGAGATTGCGTGTTGAGTAACGGAAATCAACGCCGCGTTTGCCTCCTTACCAGAGCCAGAAAATAAAAATATTAAATATTTAATTTCCGCGAGCTGGAATCGAACTCACAACCTGACGGGTTTACTGTCGTATATTTGTGGCCCTCCGCCAAAACTGCCCTCATATGTGTATCATAATATATAATACATATATAGTAAAATTAAAATCAGCTTCACGCTGTAGCCCGCACACAGCAGGGTAGGCAGAGGCAATCTAGAGTTAATACGTTCCGTTCCCCACATTCCGCCGACTTCTAGAGAGCATTGCGTGTTGAGTGACGGAACTCAACGTCTCGCTTTTGCCTCGACACCAGAGCGAAGAAATGAAAAAATAAATGTAAATAAATATTTCATTTCTTCGAGTGGGAATCGAAACCACATCCAGACGATTTTAGAGTCACATTTTGTGCCCCTGCGCCACGAATGGCCTTAAATATATATAGTAAAATTCAAATTATATATTTGATCGGCTGCTCATCCCATAGCAGATCTTAATTTATATAACTTTTACCGCTTGGTAGCACAGTAAACAATATATAAACAAAGTACGTACGTGTAATTTACACGAACATATTTGGTCAAAGCTAAAGTCCAGGCACAACAAACCCCCACACCTTCCCCTCCAATAAAGTAAGTCTAAATACGTTAATGCCCCATGCTATTAGTTATATTTAAATAAAGAAACGTAACGCAAAATATAAAAATATTATTTTTTTTAATTAAATTAACACAACTGTTGTCAAGAAAGGCTGAATTTAATTTACATAAAAATCATTTAGCAATACTTACAATTGAAAGAAAGGCTTCCGTGTGGCTTCGCCCACCTGATCTATATGCTAATTTATTTTTTAGTAGTGTGTTTAGGGAAAATTGGATGCTTCTTTTGATATAGTCATCTCTTCTATTTTACACAAAATAGAAGAGAATTTAAATAATTAATTGTCGTATTTAAAAAAATGTCTGGGTAGGTACTTCATATCTAACTAAACGCTCGTTTTCTAGTGTAAATCCAGATCCCGTGAAAATTCCGCTATAAAAAGCAGCTTATATTATTTTGCTTAATAATGTTTTCTAATTTTTTGAATCAGTTCAGCTGTTTCGAGATTAGCCCGTACATTTGGATTGAAACGTGTCAATAATTATATGCGTTACAAAACACAGTTATTTTGAAATCACAAACAGGCACATCAAATTTATTTATATATGTAGAATAAAAATTGCCCACCATTCTGTGCAACTTTATTATTTCAATAATTTTATTACTTCCTAGAATTCATTTGAACTATTATAGTTATTCATCATATGTCCCAGATTTTAAATTTTTAATGTCGATGAAAAATGTCTAAAAATGTCTAATAAACCACGCCTAAAATTTTTACTAAGTCAGACTTGTATGGTTCGTCAGATGTTACCGATCTTCAAATTTTATAAGCCAATACAACTTTTGTTAGGACCGCATTTTATTATTTATTGTAGTTTATCTGAACTGTTCTGTTTTTATGGTTCTTTATTAGATATTAAAGATCATTAATTTTTATTGTTTCAATGGAAAATGCTGATCATGTTCAATAACTTTTGTTAAGGATGTTCTCAATTATTTCTCATAGTTTACTGGACTGTTATAGTTCTTCATCAGATGTTCCAATTTTATTACGGCCACAGAAAATGTTCGTAGTGTTTATTTTATAAAGTTTAGTTGGACCAGTATTAGATTTTCCAGTATTGGGTGTCTAGTCGTATTCTTATAATATATAATAATTATCGTATGCTTACCCTTCTTTATTCGATCCTATACAATCCTTTCGCACCCTCTTATTTAAAAGAGAGATTCAACTTCTTTGGTTCCGATTCTCTTCTACGCCTTGAACTAAGGTCGCGAAGTGATAACCTTCTCAAACTTCCAACCTGCCATACCCACTTCTATTCCAACTCCTTTACTGTGAAAGTTGCTATTCTCTGGAATGCACTTCCTACTGAAGTGCGACATTCAGTGTCACTAAACGTTTTTAAAAAACGTCTAAAACAACAACCTTTTAATTTAGAAAATTTGTAGACTCTTCTATTATATTTATTATTTATATTGTACATATTATATTATATTACATGTAGTATTTATTTGTATAAGAATATGTATGTTTATAGGTATTTATATTAGTTATAAATATATGTATTATAGTTGTATGTAGTGTAAATATATGTGTATTTGTGTATGAGTTTATGTATTTTTGTATGTATCATAAGTATATTATATGTTTACTTAGTATTATCTTTTTTTTGTTATGTGCACTTAACATTAATCCACTCTTCTGTTTTTATATTTTATGTCCTTTAAGCAATAAGGCCGCCTTTGCATACTTGTTTGTATTTATTTCTTTTCTGTGTATGTGTTTTTTTTTCGTGTGCAATAAAGTATAAACTAAACTAACTAAACTAGTCTCTAAAAACAAATATAGCCTAAATCCTTTTCCATGCCTAATAGCTATACAACAAAAAAAGTTTCAAATAAATACAAATCCGTCCAGTAGTTCCAAAGATGGATGTGAAAAACAGGCAAAGAGACAAAAAAAATCAAAAAGCAAGAAGCCACGATTAGAATTCTATTAATTATTTTAAGCCCCCTATATTGTTTTTCCACAAATATATTCGATGTATAGTTCTAACTTTGAATTTTTTTACTGTTTCATTATATTTATTGTTATATTTCATATATGTATTGTTAGCAAACTCGTGTAAAAGCGGGTAGTTGTAGATGAAAAAGATTATAAAAACAATTGAATTGTGAAAATCGGAGGCAGTGGCTTGTAGGCAACGGCCCTTATTGGAAGGAAACTCGTATGAAGTATTGTTATTGAGTGACACATGTCACTTATTGATATTAGGTAGAATCTCGTTCCGAATAATTTAGAAACAAACATATAGACGATATTTGTTTTTTTTTTAATTGTCTTTTAAAAATGTTAAGCGCTTCTGAATTCTAACAGTAGGTATATATAGTATATTATTCAATCAGTGTTCCGATAATTGCCACTTTAATTTTGAAGTATATGTAGGTAAAAACATGATGAGTTTAAAAGCTGTATAGCCAAAGTGACCATTTTTTTATCTGTTTGAAACGGGACATCGGTTTTTATTCTCGTTAATTATAATAGCAATTTTGTTCTAACTATTGTATTACGGCATATACATTTAACATTTATACGGCTAAACCAGACTATTTTATGTAGAATACTACAGCTTACTTTCGTTTTGTTGGTTTTTTATTTTTGGTGCTTTTGTTTTTTTACATATTTATGCGTTCGTTTTTCAGTGCGCTTTTGTTTTGTTTCTTTTTAAAGTGTGGCCAGCAGCTTATAGTTGTTAAAAGTTACGGTGTCTTAGTTTTAAAGTGTTTCCATTCGGTTTTTTTGTCAGTGCGCATGAGTGTACCGAGACAGTCGAAACGCTTTTTAGTTGATAAAATTTTCGTACCATTTCAAAGAATGGGATGGCAATTTAAACATCCATGTACCATTCTTGAGGACATCAGGACATACAATCGAAAAACGGGACGGTCCCGTTCAAGACGAGATGTGTGGTCATATTATGTATACCTATGATTGATTGATTGCGATTTGCGACGGATAGCCACGGTCATATTAAACATTCAAATCATATTGCTTAAACTAGCAATGAACTAAAATACCTATTTCTGGTAAGTAAGCCATATATTACTAAAATAAAAATAATTAAAATATTACATGTAGGTATATTCAAAATATATATTTTACCGGCAATCTGTATAATTCGGTATACTGTAAATTACTTCAGCAATGTAAAGAATACTTATAACGTCGAGATAATGTATGAAATATAATAATAATTATATTCATAATATTTCATACATTTTCCGCACGTCCCAGGTAATTTGTACATTACAACATATATAATATTTGAATGTTACCTTACGTAGAATATTATTAATTTTAAGCTCTGTCCACCTGCAACAAATCTAACGAAAAAAAAACCCAGTCAAACGCCAGTCCATCTCGCATACCGAGGGCTTCGTACCAATTTCAGGATTGTATGTCAACGGGAAGTACAATTTATAAAAGTTGCATACTGCGTTTTGATTCAAGTACATTTTAATATTATTCCGTTATAGTATCTGACTGAAACTTTTAATGATTATTCTTTATATGTATTTGTAGTTCTTAAAATAGACGGTACAAAAAATATAATTGTGAAATATTCTTTCTACAGCGACCTGAAAGTTAATATTAACCACCACCCAAGTGCATTAGCCAATTCACTCACGGCCTGAGCTAGAATCAATCAATATATCTTTATAATATTAAAATACTTGTATTCTTTAAGCATTGATTGATTATAGTAGACTAGTAAAAGTGCAGGCACTTATTTTAAAATAAAAAAAAATCTTTTTATATTTAGTATTCGTAGTTCTTAAAATAGACGGTACAAAAAATATAAATGTGAAATATTCTTTCTACAGCGATCTGAAAGTTAATATTAACCACCACCCAAGTGCATTAGCCAATTCACTCACGGCCTGAGCTAGAATCAATCAATATATCTTTATAATATTAAAATACTTGTATTCTGTAAGCATTGATTGATTATAGTAGACTAGTAAAAATGCAGGCACTTGTTTTAAAATAAAAAAAAACTTTTTATTTAGTGATTGATTCTCGTAATAAAAATAATTATATTTTACTGTTGCATGATACGAGTCCATTTTTTAACATGCTATCATTGAGTTATGCCTATAAAACTTTCAGAGATAATTCTACACACATACCAGTAGTTTAGTAGTTTTTCAGAATTACATTTATAGTACAGTACAGAAATTTTTATTCGCTACAACCCTTGAAAGTATTTTATATAATTTGGCTTATTTAAAAACGATTTTGTTTATATGTTTGATAGAATAAAAAAAAGCTAATATTACAAATAGACATTTATTATCATAAGTAAAATTATTTTCATAGAAAAAAATATTTCAAGTAGTAATTACTAAAATTTTTGCAATAAATAAATATTTGTGGTTATCATCAGTCACAGTACGTGTGAAAGTTAATATCAACCACCATCCAAGTGCATTAGCCAATTTACGGGCTATACTAGGATAGCTTTACAATCTCAAAATATTTCTACTGTATAAACAGTGTCTGATAATAGTAGACTGGTAAAAAATGGAAACGCATGCAAATATTATATAAGTAAACATTATTTTTTTTGGATAAAGTCAATAAGACGAGATCACTTTGTACCGGTATATATACAACTTTTATAATTTAGTAAATATCTAACTGTCACGGTTTCATTCTAATAACAATGTCTTTTAGAACTGTTAATGTTCACTGAAGTGTAACGGTCCACGAAACTTTCTCTGTAACAAATTAATTTTATTTTTTATTTCATACTATGAAAGAACTAGAACAGTTCGTTTTTATTTTGTAATCTTTATTAACTTAACGTAACGGAGTTCGTTGGTATCTATATAAAAATCAAAAGTCTGACAGTGCTCGTGAAACTCTAATAGACCAGTTGAACTAGAAAGCACCCATCCATAGTGTATGGTATACTGTGTAGTAACACATCCATAATACTCATACGTAAATATTTTTTTCATACTGCCGATATAATATAATTACTTATTATATGTCGATATAAATGCAACTAATCATCAAAAAACTATCAGCTTCACCCTGTATCCCGCACACAGCAGGCACAGGCAGAGAGAACCTAGTGTAAGACACTCCGTTCCCACTTTCTGCCGAATTCTGGAGGCATTGCGTGTTAAGTGGCGGAACTCAACGCCGCGCTTTGCCTCGACACCAGAGCGAAGAAATTAAAATAAATATTTCATTTCCTCAAGTGAGGATTGAATCTGAACTACTCTCTCTAACACACTCACGAAATGCCTCCAGAATTCGGCGGAAAGAAGCGTGTAGCGTGATGTGTGTGTACTTATCTCCATTTTTTGTTCCCTGTAACTATGAATAAAGTAAGTCGATTTCGATAAATTATACGTCGTTGAATTTGTCTTGATGGGCGAATGTTACTGGACATATTAATTTAGTTTATGCAGTTTTTCTCGTTAATTCACATGTTGCAAATTTTAATTTAATACGTAATATTTATATTATTTTGTATATATTACACTAAGGCTTTATTTTTGAGGACGTATGTTATAATATCTTTGGTGGACTCTTACATATATATAAGATAATTTCATTTTCTTTGATTTTCTGACCAGAGACTTAAATTAAAAACATGTCACAATTTTTGGTTAAATATGATCTTTTTATTTTTAAATAAAAATTTCCTTTTAAAATGATTTTAATTTTACATATTTCCACTTGGTCTTTGAGACATAATTTCTTGTGGTTGAATCCCAAGCAGTACTATTATAATATTCCAGAGCTGGGAATCCAAAACCAAATAAGAGGTCAAACTCACAACTCTCGCGTTCACACTGCCCCACGACGCCACGACGGCCATCATTTTTATTTAATTGTCGTGGATTGTATTTTATAGTTTATACTATAGCAACTGACATAGTAACGTTTGCTATATAAATAATCTAAATTTTTTGCTTCAACTTTCAGTTACTTACACAGTTTTTCTTTTTTTTCAAATTGAAGCGTTATAGTGGCTTTCACCAAATCATTGGATGATATTATTATAGAGAGTATTGAGCAGTTGCGGTCGTCGGTCGAGTCGTCGAGGAACACGATGTCTTGGTATTTTTATTGGTCCATCGCCATTTTGACAATTACACTCGATTTTATTAAGACAGAAGAAACTTGCGGTGGACATGATGAAGAATACTGCACAGCACGCCCGCTGTTTCAAAAAGGTAAAATAAATTATTGATTGCCTACGTTGCAAGCGAATTTTTACTGTGCTATATATAATTAGATAGATATTTATTTTTTTGTTTTATTTGTAATTTTAATATAATTTTCAATAAAATTCTTAATATAATCAAATGTTACTGTCGTTTTTTCAACGATTTCAAAGTACGCATGTTACCTATGTACGTACAAATTGTTTATTCATATTTGGCATATTGGCTGTGGGGCGCTTAAAATAATATACTGAAGCAAATATTTTGAAAATGCTGTAATTAAATACACAAATCACAGTGAAATTCAGATATGTACTTCCTGTTGTTTATGTTTGTATTATTGTCCTTTTAGGGTTCTGTACATCAAAAGCAAAAGTGGAACTCTTACAGGGTCACTTTGTTGTCCGTCTTTCCGTCTATCAAAACTATTTAGATACATGTCGAGATCGACATCACGCTTTGTTATCAAACTGAAATTAATATCAAATATTCAGGTATACGGTCTCTTGGAGCACAGAAAAATTCAAGCTTTTAAGATACAACCATTTATGTACCGTGGTTGCTGCATTTTGTATGAAATTCACTGTGTTGTCATATTCTATAGCATGGTTGCACAGACTTATTAAGACTAGGGTCCACTCGGGCAAATCATGAGCTGTTGGCGTACGGTCGCCAGAAGTTTCGAACATATTTTTTTTTGGTTTTATTCTGGAATAGAATTCAATATTTTTCGAATGTACGAGAGTATTATTTTTGCTGTAGGCGGGCCACCAGTATTCGACCGGCGGGCCGCGGTATGTGCATCCATGTTCTATAGGGTGCTTTCCACGGACCTACAGTTATTAAATTTGGCACTAAGTGAGAACTTACTATACAGATAAAGAAAAAAATCTGAAAAAAAAGTTTATAGGGATTTTATAGAATAAAACAATTACAAACGGTAGTTAATTTCAGACAAAATGAGTACATACGCCCAATCTTAAGTTTATAATTTTTATTTACCGTGTAATAAAAATCTCTACGGTATTTCCGTCGAATTAAGGAATTTAGCAAGAACACTGCTCCCGTATTTTAATACTGTAATATTTTATAAAATAAAGATTTTTTTATATACTGTAAACGTCACTTTTGATTTATACAAAACTTACAACGTTAACATAAATATAGTAACTGTGAGTTATCCTTAGTTAGTTAGACATAATATACAGTTGTGGACTTTATTTAGAACTTAAGTTGTCAGTTTAGTAGAACTTATTATGACGGAATTGTTCAATTCCGTCATATTTGTTTTTGCGGAGCTTTAACAACTTATGCGAGAAATTTCTCGAGTTCTCCCGTTTCTTATTTTTTTCTTTTGTTCTCCATTCCTATATGATTGAGCGTTATTGAATATAGGCATAGCCTCCCAACAGAAAGTGTTTTTTTCAAATCACACCAGTATTTCCTGTAACAAACTTATAATTGTAGTTCATTTCGTACAAAATGGGTGCGTGCGTGCGTGATATCTATAAATTTAGGTTGTACTTTTCGTTGATCTACAATCCTGAGAAATTGATACGGAGCCCTCGATGGGCGAGTCCGACTTCCACTTGAACGGTTTTTTTTTATATTTCCCAAGATCCAATTAGCATTTTAAAGATTATATTAATAATAAAATAAATAAATCTTATACATAAAAAAACAGATGTCGCATTTTTACACACGTATATATTCACATATGAATGAATGGCAACTTTACACTTGTTGCCCAGTTGTTTGAAATAACAGTAAAAGCCTTTTTTTATAATATTATGCTACAATAAAATAGATATTTGTTTGTAAACTAAAAGAAAAGGTTGCGAATTAATATTAATTTGTTATAAATATGGGAGTGTCTTAACCCTAGGTTCCCTCTGCCTACTCTGCTGTGTGCAGGATACAGCGTGAAGCTGATAAATATGGGGCCAGTCGTGGCGCAGGGCAACATAGTGTGACTGTGAAACCGACTGGTTGTGGGTTCGAAACCCACTCGAGGAGATGGAATATTTTTTTAAATTTATATTTCCATTTCTTCGCTCTGGTGTCGAGGCAAAGCGCGATGTTGAGTTCTGCCACTCAACACGCAATGCCTCCAAAATTCGGCAGAAAGTGGGTAACGGAGTGTCTTAATACAAGGTTCCCTCTGCCTACCCTGCTGTGTTCGGGGTACAGCGTTAAGCTGATTTATTTGATTGTTATAAATATACTACCTGCCTGGCAATGCACGGTCTGATTGATAATTTTAATTAATTTTACGTAAAGGAAAATATTCTTTGTCAACTATTATATATACATACTCATGATTGCTTCGTAATAACGAACGAACCATTCAACGAAATTCAATATTGGTATGTTTACCACTGCATAAAATATTTGATATGAACTCCGAAAATTATTATTGCTGTGATGTTTTTGTATTCTGGGTAAACATAAGCATATGCTATAAAATAAATAATATTGGTTATTCTATACATTTTATATGTATAAAGTGATGTGATGTTGAACCTCTGATAGAGGTTTATCTAATCTGTGTAAAAATAGAAAAATTGTTCGTTCTTAAAATTTGAATTTTGATTTGAAACAACATCGAGTAGCAAAAATTACTCGATGTTCTTTTTTCCTCTTCATTCGATGCTGCTTCTTGTAACGATCATCGCCTAAATAGATTGGTGCAATTGAACTTTCTATAAGAGCTCATGTTTCTTGCGGACGAATCTCGATGGTAAAGCTGTTTCAAATGCGACAAAGTCAAAACACCGATTTTTTCTGAATCACAAATTGGCACATTCCACTGAAGATGATTTCAATGATTGTCTCTTCATTTCTCTCTTAGATATTGGTTTTATTCAAAATAACTCGTTCATCGTATTTCATACTTCATTCTAATATTATAAACGTGAATATAAGTTTTTTGTCACGTTTTCACGCGAAAACTGCTCAACCGATTATAATAAAACTTTCTACACATATTCGTATTCTTAGAGGTATTAGAATAGACATAGGATATTTTTCTAGGCTTTAATATAAAAATAAGTTTAGCGAGCGAAGCCGCGTTTGAATCTGTAGTACTAAATATTACTTACTTTACTGTGCTGTAATATATGCGTAGGTACATAATATTCTATATCTATAATGTTAAATAAAATAATTATTGAGGCCTGTCGTGACGCAAGGGCACAAGCGTACGACTGTAAACGCGGTAGGTTGTGGTTTTGATTCCCACTCGAGGAAAAAAATATTTATTTAAATTTAAATTTTCTGCTCTGGTGTCGAGGTAAAGCGCAGCGTTGAGTTCCGCCACTCAACACGCAATGCCTCCAGAATTCAGCGGAAGGTGGGGAGCGGAAGTGTCTTAATGGGAACGGTGTGTCTTAACATTAGGTTTCCGCTGCCCACCCTCTATTACTACACCCCCTGGCCCAGTACCTAGTAGTAGACAACTTACTATAAATACATCAATACTTGTTCCGATGGGTTTTTAAAGATTCCGTGAGTAGGAAAATCTAATAATCTGTAAACAGCAAAATCAAATAAGGTGAGGCGCAGAAATAGACTGCAGCAGCAAAGAAATAAAATCAAATTTACAAGTCTTGAACGGTTATTGAACGGCATATTTCTTATCCATTTATATGAAAAAAAAATCTTTAGTACCTATTATATTATATAGACTCAATTTATGAATATAAAGTATAAAGTAATTAAACTTTCTATAATATATTTATTTAAAATTAAAAAATTAAAAATTAAATTAAAAATTAAATTAAAAATTTATTTTTGTTTGAAAATTTAATTATATGTGTATATATTTTTGTTTTCTATAACAAATCCTATTATTTCCAAAGACATTATTATACAATATCGAATACCGATGTGCCATTATACCCGATGCAACTGATTAAAATGAATAAAGCGAGGTCTTGACGTAAGGAATTTTCAATAAGATTCGTTTGTTCACATAAATAGTAGAATATTGGCAACAGCGATTCAAGAACTTATCGTTAAATAAGCTTACCAGACAATACATTTTACTTTTTGCTTGAAAAACTAAGATAGGTGATTTTAAAAAATAGTCGTAATCGTTATAGTTTATTAAGTATCATCTAACAAATTTAAACACTCAAGTATCTGATTAGAAAAAATATATGTTAGTAATCATATAACATTTAAACGAAGCGTGAATTGAAACTGGATACCATCTAAGCGCTCTGACCACTAAGCCATAAGTTCCTATTAAACTACAAAACGTCAAAAAGTTTATACGCTTGTTACAACTTATTTATACTGTTCTCCATACAAAAATTATGACAACATAAAATATAATAAGTTATAATAAACGTATAAGAATTTCTACATAGCTTGATAAGAACGTATTAGTGGCTCGACATCTCAACTAGACGGCTTCCAAAACGCATGAGTTCAAATCTACCTACGTTTAAATTCTTTTATGTTTTCTAAAAAAGATTTTTTTTCCTAAGTTTGGAATCAGCTTCACGCTGTATACCGCACACAGCAGTGTAGGCAGAGGGAACCTAGTGTTAAGACACTCCGTTCCCCACTTTCTGCCGAATTCTAGAGGCATTGCGTGTTGAGTGGCAGAACTCAACGCCGCACTTAGCCTCGACACCAGAGCTAAGTTAAGCTAAGTTGGACGCTCTCTACCTCCACTTGAGATGATAAGAATATAAGATAGAGAGAAAAATGGATAAAATATATCTTACAATTGCTTTTTAATATACGTAAATGTTTAACAACTTATGTTTATTTTAAAATTAATATATTATATTTTTTAATAATATCTAACGTTTCTTTTACTTATTAGAATTTTATTTTTAACATTGTGTTCATGAGAAGGTACATACTATGAATGTTAAAAAAGGCGTATGAAGTGACTTAAAATTTTTGGAGCTTTCATATTTCAACTGCGTATAGTTATGGTATTATTACATTGGGCAACTGAAGTGCACCCTCTCCACCAACCCCTGTGATCAATTTTGATAGTTACGAACTTTCAGTGCATACGTGCAGACGCGCGGCGGATCACCGGAAAGATGCATCGCTCGCGTAATTTGAAATTTCGCACTTTTTTGCTTGAACTCTTGTTAGTGGTTTTCGTTATAAATGTTGCAAGTTCCGAAAGATATGTTTTAGAATATGCTAACAAATACTGCGTCGAGCGCGACGTTTTTGATACAGGTATTTCTTTTTTAATATTTTAATTTAATTGAGTACTATAAAGGAATTGTTTTCAATTATGGTTTATTATATGCGCATTTTATTTTAAATTTCAGAATAGAGTTTATGAATAGTTCATATGAAAATGATTTAAGTATCTTAATAATAATATTATAATAGAGATTCTATTTTGTTACCATAACAAAAATGTGAACTTTAATTTATAAGATAAAGTACCATTATAAATTAAATTAATACACAAATATACTTTTAGTTTTATTGGTACATACTTAACGTTTTTTGATAAATTTATATATAAATTTAATATATTTTCTTAATTAATTAAACAAGAAATGAACAAAGTTATCGTATGGATTTTAAAAATTCTTTTTAATCTTTGAAGTACTTAGAAAGCTCCTTATAAACTTCCTTTGTTTATTTATTTACTGATGAACTTGAATTTATTTTTAACCATTAGTTTGTTTGTTATTTTTTATATATTTATTAAGTTATAAAAGTTTCGTATAACAAAAGTAGGTAATATGATTAGGAACTCTGTATACATTACGGATTCTGTAAATGCTTGGTGGTCCAAATGTAATAAATCTGCGTCGGTCCATAAGAGTATGGTGCCACGAGATCCACTCACGAGAATAAATAATTATAGATATTGTTAAAATTTTACTTATTAAAACATATTTTTGTTTGGATACTTCGATACATTTCGAGATTTATAAAGCGATAGATTTAAACTATAATGCCATACGAAAAGTCCACTTTAAAAATTTATTGAGGTAAAGAGTCACGAGCACAAATCCAACAGTTACATGTTACTGTTACTTTCTGAATGCCTTAGTAGCCTTAGTAGCTCTACTTTGATCTTCAATTAGTTGTCTCGATTCTTATTAGTCAAATAATTAGTATAAATAATTAATTCTATTGTTGGCTCCATTGTTAATTATACTTTCTTTTATATGAATCTGAGCAAACTGATTCTATTTTAAAGTAGGTTAGTGTATATTTTTAGGCACAAGAAGTTATTTGTACAAAACATTAAGTAAAACGGTCGCAAGCAAAAAAAACCATGTAACGCTTATCGTGGCTCATGCAAACAAACGCTTTTATATAATAAAATTAGAGCTTAGAGATTCGCCGTAGAAATAATAACATTTATAAAAATAATGTACTATAGAGGAATCCTGTCAAAGTTCATACACTCTCGCACGTTTTTTTTTACTGCAAAAAATATTGCATGTGCAATAAAATAAAAAAATACACATTTTTGCTTTGAGGATCCATTTGTCTATTTGAATAGGCTTTGACGGACATCCTATCCTATATCGGGGTATACGAGCAAGACAATGGGTTCGCATGAAAAGCCATCAAGTTCATGAATTTAAATTTAGAAATATCTATCTCACCTGCATATGTACAAATGAAACATTCCAGGATTTCCGCGGGCGACATTGTCGAAAATTGATAAAATGAATAATTTTATTTTAATTATGATGGATGTTTTATGATTTATTAATTACCTATTTGATATTGTTGTTCCACATTTGATTGCTTGCCACTAGAACAATTTAATTTAAAAAATATATCGTTAAGAAAAGCTTACTATTCAATCCAAGACAAAAGTGCGTGGAATTAAATGGTGTTGATGCTCACTCAGGACTTCTTGTCGGTTCTTCTCAGCACCAGCTGCATTCCGAGCCGGCGGTGGTAGCTTCTGACAACTGGCATTTCGATTTTTTTACTGGAAAAATATTTTTGACTGTAACTTGACGATTTAAAAGTGCTTGCAATGGCCCAATTGAATAAAGAATATTTTGACTTTGATTTCGATAGGGCACTAACGCATGTAATAAATCTTATTGAATTGTATGCTTCAAGTTGCGGGTACCAGTGTAAAGTAATATAATATGCGAGAATCTTACTTAATAATAATCTACCGTATGAGGTTGGTTTGACGTATTTTAAAAATATTATTTTCGTTTTTATTTTTCTGTAATAGAGTTATGAAGCTTTTCCTTTAAGTCACCTCTATTATGAGTAGAGGTACATTCATCATTTTAAAAACACTCCATTGTAGATACCTACTGACGTTATTTAAATAATTAATTGAACTATAGTCATAGCGGTTATCCGACTTTTGTGAACGGATAATAATCAATACAAAAAAATATCAATGTTGCGCTGGCCTACATTTGGAATGTACTTATATATTAAATACTTACTACTAACTTACCTATTATACTTTAAATATTATAATGTCTAAATGTAATTTATATAATTTTTGTTTTAAAATACACGTGAATATCGATAATGTTACATTATCACAGAAAAATTGCTATTGCTTATCAAAAATAAAAAAAGGGAGAACAAACGAAAGAAATGACACATTAATAAAAATCTTTCCCAAAAAGTATACTTACTTTAGATCTATTTTATTCTCCTACCTTACTGGGTCTGGCCACTCTAATACTTCTAATATCTACATAAAGTACTCTTAATAGTAGTCTACAATGGTGAATTTATTTACCTTTTAGGTAGGCACTACATATTTAAATATTTATCAAGGGTCGTATGGCATGTAAGACATATGAGTATCTTACTATCTTAGATAAAAATAATTGTAATCGACATCTTTCCGTAAATGAAGAAATGCAGTTAAGAGGAAGTTTCATACCAAAGTTAGCTAAAAATATCTTTAGCAATTCATGCAAATGAATTTAAAAAATTGCTTCTGTGCTAAAAAAATATTAAGCAAAACCTTAACTTCTTAACAATTTGCTCAAGAATTACTTATAGATATTTTCGTTAAAGCCCTCGCTCTATGTGCGTTTCTATTCGCCATCTATAAATAAATGGCGGGGAAAAAAATATTGTGCTAAATGTCAAAAGGTGGTATACCAAAATATGCATTCAGTTTAGTGTTGANGCCCCCCTTCCGGGGTAGCTTTGAACATATATGGGGCAGTTTTGAACTATCATCGAATTCAATGAAATTAAAAGGCTTACCAAACTTTTAAGTAATTTTATTAATAAACTTAACATTAGAAACGATGGAGATCAAATATCAGAACCATGTTAACTTAAAAAAATAATATACCTAGTTTAATATTGCGATTGTACTAGTACTAATGTTAAATAACTTTAATATTATTAATAGACTTTAAAAAAACAAAAAAGTAGCTTTGGCTTCGCAGAAGTAATTAACATTATGGGATCAATAATAGAATAAATCTAATATTATGAAAATAAAACAAAATATTTTTTAAATAAACAGCTTACTACCCTAATTTGAACTTAGAAAAATTAAATTTAAAGGAAAACATGGATGTAGTACGTGACGTAACCAGCAACTGAAATTGGGGGAAGTAGTCTACGTAAGAAATAAAAATCAGCTTCACGTTTTATCCCGCAAACAGCACGGTAGGCAGAGGGAACAGTAGTGTTAAGACACTCCGTTCCCCACTTTCTGCCGAATTCTGGAGGCATTGCGTGTTGAGTGGCAGAACTCAACGCCGCGCTTAACCTCGACACCAGAGCGAAGAAATGGAAATATAAATTTAAGTAAATATTTCATCTCCTCGAGTGGGGATCGAACCCACA